>JAVSCE010016282.1:0-367764 GCA_032199065.1 Smutsia gigantea
TTAAATATATCATGCCATTCTCTTCTGGCCTGTAAGGTTTCTGTTGAGAAGTCTGATGATAGTCTGATGGGTTTTCCTTTGTAGGTGATCTTTTTTCTCTCTCTAGCTGCCTTTAATACCCTGTCTTTATCTTTGGTCTTTGCCACCTTACTTATTATGTGTCTTGGTGTTGTCTTCCTTGGGTCCCTTGTGTTGGGAGATCTATGAGCTTCGGTGGACTGCGAGACTACTTCCTTCCCCAGCGAGGGAAAGTTTTCAGCAATTATTTCTTCAAAGACACTTTCTATCCCTTTTTCTCTCTCTTCTTCCTCTGGTACTCCTATAATGCGAATATTGTTCCGTTTGGATTGGTCACACAGTTCTCTTAATATTCTTTCATTCCTAGAAATCTTTTATCTCTCTCTGCCTCAGCTGCTCTGTACTCCTGTTCTCTGTTTTCTATTCCATTAACAGTCTCTCGCATCTCATCCATTCTGCTGTTAAGCCCGTCGATCGCTTGTCAGATTTCTGTATTGTCTTTCCTCAGTTCCCTCACTTCCTCCCTCAGCTCTTGCACATTTCTCTGTAGGTCCATCAGCATGGTTATGACTTTTATTCTAAATTCTTTTTCAGGGAGGCTGTGCATTTCCATCCCTTCAGACTCCCTCTCTGGGTTGTCTGGTTGATTTTGGTCTGAACTATATTCCTCTGTCTTTTCATGGCTGTATAATTTGGTCACTGATAGTTGCCACGTATGTCAGCTGGGCTCTTTAAGACTTTAAAAAGAGAAGAAAAAAAAAGAGAGAAAAAAGAAAAAAAGAAAGAAAAGCAAAAACAAAAGCAAAACAAAACAAAAAAAATGCCCACCAGACGTAGATTCTGTGGGAATGCTCTAGGTGGCGCTATTGCCCCACTATTCCACAGCTGTGACTGTGCCGCTCCGCAGGGCCCTTTATCGCTCTGGCAGGGGTGGGAACGAATAGGAAGCTGTTGATCTCAGTGAGAAGTGTTAAGTATGGCTACGCTTCCTCAGTCGCCAGCTAAGGCGTCTGAAACTCCCCAGGACTCCCAGCCTGCTGGGCTGAGTGTGCTGGGGCGATCCGGTTCCTCCGCTGGGCTCCTGTCTCTTTAAGACCGCTGAAGAAAGTGCGCGCTTTTTTTTTTCCTTCCCGGGAGCCGGCTGCAAGCACCCTGGCGCGTTCCCTGCTCAGATCCTGCCCCTCTGTCTCTCCAATCTCTGCTGCACTGCGCAATGTGGGTGAGCGCTCCCCACGCAGATCACCGGGGCTGGCTACTTCGCGGGGTGTGCTTCCACTCCCTCCCGGCTCTGAATCCTCTCCTCCCGCCGGTGCGCTGGGGTGGGGAGGGCTCGGGTCCCACCGGGTCACGGCTCCGTATCTTACCCGCCTCTTGGGGTGCCGAGTCCTCTCGGGTGTAGCTGCACGCTGAGCGCTTTCCTGTGTATTCTCGTCTCTCTTTTAGGAATAGATGTATTTTCTGTGTTTTCGTAGATAAATATAGTGTTGGGAGGAGATTTCTGCCGCCCTGCTCACACCGCCATCTTCCTGGAAGTCCTCCTTCTTTAAATATTAGGTATCATATTCTGTACTCTTTATGTATCATTTGACTGACTTTGGGTGTCATTGATTTAGTTTTTCATTTGCTTAGTAATTAATTAGTATACTTCCTTAACTGTGGTTTTATTTTCTCTGGTGACACTACTTAGCCTTAGGAATACTTTCATCTAGAGCAGTCCCTCCAAAATACACTGTAGGGATGGTTTATGGGAGGTAAATTCTCTCAACTTTTGCTTCTCCGGAAATTGTTTAATACCTCCTTCAAATTTAAATGATTATCTTGCTGGGTAGAGTATTCTTGGTTTGAAGCCCTTCTGCTTTATTGCATTAAATATATCATGCCACTCCCTCTGGACTGTAACATTTCTGCTGAGAAGTCCGATGATAGCCTGATGGATTTTCCTTTGTATGTGATCTTTTTTCTCTCTCTGGCTGCTTTTAATACTCTGCCCTTCATTTGATCTTTGCCATTTTAATTATTATATGTCTTGGTGTTGTCTTCCTTGGGTCCCTTATGTTGGGAGATATGTGCACCTCCATGGCTGAGAGACTATCTCCTTCCCCAAATTGGGGAAGTTTTCAACAGTTGACTCCTCAAAGACACTTTCTATCCCTTTTTCTCTCTCTTTTTCTTCTGGTACCCCTATAATGCAAATATTTTTTCGTTTGAATTGGTCACAAATTTCTCTCAATATTCTTTCATTTGTAGAGACCCTTTTTTCTCTCTGTGCCCAGATTCTTTGTATTCCTCTTCTCTAATATCTATTTCATTTATTGTCTCCTCTACCTCATCTAATCTGCTTTTAAATCCCTCCATTGTATGTTTCATTTCAGATACTTTATTTTTGAAATTTTCTATCTCTTTTTTGAATTTCTCCCTGTGGTCTTGGAATATTTTCCTGTAGCTGTGAGCATGTTTATGATTTTTATTTTGAAATTTCTTTCAGGAAGATTGGTGACTTCAGTTTCACTTGGCCCTCTTTTTCATGTTTGTGGGATTTTGGTTTGACCCAGGTTCCTTTCACATTTCATATGGTAGGTGGTGTGCTCTAGTGCCCAGAAGCTCTACTCTCTGGAGCTGCTCAGTCCCTTGAGCAATGGGGGAGTTCACAGGTGTGCAGCACCCTCTGGCTGGCCTGGCACAATGGTGGGAGCATCAGGTTCACCAGCCGGTGCTGGCTGGGAAGAAGGAGCAGAAGGCTGTGTATCACAGTGGGGGTCTCAGAGCTCTGTTGCCAGCCAGGGGGATGGAGCAACTGAGGTCTTGAAAGTTCCTATTCTGCTTGGCTGAGTGTTTTCATTACTATTTTGTCCAACTTTCCTTTCTCCTGGGAAGCAAGCTCTGTGTAATTCTTGCCCCTTTATCAGCCCTCTCTGCTGGGAAGTCTCTCAGAATCCTTGCCTTTCTTTTGTCCCAGAGTGGGTCAGTTATGGATACCTGTTCTCCACAAGCAGCTGGAATCTCACTTTCCTAGTATTCTGCCTGTCTTAGCTTTCCAACCCTACTAATCTCCAGAGCACCATGTAATATAAGTTTGTACTTCCAGAGCAGATCTCCAGGGCTAGATTTTCAGCAGTCCTAGGCCATTACCCCATCTCCATTCTATTTCTCTTACTCCTGCCAGTGAGCTGGGGGTGGGGGAGAAGGGCTTTGGTCTTGCCGGATCATGGCTCTGGTACTTTCCCCTTTTCCGTGAAGTCTGCTCTTTCCCCCAGATGTAGGCAGTCTATTACAGCATTCTTTCCTGTTGCTCTTTCAGAATTTGTTGTATTTGCTATATTTTCATAATATATGTGGTTTTGGGAGGAGGTTTCTGTCTCACCTCTCTTGACACCATCTTTAAGCCTATCTCGGATCTTATTTGTTCAAGGTTTATTCATTTTTAGCTAATTTAAATTTAAAAAGCCACATGTACCTAGCAGCTACTGTAATGTCCAGCACAGCTGGGCTTTTTCCTGAAGTCCCGTCAAATTCTGGATTTCTAAAATATTACCAAAATTCTTTTTGTATAACAAATTTCCCACCCACTTTAGTGGCTTAAAACAACAAACACTTATTGCTAGCATAGTTCCCATGGGCCAGAAATCTGGGAGCAGCTTGGCTGGGTGCTTGTGGTTTAGGGTCTGTCATAAAGCTGTGGTCATGATGTGTGCTGGGGCTGCAGTCATCTGAAGGCTTGACTGGGGCTGAAATATTAAATCTAAAATGACTCATGCACACAGTCATTCACAAAGGACCATGGTTCCTTGCCAAGTGGGCCTGTCTGTAAGGCTGTTTAATGTGTTCCCACAACGTGGCAGCTGGCTGCATTGTGAGCACGCTATCTAATGGAGGAAGTTAAGGTGCTTTTTTTTAACTTTCTATATCAAATACTGTCACTCTCTCTTTAATCTATTTATTAAAAGCAAGTCACTATGCCCAGCCAATACTCCACAGGTGAGGAATTAGGCTCTAATGCTTGAAGGGAAGAGTATCAGAAAACTTATGTACGTAATTTACATGCACTGTAGACATGGAAGCTCACCTAAAGCAGTGGAGGAGTGGAGCTGATTGGGAAAGCAGCAGTGGAGCTTGTTTAAGCCTTAGTATGGACCTGCTGTTTTAATGACATCTCTTTCCTGCTTGGAGCAACTATACATGTGAACTCATGATCTGTTGAGGGCATGTTTGGAGACCAAATCCAATCCGAAGGCAGTATCTAGGTTAATATTTGTGAATTTCAAAAGGTATGAATTTAAGAAATCGATTTGTTAGTTCCCAAATGATATTTTATAATTTCATCTTTAAAAAAATACTTCCTTTTTTTTTCAAATAATTAGATATATATTTTGCTCAGAAAGAAGGTAAAGCAAACAGCTAGATGTCTGGAATTCCAGAATGCATTGATTAACTGGAAAATCCTGTTAAACTGCTCACCTCCAGGAAGCCTCAAAATGAAGTATGCCTGTTCCTCTGTCCTTTATATAATCATATCTAAGCTCTGTCCCACTTGGTTAGGCTCAGGCAAGTTTTACAATCAGAGAGGCACAGTTCATAAGATGTTTCCAATCTTTGCCTGATCTCTCAAAGAACAAAATAGAGATCCAAGGACCTAGTCAACAAAAATTCTTTCTAAAAACCCGTTTTCCTCTATTCTCTAATACCATGAAACACTCCAGAGCCTCTCATTATTCTGTACAGACTCTGCCCATACACTATGTGACCCCATGCCCCAGTTTCTCCCCTCCTCCCACTCTACCTACATTACATGCTTTCACTAGAGGCTTTCTCTGGGACAATGTCCTCCAAGTATATTAGCTATTCTTTCCTCACTGCTCTTGTTGCAAAATGGCAGTAAGGCTTTTCCACTCAAAGACTTTTCATCACCACAGCCCAAAGTACCAATGACCTCAAGAGCAGAAGAGACAGCAAAATAATGTGCTAACCCACCGCTACCTTCACTGGCATGAGAAGGGGGAACACGCATGTTCAGGTGTCAGAATGACTGCTGGAGCCAGGAATTGATGTGTGACACAGAGGCAGCCATCCACAGGTTGGACAGAAATCAGAGAAATGGCTTGGCAGAGAAACTGCTCACATTGAGAGATCCCATTTAATGGTGACTGGGAAAACCACTCACATCCTTTCTTTTAGGAAATTTAAGTATCAAATAGCAAGGAAATACGTTAGTAGAGAGAACAGAAGTAAAGCTATGAAGAGCTAGAAAGCAGTAAACCTTGTATAAACGTTAGACCTGAGGCAGAAGGAAGGAAAAAAAGTTAAAAATAAAGTCAAATGAACAGAAACATCTCAAGTGTGCTTTCTCCTTGCAACCCAGAGGAATCTAACAGACCTATTTAAAAGAATCAAAATTGTGTTTATCTTTCCACAGCTTTTATTTGAGGTTTATTATTTACTCCTTTAAACCTCAATGTTAGCCCCAACACAGATGTTAAAGTAATAATGGAGGCCAACCCATAGTGAATTGCTGTGTATCAGGTATTGGTCTAAATGCTGTGAAGATACTAAGACAGAATATAAAAGCCATTCACCCGAAACCAGATAGCTAGTAAGTGGCAGAGGTGGGATTTGAACCCACAGAGTCTAGCTCCAAAGGAACTACTTCTAACTGCTGTTACTCTTCCTGTGCTCCAGATGAAATCCCCCGTCCACTGTAGAATAATTTCCAAACTTCTTACCCTGACATGTAGGACCTCCACAGTCTAGCCTGTAACAACCTTTGGCTAATCTGACTACTTCAAACCTTATCTGCCTACCCTCCGTAACTCCCCAAAGCATGTAGCCTTTGCATTGCCTCTCTGCACCCTTATGTCTTCTGCAGCTAGAACCCTGCAATGAATGAGGGCAGAGAGCCCCGGCACATGGGAAGCAGCAGGTCTCCCAGCCACCAGGACTCAAGCAGCTGCATTCTGAGGCTGTAGAATCCAACTTTGGCAAAAATTGTGATCTTTCAGACTGTTTCATAAGTGTTTATTGAGACTCTCAGCTAAAGAACAAGGAAAACGAAATTTACTGCTGAGCTGTATGAACATGGTCTGACTCTTGGATAATTTATTTTTTATGACAGATTCCATTTTCTGCTGCTGGCATGATTACACGGGAATACATCTGTCCACTGAGAGTACATTTGTGTCTTTTGCATGGCCTAACTCAGTGGTAGAATTTAATTTGCGCAATATTATTCACTTATCAGACCGAAAGGCAGTACATGCTCCGAATTACTAAGTTTATTTAAATGTTATTACAAGAATCAGTCTCAAGAGGCAAGAGGAACGTCAGCTTGAGATTCTCTCGTTATCTTCAAAGTGCAGATATCATTGAAATGATTAGTTTCCTGGCTAAATCTAGGTTTGAAGAGGTGTGAATATGTACTCTGTCAGAAATGTTGTGTTTCAGTATTGTTTATCATGTAATGCAGTTGTTGAAAACTAAAATGCATACAGAAACTGGTGGGATGTATATTAGAAGGGGCTGGTGACCTCCCCTGCAGAATGTTCCTCTGAAGGAGAGTATCATTTATCAGGTCTAGCCAATTATTGTAATGGTGGAATATAGCCCAAAGTTGCTAGAAATTGTGATTTTAATAGAAACCAGATTTCTATATGAAATATCCTGGTATTTAAATGTTGGCAGGCAGAATTCTAAGAATGACTGCCAGTGGCTCTCTTCCATGTCTAACCTTTTCCCCTTTAAATGTGAATGTGATTTAATTGATGAGATAGTTACTCCCCTGACTACTCTGTTATGTGGCAAAAGGCTGATTATCTAGGTGGGCCTCATCTCATCCATGGTGTCAGAGGGAGAGAAAGCAGGGGAAGGATGCCATGGGCTTTAGATGGCTTTGCAGCAGTAGAAGGTCAAACCCAAGGACTAAGCAACGTGAAGGAGCTGAACAGTCCTGCGCAGACAGCTAGCAAGAAAACGGTGACTTCGGTCCCACGAGCACAAGGAGCTGAATTCTGTCAACAACCTGAAAAGAGTGGAAGCAAATTCTTGCCCAGAGCCTTGAAGAGCTCATCCTAGCATTTTGGCCTTTATGAGACCATGAGCAGAGACCTCACATGAGTCCAGCCTGACTCATGACCGCTTACAGACTGTGAGATAACAAAAGGGTGTCGTTTCAGGTTGATAATTAAGTGGTTTTTACCCAGCCATGGAAGATTATTACAGTAAGCAGTTAAAAGCATTTAAAAATCTTTAGTAGGTCAGCATACATCAGTGGAGGAGGCATTAGTTTGTAACTGCTGGTATATCTAAGGTAAGGTGAGTGGTTTCAGATCAGAGGGGGTCTGAGCATTTCTCCATGTTCTAATGTAACAGACTATGCCACATGCTTCTTGTCTTAGACCTTAAGGTCTCTTAAACCTTTTATTTTAATTTTTTTATTTGTTCTTTTTTTCAATTGAACTATTGTTAATATGCAATTCATTGCTTTCAGGTATACAGCACAGTGAGTGGTTCAACAGGTCCCCACATTATTACATCCTCACCCCAGCTAGTGTACTTACTATCTGCCAACATAGGAACATGTTACAGAATCATTGGCTGTATTCTCCATGCTGTTCTACTATCTCTGTCACCAACTTACAATTGAGAATTTTTGTGTCCCTTTTTCCCCCTCACCTTCCCCACACACCCACACCCAAATCAACCAAAAGCCAGCCTCTGGGAGCATGCACCCCCGTGTGGGAGGCACTGTGCATTGCGTGGGAAGGCAGAGTGCCCCGAGGTCACTGCCAGAGGCCTGCGCTGGTTGGAGGGGGGCCTGCTCTCTGGTGTATGTACACGCAGGAAGCGCCTGGCATGGGCTGGAGCTCAATAAGGAGTAATCTTTTGATTTGAAAAGCAAGTAAAAATTACCCACATTTTGCATAATGGATGAAAGCATAAGTTGAAAAATGAATAAATGCATTAATAGAGACAATTTATTGGCATTGTGGATATTTTCAACACTTGGTAAATTGGCATTGAAGTAATTCAAGAAGCAGGAAATTTTCCTTTACATTTTCCTAAAAATGGAGATAATTGTTTCCTTAAAAATATTTATTGCGTGCCACCACAAATCTGCTTCATTTATTCCTGATTGAGGGTGTATCTTTAAAATATGTAGCAAATATTGGCATTCCCAAAGGTTCTCTAGCTTGAATAGCATGTAGTAGATACGTACAGGCAATTTCAGAAACTCTGGAAGAGATCATTTCTCTTTTGGTAAATGAATTTTGGAAGATTATTCCAAGTGGCTCAGAGAATACATTTATCCTCATTTCGTGGCCCCAATAATATTCTTTGGCTAAAGTGGTTCTTAAATATAAAAACTATTAGTCAATAAGTACTTTCCCTTGCAGCCCTGACAAGTCTCTCCTCATCTATTCAGTATTTTTAATTGAACGCCTGGTATATTCCAGGCAGTATGTCATGAATAAAATGTTAAGAATAAAGAGGAATAAAAAGACTTCATAATTCACTTAAAATACCATAGTATCTCCTTTTGTTTTTAATCCTTGTGTTATAGTTAGAAGCGGGCATGTAGGATTTTATTAAAGATGTTACTGAGATTTCTTAGCTACCCTTCCCCCTACCACAAACACAAACACGGATTTGAAGACAAAAGACAGTTGCACCCACACTGTCAGACACACCCAGTCGCAGGTGGAAAGGCCGTGGAACTTTCCAAGAATGCTTACTGTGTAAAAGCTGGCAAACTGGAGCTGTATAAAAGCAAATTTAAGACACAATTCTGCTCTCCTTAACAAATAAATGTGACCAGCTGCCTGTATTCGCATTCATACGAGTCCCTCCTGCTCTGGGCAGATTCAAGTAAGGGGTACAGCTTTTAAAGCAGGCCGGGGCCCTTTAGGTGATCAGAGGGAGCCCTGGCTGACAATCTTTAGGTGAGATTTTTACAAATACTACTTGTTCGGACTCTGGCTTGGCCCCCTCATTTCAGCTTTCCTTTCCAGAATACTAGGCCACTGTTTGCACAAGCCTCTCTCTCACCTTGGGGGTGGAGATGGACAGAGTCCTTCTCAGCTCTTGCCAGGTGAAATTTCTATTGCCTGTGGCCTAAGGCCAAAATGTAGAGGAGATTTTCCTTTCATTATCACTTATTATGTGCTATGCTATGAAAATCAGCCATTTGTTTACTCAGTGAAGTCATAATGAATGTTCATTAAATAAAACAAATGTCTTATCTTTAGATGCCACCGATGATTCTTAATACCTGTTTGGAAATGCTAAAATTCATATGAAATATAACTATTACACTATCACTTGTTTCGTCTGGAATTTCCACATGAGTGTGTCATGCATGTCCAATAAGGCATGCATTTAACTCATTTGTGATGCTTTGTATGGCAGTGTTCATTTTGGGATTCTGCTTTTCCAGATGGGTCCCATGAAGAGTAATATAAAGTTGTTTAATAGATATTTTTGTATATCTCCTAGACATCGGTCACACTACTTTGTGGACATCTTTATGATATTATTAACACATTGTAACATGCTGGAAGTTATAATTCTTTGGCCATGAAATCTCTTTGTTTTTTCAAATTAACACTTGACTTGATTTACCATAAAAGATAACGATGTAGAATTGCCTCCAGCATATCTTCTTATGGTATGCTCAAACTCCTACTCCATTTTTGCCTGATTGATGTTGAGATCTGCGACTTGACCTTCCTTTGAAATTAATGGTCACACAGTAACTGTAGGTCAGATTCTAGCAGTATCAATATTTGCTTGGCTGAGAAATGTTTTCATCTGTTTGCACATGGTCTGCCTTCCAGTTCTCTGGATGTCCAGCATATATTTTGCAATTCATTCTGTGAGAGGGAAATTTCCGGATCAGCCTGCAAATCCACGGTGTCCTGCAGGAGTAACACAGGAGTTGCTTTCACATAGTTACCACACCAGCTGGTCACTCAAAACCTCCCTTCCACTATTGTTTTATGCTAATAGAATGTAGACATTTTATTTCAGGTTGACAATTACAATAACATTAGTACCAATTCTAATTCTATTTGATGGGATAATTAATTCATTTTAGTTAAATCTAATGTATGTTTGGAGTATTAATATTTTCAAATTTCTGAATGTGCCCCAGTATGCCACACATCTTTTGTAAAGCTAGTTAATAAAACTATTTGTTGATGCCGAACAAAGCAAACAGCTAAAGGGCACACTATAAAAAACAGCTAATTGCTGCATTACACTAGCACAGAGACTACTTAGAGCATGTTCTCTACAGTCAATCCTGAAGCTTCCACAGATGAACTAAATTTCTAGTAGCACATCTTTAAAAAAATTTTTTTAAATACATGTAGTCAAGGAAATATGGTGTATCAGATCTTGGAAAGAAAATCACTGAATTTTAATATATAAGAAAAAGGAAAGAAAAAATTACATTTGAGAAATACCTTTATAGGTTTGGGGTTTCTGGGATGCTAGATTAGCAATTAGAATGTCGTTTGGTGAGCAGTGAAGGTTGGCAAGGGTGAGAAGCCCTAAGGGATGTTTCCTCCAGATCTGGAAAAGCACAGCTTTCACCTGTCTTCTCTCTCATGTTTAGTCTCCATGTCCATTTTAGTGTATTTGTAGATATTTCTTTTTCTGCTATCTTGAATCACTTAAAACATATTGTTTACATGTATATGTTAATAGTATTGATAGGTGTGCAGTGAAGTTCCGATCTTGCTATGGGAGTCATTCTGCTACTTAAAATATTTTTGGATAGGTTTTTTTTTTTTTGTAATCTAGAAAAGAGAATCATTTCCTGTCAGGCAAAAGGATAATTTGAGGAGAGGTCCTTTTTTATCCAAATGTAGGTTGTGGAAGCAGCCTGTGCCCTAGAATTATAGAGTAAGAAGTATATATGCGTGTGTGTGCATGTATATTATCTGTGTGCTTCAGACAAGGAGTTATTAATACATAAAACACATTTATTAATACATAAAAAACCTTTTTTTTTACTCCATGGTTGACATTAAGGAAAAATGTTTGAAAAGACAGAGTAGGATGGTTTTTACCAAAGCTTGAGAACAAAAAAGGATAGCAGAGTGACAGTGAGCTAGGGTAACCCCAGCACTGTGTGTTGGGCAGACCATTCGGGGTCTCTGAGTCAAGCAAGTAGGAAATGCTCTGGCTCAAAGCCTCAGGTCAGCCTTTGCACCTGAGAAGCAGCTCTCCATGTGAGCTGAGACAGCTGGAGGCCAAGTGGGGCTAGAGCTGTGCTGTCCTAGTAGCAGCCACTGTCCCCTCCGTGGTTGTTTGGCGCTTGAGAGCTACAGCAATCTGGGAACTCAGTTTTTAACCTTAATGGTAATTATATAAAATGTAAAAACAGATAGTTTGTGTTAATTATGTTTGGAAAAACTTACCTATGTGAATATATGTCATAACTGTTAGAATTTTTGAATTCTGATAACAGATCAGGTTGTTCCGATGAAAACTTAGTGTCAAACTGAGATGTACTCTAAGTATACTAACAGGCTGGATTTCAAAGAGTACAAAAAGAGTAAAATACATCAAAAGTCCCATTAAAAAGTAGTTAACTTGATTATATGTTACAATGAATATTTTTTATGTTTTGGGATACTAAACTACGTTATTATGATTAACTTGACCCATTTCTTTTTAATTTTATTACTACAGCTACTGGAAGACCTTAAACTGCATGTGTGGTCTTCCTTGTATTTCTACAGGAAGTGCTGGAGTAATCCAGAGCATGAAGCCTCCCAAGTGAGCATTGTCCAGGTGAATTCCCTCCCCTGGGAAACCACTGATAACTGGAAAAGACCCTCGTCTAGGTTTTATGTAGTGGCCACATTAAAGTGTTTATCTCCAACCACATGAGCCTGACTGGCTGTTCATTGTGCTCACTTTCGGCCTCTGAAGTCCAACCCAAACCAGGCTTCTGGGCCGCATTGCCCCATCATTGTCTGAGCCTTTAGTTCCACCGGCAGCCAGCTATGAGCCTGCCCAGTCCCTGTGCCCCATAGTAACCCAGAGAAGGGCTGGATAAGGGAATGTAAGCAGCTTACCTGGAAAGCATTTTGCCTGGGAACTAGGCAGACTGCCCTCCAAGAGATTCCGATGTCAGGCAAGGGATCACTCCACCATACTCAAATGGTCTATGGGGAATGTGATCCACTGGGATCAAGGGAATGTGAACCTTGCCCACCACCCTGTAACCTAGCTTACATCCAGCTGCCTCTGCTTAGCACACAAAGTCAGGACCAAACCAGACTGAACACAACTAGTGAAGACACTCACAAGCACACAAGTGTTTCAGGGGGGCTATGACTAGACTTCCAGACTTTCTACTATTCCCTGGGACTATGGTTCTCTAGCAACTGATAGATACACATTATTTGTATCACAAATGATGTAGAGAACACTGTAGTTACATTAGGTATACTTTATTATCTGTCACCATCTTTAGGGTATAAAATCTAGATGAGCACAAGTGATGGATTAGTTGATTTTGCCTGGAACAATCACAGAACATGACGAGGATACTGATCTTCTGACTCTGAATTCAATGTTTTTTCTCTTACATGATGCAGCTCCTTTATAAATGGCCCATTAGATGGGAGTAAATATATTACGCAAGTTGAAAAATAAAAACGGAATGAATTATAAAGATGTCCACTACATCTCTCGGGCTCTATTCTCAGGCTTCTCTACTCAGTCAAGCTCCTTCTTGAGAGGCAGAAGCCCAGAGTGAAACATGCGCCTTCACTTCTCATGTCTCTGCTAAGGGTCCTGTTCTGATCTTTTCAGCCTCCACCAATCTTCTAGGCTCTAACATTACATTTCCAACTGTTAGGTGTATTTTATCTGTTCCAAAAAAAACGCCACACATTTAAATTGCACTGCATATAACTAAGGCATGTTCAAAGAACTTGAAAAGCAGAAAGAAAAAACTTAGTAGAAAGTATGTAGTACATTAAATCTAAAGGGGAAAAAAATATCCCAAATGCAAGGCTGTACTTTGTCTGTTCAGGATTTCAGAAATCCTCAGGTTATCCACTTTCTTCCCTGGTCAACGAACAGCATTCTAATTATTATTCTGGCTTCCCAGGAAGCTCCACACCTGTAGAAGTGGTTCTTCTCAAATTGCATGCTGTTGTTTAATATAAGCTAAAGTTCTGCTGCTGTCAGAAATATTTTTATTCAATATATTTATTGAGTATACTCTATAATCTAGGCCCTGAAATTGCAACATGGTAAATGGGACACCACATATATACATGTGTGTGTGTGTGTGTGTGTGTGTGTGTGTGTGTGTGTGTATGTATATATATACACACACCATATATGTAACTAGATAAGCAAATAAATCAGATTCTTGACTTGGTCTGAGGGATCACAAGGCTTGTCTAAAGTAATCGCATTTGAGAATGTATAAGGGCCTAGGGGTAAAAGGACATAAATTGCTGCAAAAGAAAAGAAATACTGTTCCAAACCTAGTCTGGGACAAAATGTTATTGCTTGACATAATTAGTAATCTTCTTCCTTGAATAAATTAGAACACTGATAAAATGTTTAGCCATTTTCAGTAACTGCTTAATTATGGGATTAATATTTGTCTTGGAAGACAAGTCAGTTATCCATTTACCTGACAGTCAAGAGTCTAGCAATCTTTAAATAAATATTATTTTTTGTCTAATCTACCTTTTCTACAAATGCATCCACTAGGAAAGAAACTTTTTAATTGGCCTCCTCCAGGTTTTTCCTGTGCAACAAGATTGTAATAAAACTTTTGACGCGTGCTCATAGTTAAATTGTCTGGACACAATCAGGCTAACGTCCCAGAGAACAGACCCAAAATTGGGGCGGTGGACGTGGAGAAAAAGGAAGCCAAGGGATAAGCAAAATCCACATTGAGCAAGGAAATGTGGTCCTTCGATATTTGCATTTAAACAAATATAAGAGCTGAGGGAGGTGATCGCATTTACATTATAAAGATCAATCTTTCTACAGTGGTGTTACCCTATAGAAACAGAGATACCAAGTGAGTCACAAATATGAGCCACATATTTAACTGTAGATTTCCGAGTAGCAACATTAAATAAGTGAAAAGAATAAGATGAATTAATGATAATACTGTAGTTAATATGCCTAGCACTGTTTTAAGTGCTTTACAGATATAAACTCAATACTCCCAGCAGCCCTACAGGTAGGTATTATTACTATCAGTGCTTTAAGAATGAGGAAATTAAAAGATGCATTTTTTAATAAAAGTATTTTCGTGTAAGTTGAATTGCTTTTTGTTCTCAATAATGTTTGAAAATACAATACATATCCTATATTATTTTGTAATAATAGTGGTACTTAAAGCAGCTATACCCTATGGAGGGCTTTTGTAAGTGTGAGGCACCGATCAGGGCATTTGCATGTGAGACCCAGCTGATGTCCCAGGAACCCCTGAGAGCTGGATGCTGTTAGTATCAGCCTTTTTATAGGCGAGTAAACACTTAGAATGCGATTGAATGGGAGGGCCAAGGTCACACAGAGGACGGTGCCAGGATTCACACTTGCATAGCCTAATAGTGCACATGTCAGAACCGTATTCAAGTTTGTATTAATTTAGTGCTTATCGAGGTAGGATGAACTGTGGAAATTTCCTGTATCACCCAAACTCTGAATGAAGGGACAAATGCATCAATTTCGATCCTTAAGGATGACTGACGCATTTTTAACTAATGCCTTTTTTGTTCCACAACTGTTCTAATTCAAAAGTTTTCCTGTTTTTAGAATTAAAACCCTACTTAAATTATCCAAATACACATTCCAGTTATTGGGGTTGGAGCCCAAAGTGCTTTGAAAAAAATTCTAATTTTTGATGGGAGTGTCTTTTTTATAATCTCTATTAAAAATAAAGCACCACCATAAGAATTATTCTGCTTTAAAATGATCTCTAGAGCTAAAATGTTAAAAGGGGATTTAATTAAATAAAAACAAAGAAAGAGTAATGAGTTGATTGATTTAACTGAATGTCAACATATGATTTTATATTAATTATTGTTTTATAATCAGGCATTTATGTAGACTCATCAGAGTTTTCTAAAAATATTCTCTGAATAAATAACTTTCATTTTATGTCTCGTGTTTTCAGTCATTTACTTAAGAGCTGTGAGGTCCTTTCTATGAGTTACGTAATATAAAAATTCACCCCCTCCCCATTGATGGCATATTAACAGTGTGAGCAACATGTTAAAGCTCGACACTTCTTCGTCCATAATTATTCAACTTTTCTCCACATATAGACATCACACCTTTTTGTCAATAAATAATTCCACTTTAATGGCAAAGTAATAATTTAGACAGATACAGGGTGCACATTTGCAAAAAAATATATGCAAGCTGGTTTACAAGCTAGAGGAACAATAAACCAATAGAAAATGCATCATCCAGTTAAGTCCATTGACACCAAGAACTTATTGTTGGGGCTTTACAAAGACTACAAAACTTTTCAGATGATTTATTTCACTGTTTCTGCCTATTTACATGATATGTTACATCAAAAATGTACAAAATATAAAATGTATACAGACAAATGTTTCACAAACTAGTTTAAGTTGTAAACTAGGTGGACCTACTGGGATGTATTGCAGGAAGTTCTGTGTATGATCATGTTTGGACTGTGTTTCTCATAATGGCAGGGAAAGATTAGCGATTTTCTTAGGTCACATATCGTACAAGGGCAACTAGTCACTCATCCAGCTACATATACTGATGTTTCACAACAGCTTTTGATCCATGTTTGAGGCTTCAAAGTCAGGGTGACAATTCTATGTGCATAAATTCAGTTCGGGTTTCCCTTAGGGCAATAGCACCATGTGGGACCCATGGACTTTGTGACGCTCCGGAACTGCACAGATGTGCTGTTACGGTTCTGTAGCAACTGGCTCATGAGTGGTCGCAGAGAGTAGCACCGATTGCGCATCCTGAAACTAACACATTTTCACACGCACAGGACAGGTCTACACCATGGCCTAGCCCTTGGGTTTTATACACCTGAACCTGTCCTTTGTGTGTGGTGGTGACTTCCCCAGAGACTCCAATCAGTTTTCATCCACTCTCTTTAAAGCCTGCCACAACAGATGCACTTCCAGACATTTTTACTCTTCCCAGACTGCACCAGCTTCTCGGACAGCTCTGAAGCATGCTCACTCTAGCACTGATAGCTCCTGCATAGTCATGACAACAGTAAACACAGGACAAACACACCAGATAATAACAGCATTGAGAATCTGCATTCTGTATTTGTTTGCAATGTACAGGAAATCTCAGCAAGTGAAACACCTCTTAACACCAACAGGATAAAATACATTTTTTTTTGTGGTCATTTGGATTTGTGCAAGTTTTTAAAATTATTATTTACAATACCTACCCAGTAGACTGTGCAAATCTAACCTTCTTTTACAGTATAAACGCTTCTTTTTCCACAGTGACTTCACTGCTTCAGTGTTCTTTAATGCTGAATTTCTCATGTACAATAATAGCAATCAAAACAACATGCTCAAAACATTTTAAAAAAAGAAAAAAAAAGCAGGGAGGAAAGCCAAATAATTGTGCTCATGCTGCCTGTAGTGCTTGCAGCTCAGCTGGATAAGAATTCAATATCCCACCTTCTGAAACTCTTTCACCTAGAACTGTATGGAATTTAACCACATGGCTCAGCTTTAAAGTAACGGGCAAAGAGGGTTTCCGGGTTCCTTGGCTATCGTGGACGATAGGCAAAGCAATCTGTTCACAAGGTAAAAACACGGATGTTTCCCCTATCCATTTCTTTGAACAAACAAACAAAAAGGAGAGATGAGGCTACTGTATCAACTGGTGTCGCTTGGTTGTAAATGAAAAGACAGTGGGAATAACCAGTGGTCTGGGATTTAAACCCCTGGTTAAACTATCGTAAAAGTCTGATTAAGGCAGTGAGAGCACCATAGGAAATGTTCCTTCTTCCACTGAAAAGGCTCACACGAAGAAAGCCCTAAGAAAGCCTTTTTTTCAGTGTTGTCTAATAACTGGTATAAAACTCTTGTGAAGGGCATGGGCAGGTGGTTTAAAAAGACCACTGTGGTAAAAACAGCCTTATAAAACCTGCGGCTCCTACACTGAGAAGTGGGTGGGGCGCTCTCCCAGCTTCTCTGCCACAGTCCTGTTTTTCTGGGGGTCTTACAATCCCGCGTGTGCTCGCCGAGGCCTGGCCTCTTGGCTTCGTTTTGGAATGGGGTGAGCACAGAGCACAAACCCTACCGGAGCCCTGTGACCAGCACCATGGGGCACAAAGAGTGCTGGACGGAGAGGAGAGAGCCCTGCATGGAGACAGCGGCCCCTCAGAGGACACGAAAGGAAGGGACAAAAAAAGGTATGCGTTGTAAACTTTTAAAGAGGAAGAAAAGAAAGTCCAGTTTGGCTATCCCATGTGCAATCGAGTCAGGTGCCCCGCCGCCAGGGTCCTTCCCAGCTGACTGACAGAGCCTTCTAGCGCACCGCCCGGATAAACAGGCCTAGAAGCTTCCGTCTCCACTCAGCATCGCGGCGGCTCAGACCTGGCGCCGCTGCCTCCTGGGAAACCACAGCTCTGGGTGAGGGCCCCGGCAGGCCCTTCCACACTGGCAGTGGCTTCGTGCAAACGCCTCACTCCACAGCACTTTCAGAAGGCGTGGTCTTCTCCCCTGACTTCCCTGGCCCTCTAGAGTGCGGATTCCAGAGACGCCCCCGGCCCGCCCTCGTGCTGGCCGGCGCCGTCGCCGCCCTGCGCGCCTGCGTAGCTGGCCGCTTCCTGGAGTTTCATGAGCATGTTCATCTGAAGAGATAGAGAGAGAGACGCCGCCGTGAGCACGGCTGCCGGGGCAAGCCGGCCCGCAGACTGCCGGTCCCGGGCCACGCGCAGGAACCGCTGCCTCCTTCCAGGCGGACAGGGAAGCAGCGTCAGGTTGTTCCTGCTGCCCCAGCCCACACACTGACCCTCCCAGATGGGACTGCAGCACCAGGCCATGAGGACGAGATGGGGCCTTGAGAGCACGCCCTCACCTGGGGCTGTGAGAACACGGCTCCGGCCCGGGGCCTGCCAGGGAAACTGCGTCACGGCTGTACATCATGGCTGGCCGCTGCACAGCACGTGCATGCGCGTGCACACACACACACACACACGGAGACGAACACACGCAGACACAGGGAGACGAACACACGCAGACACAGGGAGATGAACACACACACGCGCGCACACACACAGGGAGACGAACATGCAGACATACAGGGAGACGAACACACACACGGAGACGAACACACGCACACACACAGGGAGATGAACACACACGGAGACGAACACACGCACACACACGGAGACAAACACACACACACACACACAGGGAGACGAACACACGCAAACACAGGGAGACGAAAACACATGCACACACATGGAGACAAACACACACTCAGGGAGACAAACATGCACACACACGGAGATGAACACACACACGCACACACACAGGGAGATGAACACATGCACACATACGGAGATGAACACATGCAGACACAGGGAGACAAACACACGCACACACAGGGAGACGAACCCCCCCACACACACACACACAGGGAGACAAGCACACACAGGGAGATGAACACACGCACACACACAGGGAGATGAACACACACACGCACACGAGGCCATGGCGAAGTGAGGCCAGCTGGTGTACCAGGCCCTCCATCTGCTGCTTAGGAGCCGACCTCGAGAGGAGGCGACTGAATGAAGCCAACCAGGAGGGTTCGAAGAGGGAGAAGGGAAGAGTCACTGTCAAGTTTCTATTGTTAAATTTCTAGCTAAAATATGATTGATCTCTCCCTGACCACAGAAACTGTCTTCTAAAACCACTGCAGCTGTCTCAGGTTTCCCAGCTGATAGGACAATAGGAATGTCTGTTCCAGTAAAGGGACATATGCATGAAAGCACCTGGGGAGAAAGAGGGCCAGCATTCCCTGTATAACAAAGTAAAAGGCCGCCTCACTCGGGTTTTGATAGATCTGCAGACCCTCTGTTAGCAACAGAAAAAGATTGTTTAAAAAGCAAACTGTGGATAAATCGTTCACCATTTTAGAGAGCACAGAAAATTTGACACAGGTCTTCATTGAAGGTAGTGGACTTGTTTTCTTATCAAGCGTTTCTATAAATTTCAAGAATCTTTATATTGTTTAATGCAAACTAATTTTATTATTTTATAAAGTAATCAAAGTTGTTTTTTTTAATTCTAACTCAGAAAAATATGGATTCTGATCCAACAGAAAAGAGAAATCTAAAATGAAGTTCTTTAGTCAAATGTTAGGCTATGCATGCCTGTGTGCTCAGCATAACGTGTGTTCAATACATGCTTGTGAAATGAATGAATTGGTAATCACCGACTTCAGTGAGAATGCCTTTGGACAAAAAGGCTATTACAGTATAGCATATTTTATAGTCATTTTAATATTTCTCAGGAAAATATTTTTCAACACAATTGGTCTAACTCTGTGAATTCATTAAATCAGCTACATAAGGATATGAAATAAAAAGTGATATAATCTCTCACACCCAGTAAGCCGAAGAGCCAAATGTTTCCATCAACACACGTTCCTCCCTCTCCCCCACTTTCCACCCCGGCCCCACACACCCACACCCAGACCCACCCCCCCCACCCCCCACACATGCACACACACCCTTCATGCACATTATATGGCCTCCCTTCCTTGCTGGTTAATTCCTCCCTCAGAGCAGAGGGCTGTGTGTTCAAGCATCTGGGTAACATGATTTGTAACACAGCTGTATGTTGAGCATCTACTTGATTTACTAAGAGTAGAAATTGTAATTGAGGTCTGTTTAAACGGTATGACTCTATCTCAGTCACAAATGTTTGAAATCTTTTGAATGTTGAATACTGTAAAAGTTTATGGTGTAATAAGTGTTATGAAAGTCTTAATTTTGAAAATGATGTTATAATGTAAATATGTTGCACTAGGATAAGCCTCAGATTCATAATAAATGTATATAGGATTTACTTTACTTTCTCATAATGATGCTTTGTTACTCAAGTCAAAGGTAACTAAAAGAGGGAGATAAGGTTACATATGATCCAATAGTCAGGAGGATAGATTATTATTCTCTGCAAAATATTTCCCTCCTCTTTTCTCTCCAGCTGTATCTCCATACCCATAGGTATAAATATAATGTCTGTCATCTGTAACACCTTCATCAGGTTCTTATCTCTGATATTTACCAATCTGCTAGCCTCCCAGCCTCTAACCTATCTCTTTTATTCTGTGCTCTATTCTGTTACCAGAGATATCTTTATAAAATGCAAATCTAACTAGGCAGTCCCCTGCTCAAAAAAATTTGGTGCGTCCCCATTGTCTGTGTGATAAAGTTTTAAACTCCTACAAAGATAAACAATGCTCAGCATGATCTAGCAACTGTAGACTCCTGTGGCTGTAATTCCTTCAGCCTCCTTTGTGCTGACCCACCAATTTGTGTGTAGCTCCCTAAACTCATCATTTTCATTATATAATCCCATAAGGTTTCACCTACTATTTCCTTAATTTTGAATGTTCTCTATGCAACCACATGATGGATTTCTATTCATCCTTCCAGACCGAGCTCAAGCATCTCTTCCTCTATGAAGCTTTCTCCGACTCGCTTCCTCAGTTGACTCACAATTTACCTAGTATGCAACCCTTTCATTATTTTACTGTAACTTATATGGGTAAATGTCTCTCACCACTACTGGACCGTGAGCTTCTTGAGATCAGAAATGATATCTCATTTATCTCCTGATTACCGGCTCTTAGCCCTGAGTACATTCTTATTACTTATTAATACTTAATGAATGAATTTGTTGATGATAAATACATATTGTATTTTTAAAATACTATGAGATATGGTAAAAACTTGCACTTTTTGTTCAGATTCAAAGACATATTTCTGGCATTAAATAGTGGATTTTTTACCTAATATTTCTGATTTAAATTGGACCTCAAATATATTTTTACCTTATGTCAGTAATTATAGGAAAAGAGAAATACAAGCAGACAGAATATTTATTTTCATATCAGACTGAGCCTGATCCAAAGGTTTATTTTTAGATGATAGATTTTTTTGCCATTTAATCTGTCAACTATCATAATCCCTTGTTTCTTAAGACGTGTAGTTGAACAGCTGATTAGGAATCAGAGTTTTTTTGTTGTTTTTTTTTTACTCCATTTCTCACTGAGAATGGGAGACTGTGGATCTCTTCTCTGGACAAGGCAAGAGCATTCAGAGTCAGGGAAGAGAGAGCTTATTGGGACAAGCTCACTGGGTCGGTGGGCACTGGGAAGGGGAGGGCATCTCCTAAGGATCCCATATTCTACAGTTCAACTCTCAGAACCAAGTCCATAAACACATAACCTCTCTCTTTTAATCTGTCCTCTTATTCTTCTTTACCTGAAACAGAATTGCCAAGGTAGGACCAGAATTTATAAAAAACTCAGGTGAAATAACTTATACCTGTACTCTAAGGCTTATATTTACTCTATTAAATGTTAACCATTCTACCAGCAATTAATTACTAACTGTATGCTCAAAATTATACTGGATTCAAACCAATTCCACCACCATTGATTTCTAACTGTGTATGATTTCTAAGTATGAATGAAAGGTCCAGGTCCCTGTCATAAAAATGTAAGTCCAGGCCCTTAAGGAGTTTTTATTTTAGAGCAAAAGTCCTACACAGAGGATTTCCTGGATTATAAGCAGCCTCTGTATATACTTCTGTGAGTTTATGGAACCCTTTGAAATAGTGTGCAAAATTTTCTGTGTGTGTGAGCATTTTTCTGGGGAAAGGATCTTGAAAATGTATCAGATTGTTCACATGTAACCCCAAAATGTTATGAAAGATAGACTAAGATGATGATGGTGATAATGTTGGGGCTGTGGGTATAAGGATATTCCATAAAATATATAATACATAACATATATAAGAACATAAAATATCACCATTTTATGTTCTTGGCTATAGCTGTAGGTTATGATTTTTAATCATTTCCTTTTTTTGTTTGTTTAAGTAACATAATGGCCTTTATTTCAGCATCTCTCTTTCTGCATGGTTGTCAGATCAAATGGTAAGCTAACACACATATTACATTTGATACCAATCTACAGAAATTCATCTGTAAAACCAAAAAATACATAAAAATAAAGTCTTTTTTCCTAATAACACCATATACTTAATATTTTCAGAGTATTCATACTTTGGAGTATTGTTAACTTTCCTTAAGCTGAAATGATTGCAAGTTGACAAAGGCAGGAAGAATCAGGGAGAATAAGTTCCTTTTGATTTCCAAGTCAGTTTATTCTTCTCTATTGTAAGCAAGAGAAGAAGAATTTTAATTTTAGGCAGACTGGTTAGTACTTGTAAAATGTTGTTTACTTTTTCCAGTGCACATTAGATTAAATTCTTTTGTTTTTTTTCATTTAAGAACAAAACTGTTTGCTCTTACATACCTAGTGAATTGAGTCATACAATGTTTACAATTTATTTACATAATTTTCTGCATAAGATAATAATTACAGTCACAGAGTTCAGACTGGTTTCAGTGTTTCTTGGTTATTTTTAAGCATCCAAGTTTAGTCTTTCATTTTAAGAATTTTACCCAATGGAAGCAGGCCAGTGGTAAAAGAGTTAAACCTGAGTACCCATATCAGGGCAGTCCCAAATATTACCTTGGGGAACTACTGGCTTTGATACAAATGACTAAATACTATTGACCACATGTACTGCAGTCAAGATGACACAGAAAGAATCACACACGGGAGTCTTACCAAGGGATCCCCCTCTGTGTCCGTCTGTGGAATGTGCTTGGAGGTTGTGGCCTCCTTAGTGGATATGCAGCCCTCATACCCAACGTCCTCTGGCCGCAACTGCAGCAATGCGGGGCCCTCCTGAGGCAGAGCTGCTGCGCTCCATGGGTACGTGTCAAGCACCCACTTGGAGGGATCTTCCCAAGGTGCCCGCTTCCCATACATCTAAAAGGCGATCACATATTTAGCACATATAATATACATTTCTACTCAATAAAACAGGTGACTACCTGAGTGACTTTTGAACTTTGATTTCTTATGGGACTTCCAAGAGAATTAAGTATCTGTATACAATTTTCCAGATTATAAACACTGTCTGTCTACATAGCTCACTTTAAACTTGAAGGATAAACAAAGTAAAGCTGAACATCTGGGATAGATGATCACCATGTAGGGGATACATGTAGAAATGACTGCCCACATTTATCTTTATTAGCAATTTTACAAACTGAAAGAAAACCCAGAGTTGAGAAATTGTTAAGTTCACAGTGATGGAGAATTGAAAAAAGCCATGTTAAACTCTAGAGTTCTTTACTAAAGTGCACTTTGGAAAGGTTATGAATAAGAGAAAATAGATTTTTCTTTGCCTACTTCACTCTAAGCATTTTTTGAAAATAAGTATAGCTTCTCTGATAACCATTTTCTCCTGAATAACCTCCTCTAATAATCTCTTTGCTTCCTGTAATAACTCTTTTTTACATGTTTATTTATAAGGCCGTTAGTAAAAGAGGAGAAAAAATGGAAAATGGAAACATCAGTGTTGTCAGGACTCATATGGAGGCAAAAGGCCCCTAAGAAAGGGATGAGAAAGCCTGTTTAAAGTGCTGATGGTGGAGTCAAGGACAGGAGATGAGTTCAAGAGATGTTAAACCCTGCGTAAGCTGGAAGGGAAACTGAAACCTAACTGGGGAGGGCATCCTGAGGAGACAAGCTGGTGGGACTCTGAACAAGCAGAGGCCACAGGGGCGTAGGAAGGAAAGCTGAAATGAAAAGATGAGGGCAGCCACATGAGCACACCAGTTCCTTGATGTACTTCTGTGCCGCCTTGTCCTGCCCCCCTGCTGGGGTCAGTCCTGGTGACCAGGGGCACACTGGGTCCTGGACAGCTCACTCTGAGGTGGTCTACGTGGCTTGCTGTGGCTCAGTGAGACAAAGCAGAATAATGGACGTTAACACCATGAAAGACCCATGGATTGGCTTGGAATTAACTTTTGGGTTTCTTCTGGAGAAGCTGTATGGGGCTGTGGTGGCTCTGTCTTAAAAAAAAACACAAAGACGCCCAGGTCCTGACATCTGTGCATTTCCTGGGAGATGCTGGCAGGAGTAGAAATCATTAGATATATTTTTTTTATATATAGGTCTCTTGTTTTAGAGCAGAAGTATTCTCTTAGTTAAAAACATACCTCACAGAGGATGTAAAACATAGCTTGTGATACAAGTTAAACAAATTGAAGGAAAATGTGTCATTCCTGGAAAGTAAATATTACAAAAATAATATGGAAGTCTAAAATCAATGGATGCTAGCCTTTTAAAGAATCATCAAGGGCAGGAAAATTGGAGGTGACCAATTAAAAGTTAAGCAGGCCCAATTCTATACTGCAGAGTAAAAAATGTATTATAGAAAAATAACTGAAATAAAATCAATTTAAATATCTAGAATTAGATGAATTGATGGTTGACCATCAAGAAAGACAGAATCTCCAGAATAAAAATCAATCCATTGCCACACCAGTGTTCTATCCCAACTGGAACATCGGGTAGAGTGTCCTCCACATGCTCCTCATCAAAGCGTCAGCCTTCATTTGAGAAGAGATTTTTTCTATTTCTCTTAACTCAGATTTTCATCTTAGCAATCACATTTTGTCTTTCCACCTCTTGCTCCAATTCAAGCTTCTCTGTAGCCAGTAGATTCAAGGGAATGGCTCATGACACACACGACTGCTTTCCTTCCTGCTTCTCTAGACGGCACATGGAACCAACCCAATGATATGTCATCTGCCAGTGGACTTCTGGCTGAAAACATCCTTCAGCAGCAGCGAGAACTACCTACCCCCAAAGGGTTTTCCGTTTTTATTTTTTATCTCTCCCACATACTGGATCCACCCCCTCCCCGACTCCCTACATCAAGGTCAGCTCAGCTTTCACACTAACCTATCACCAAACATCCAGAACCACAGTGAGAAACTTAGGACACTTTCATTTCTCTTCAAAAATAATTTGGAAGTATCTCTCAGCTCTAGTTGGAAAACTAGTATTACTCTAGGGGTTACACTTTTGCCCAAAGGAAGTTTTATACAATTATAATTCCCAGGATAGTGTGCTATAAATAATATTGATTTAAATATTAAATAAAAAGAATGTAAGAACTTTTAAAAAATGAGATCTAAGGAAGCTAAGCATTTTTATGTATTACTGTTTTGGGGTTTTTTGAAAAGCTTCTTTTTCTTTCTATGTATTTGCAAACAAACATGAAATAAGGAGAATCTTATATTTACATACAAAACCTAGGATGATAGCTTATTAATATTGAAACTGTGTGAAGGGAACAAAGAAGTCACTTAAATATTAATTTAAAAATTATGACTCCTAGAATATCATAAATACATTTTCATAAAAATTTGTTTTGCTATAAATGACTGAGATTGAGGGACCCAACTCCCATTTTAGGCAGCATTAGTAGTTTTAGAGGAATTCTGAAAAATAAAAATCTCTGGGAAAGTCTTTTATTTTGTTAGAACCACTTGCTGGGGCCAGGGGTACTTATCCCCTTTAAAATATGAAACTGAATCATTTAAAACTGCAATAGAACTAACTGATAGCATTCTTCAGGATCATTATCTCTGAACACCCTCCTGACAGTTGTTGCATTCAGCAGGACCCTTGGGACAGTGCTAGATACTGCCATGCCATCTACTAGGTGAGAAGCATGATGGGAAAAGGAAGTGAAGAGAGGGAAAATGCACAGCCAACTTTTTAGATGGTAAAAATGCCTAACTCAGTATTGCAGACAACAAAATATGAAAAAGCAAGAACTGTATCTTAAGTTTAGTAGTGGCTGTGATAACCAGAAATAGAGGTGCCAAAGCAAAACCTGCCTGAACCTTGGCTGAGTTACTGCAAAGATTAGATTTTTTGAAGATAAGTTGGATGATTATCTAACACAAATCTTAAATATATAACATTGGGTTTTCGAATTCTACAATTTCATGGAATTCCAACTCCAGTTTAAGGAAAGAGCATGACTGATGGAAAAGGGATCATACATTTTGTTGAACAAACAGGGTTTTCTCATTAGGGATGTATTTTGAATTTTTTGTTAGGCGTAAACAGAAGGGCTAGTTTCAGGGCCTCATGATGTAAGGTAGATGAGAGGAACAGCAGAGATGCTCCTTAACCAATTATAGATACAAAAATCAAGCCTTAGAATTTACAGCACTTCCTCAAAAATAGTAAAAGCTCTTGCAAGTGATGTTAAAGGGCTTCAAATGATGGAACATACTAAAAGCAGGGAAGTGATAAGCAGATGTTGCAAATACAAGAGCAAAAATTATCAAGGCCCATGTAAACCTGCCTGTCTTATAAGACGTAGGCTGTGCAATTATCTGGCTATCTAACAAGAACAGTTTGTAAACACCCATGACAATAAAGCTGGCCCTCAGTGTGTAGTTGTTGGAATAACTGTTTTCTCTTTCTCCTACATATTTATTCTCAGAACAGAAAAAACTACTGTATATGTTGCTTTTTAAAACTTTACCACTATATTTATATAGTTCATATATATACACATACACATAATACACATAATACACATAAACCTTTGGTCTTCTGCATGAATACCCAGAGAAATCAATGTTTTTTTGCTTTAAAAAGGATGATTTTATTTACTTTTTTTTAAACAGTAAAGAAAATTGAGTACTATACCTGAAGACCTTCTCTCACTGCCTCCAGAATATAAGGTACCAAAGAATAGTTCCAGAGATCCATGAACCACACTCTAGAACCTTCTACATCCATGGGGCAAGGAAGGAAAAGTCGGGGACCTGAGAAGTGTGAATAACAAAACATTTCTGTTTTTTACTTCAGAATCTTTGGAAATACAGAGAACTGCTATATTTAGCAATAAAAGCACCTATTTTAAGATATAATTTTGAGGGAATTAATATATTTCTTGAAGGATTCTTAGAAAATTATAATGTTAGCTAGCTTGTTTCTTTAAATTAAAGTATATTTTACTGAATACCTAATCTCCAGGACTTTCCTTTTTAAATACTGATACCTTAATCTGAAACATAACATATTCAAGTCAGGAGAAACCCTAAAGGTCGTAATCCAGTCAACCTGCCCCATTTTAAAAGTGATGAAACTATGCCGAAGTGAATTGCTGAATACAAAATATATCATTAGTTGATAACTGGGACTCAGCCTTGGTCTTCTGATCCCAAATGTAGAATTCTTTCTAATTTATACTGTGTCTTTAGTGAGTACATATTTATTATTCATAACAAGGGGAAAGGGACTTTTATACATGCAATTTAAGAAGGAATACAAAAATAAATATCTTTGTGCCAGCTAAAGGGAAATAATTCAAGCAATTTTTGTCTTCATGAAACGCATAAAACACCTAAATTGTCTCTAAAATCTGCTCTCACTATACTTGATATGAGACACTAGCTAAAATTTGTGTTTAGCATTAAAAAAAAGGTATTCTAAACAGATACAATTTATTTCAAATGGTTATCTGAGTTTTAGATATTTGTCTACATTAAACTTACTTAATCTCAGTAAAATATTAGTAAACCATAATTATCAGACAAAATGGATCTTGCAAGAGATACAGAGCTTACAAGAAGGCAAACTTTAAGAAGGAAAAAAAAAGAAAACTTAAATCTCTGGAAGCTTGAGAAACATTAGCTTCACTTGTTATTTTCTCCCATCCAATCTGGCTGTCTTTACCACGTACTTTTAGTTTCTGGAAAATGGCATATTGCAATTTTGGAACTCACCAATGGTAACATCAGAAGAACTGTGTGTTTCCAAAAAACTGTTGAGATGATGCCATGTCTTTGGAATCCAATCTATAATTTTGACTAAGTCATTGTTGCGTATGTTCCTTTCGATTTCTATCTCAATCAGTTTTCTTCGGAGGTATCTGCCTAAAAAGCCTTTCACTGGCTCTGTGTGGTTTGCACACAGTACCCACCTACAGAGAGTTGAAAAAAATCAGAAATCTTTACATAAATTAAATTTTCAGTCTATAGTGATTCTTGTTCCAAGATAAAGTATTAATGTTTCTGTTTCAGTTGGTAGCCACATCTTAATGATCAAAAGGGTCAGGAGGCCTATTAGCATTAGGGCCATACTGTAACTAACTTTTCTTTTTGAGCTAAAAAGCCGCTCATGTGGGTCAGTCAGTGAGTGGGAGCATACATGCTGAGCAGTCTTCCGTAGGAGAATCACAAATCCCAAAATAGGAGCTCTCCCCACATTCCTCACACTTAGAAGGAACGTGCTCTACTTTAGATGGTGACATAGCAGGAAAAACATTTTTCTTTTCTTTTTTTTTTTTAAAGAGACACTTCTGGTTACAGGTTGAGGACAACAGAATATCTGCTTGAGAAAGAGTGTCAGAGTGAGAATTATTTTCACACCATGGGTCCCCAGTGGCAGGATTTATTAGTGTATAAATGGAAAAACATGAACTAAAAGCAAACCGAAAGAGACAATTAAAAAAAAATCAATTTTTCTTTACCTGAAATTGTGATGCAGCTCTAGATTTGGTGACGAAGAAACTCCCTGATTCATTGTTCCAATAATATATGGACTGGAAAAAAAAAGAATAGAATATGTAGATATACTGGAGGTAAAATATATTAATACATTAAAATTGTCTTAGAGAACAATTTAACATGTTAACATTAGGCCTAAAACTACCATTTGTAATGTTAGGTCGGAAAGTGACAAAGATCACTGAACAGGCAAGGAGGACCCAGAGGTTCTGATTTCAGGGCTAGCATCCTGGACAAGTCATATTCCCTCTGAGCCTGAGTTACTCATACATAAAATAAAAAGGTCGGCTAGAATAATCACCGTGGTCTCATCCCACTCTAACATCTTATGGCTCTTAGGCTTATAATCAAGCTCATTAATTTTTTTCTTTTATTATGTCATACTTATTTTAAAGGTTCTTAATAACAAGAGAGAATTTGCATTCTTGTTTCAATGTTTATTTTATGCTGATCTATTTTTAACATTTAAAAAATCTCTGGCAGAGATCAGTTCATTGGGATATTTAAACCATTGAAACTAATACTTATGTTGTTCTTATATATCCTTGCTTTAGAGGTCAAGCTAAAGTAAATCTTGACGGGGTTTTCAGATTTTTAAAATATCCTGTTAACCTTTTTTATTGCAAATAGTCAAAAATTAGGCTCATTAATGGAGAGAGCTGTATGAATGTATTAAACTTATCTCTGTAGGAAGATATCTCTGTAGTTGATAAATCTCTATAGTTGAATTCAAACTTTGATATGGACGAAGAATGAAAGCAGAGCTCTAAAGCCTCATTCTAGCTCTTAATTTCCCTGATCCAGACATTCCACCGTTGATACTGTGTCCCAGACTACAGTGTATCTGCAGAAGCTAACATCATCAAGTAAATCATGCTTCCATAAAAGTGCCTGGGATACAGTTGTTGAACAAGTAAAGAGATATCCTAAGGAACACCTGGGGAATCTTTGGAAATACACATTATATTAGTGAAGGTATCTCAAATTAGAAGCATCCATTACATGTCTTAAAAAGTATAAAGGCTCAAGAAAGCAAATCGATTACCATTTTTTTTTCATATTTGGTCATTCAAAATACTTCATAAGCATACCATTTGTTGTATTTACAGTTGAGAAAACCATTGAAGATATCACTCAAAGAGCCCACATGATGAAGATTATCAAGAATTATCACAACCGGAAGCTCGACACCATTATTATCAGCACTGCACTGCTCAGCCAGGTTAGCTAGATATTGCTGCAGTTCCTTTAAATAAAACAAATAACACCAATGATAAATTTATATCGGTGGCAAGCAAAACATAGTTTAGGAATAGCACGCTTTGCCTTTCATCCAGTATCTCTGATTAAAAATCATAGGTTATTCCAGTACTATAAAACCTTATTCTACAAGCAAAAAACATATAATGCTAAGAAGATACACTTTTTTAAAAAGAAAAGAAAAGCCAGTAACAGAGCACCTGCGACAAATACAACACTAAACACAAAAGCATATTTCTCAGTTGTTTTCTCCCCAAAAGAAAAGAAAAAAGGAGTTTTGGACATGGAATGTTATGATGAACCAGAAATACTGAGACTTCACTCTTGTTTTTAGTATTGCAATCATAAAAGTGGACTTTAGCAAACCTTATAACTTCAAGTATAGACTAAATCCAAAATGACACCCCTAAGTTTCCACTAATACTTTAAACATTTTAATTCCACTTCATTTTGATGGGGTACATCATTTTGATGAAAGTACAGTTCCAAGAGTCAGATAAAAGTATGGTTGCTCACTTACTTATCTGCATGCAGTGCTGTAACTTCAAACAAAGACAAAATGTGTTCTATTTCACTGGGTCACTTGACACAAGCATTTAGTACTAAGCACTTCTTGAGCTTCCAGGTTCTTTTGCAGATATTATTCTTGCCTAATAGCTTTTAATCTGAATATGATAACCAGTTCACTGATTGACTGCTCTCACAGATGGGTAGGCCAGGAACATAATTAGGTTTCTTAAAATTACCCTAATCAGTAAGAGCATTTCCATAATATTTGCATATTCACAATGACATTTTCAATTTGTAACTCTTGCTCAGGGTTAAAAAACAATTCCATTATCCCAATTCCTGGCACCAGGTAAATATGTGAACCGCTCACCCTAGATGCAACTTTCTTCTCTCTGTAATAGCACTTTTAGAACTTAAAGTAGAAAGTGATGAAAGGCATTGGCCAAGGTTTTGAGATACTTTAGTAACATATTCACTTAAGTTCAAATATAATTTCTTAAAGAACTGTTTGTCTATTTATGTCCAATTTACTTTATATTACTTAATCACATAGAATAAGTATGGCCTCAGATAAAACAGAAAAATATGTTTATACTGGTCAATAGTCTGGGGAATTTTATTTATCTTAAATGAAAAATGGAATTTATGCCAATATTTTAATTACATTAAATTATTCATTTATTGAAAGAACATTCACAACCTACTATGTTCATAGCCCTAGACAAAGTCCTGGGGTGTACTAAAATAAAACATTGTTCAAGTTCAGTTAGTTTAACATTTATTATGGACTGAACTAAGTACTTTTGTGGGCATAGAGGTTAAAAAGAGTATTCAGACTGTTTTCCCCTACAGGCTTTAAGAGCTGTCATAGTAGGTCCTGAAATTTAAATATGATAAATCATTTGAATACAGTGTCATAGTGTACTAGGAGCCATGAGAGGTCAGGGAAGGAGACTCTGCCTGTCTGGTGGGTGTCAAGGAAAGCTTTCTGGGGCAGATAATGCCGGAGCTTGGGAGGGTGGTAGGTAAACACAAATCCAGTGAATTTACAAAATGCAACGTGACATTCCATGAGAGGTGGAGTTTGAGATGGATCTTGAATAGTGAGTAGAATTCCAAATGATAAGTACTCAGCTATTTAACTTTTCAGCACACTTCTAGCATGTACCCACTATGTGCCAGGTACTCTGGCACCAAGGATTCAGACATTATTTCTGTATTCCACGAACTCAGAGTTGATAAGCAGGAAGGCAGGTTAACTAGCAAATCACTATACGGTGAGAAATGCGCAACACACTGCACAGGGACTTAGAGGCACCTAACCAAGACTCTGGGGTCAGAGAATAGAGTACAAGGATCTATTGAAATATAAATAATAAAGAGTAATAGCTGGAAGGTGTAAGTGTGCAATGTGTCTGGGGAAATAAGTGTTCTGTTGCTGCAGGGAAATGGTACATGGGAGTCAAAATGAAAGGGGAAAACAGAAAAGACTTTGAATCCATGCAGAGGACTTTAGATTTAATATATAAACCACTGTGGACCATTGATACGTGTTTTTTTGTCCATTAAGGGAGAACAATTTATTTCTCAAAGGAAACATAAATGTGAAGGATATGATGATTAATTAGAAATGGCAAAACTATTCAAGAAGCTTATTGCCCAAAATAGGTTAGGCATGTATATGTATAACTATAATTCGCACTAAAAAAATAATACATTACTTCCAAAGAGTATGAACCAAAGATTTAGTTCAAAACATGTAAAGTTTACTTGTAGTTGCTGGGAAAGACTGGCAGTATTATTTGCTATTAATTCTTTAAGTTTAGATAATATTTTGATACCTAAAATGGTCTAAGAAGAACTTTCCAAATGGAGAAGAACAATCAAAGGAATAAGCACAAAATATGATATCCATGTGGGAAAGAACTAGTAGAATATGTTTTATGAATGAAATAGTGATGCATAAATTGGAAAAAAAAAAGCCTTGAATGACTGTTAAGGTTACTGGACTTTTCCTATTAGCAATGAAGAAACACTGGCTGTTTGGGGGAATCTGAGTAATATAGTCAGAATTGTGATTTCAAAGGGTGGTAAGTATATTGTAAAGGAGAAAGATAAGCCAGATAAGAGAATACTGAAGTTGTGGGAGTGAAGAGAGACTACAAAACTCAAGTGGGAAGATTGTTGATCTTGTGCAAAAAGCAAGCAATGGGAAAACATTGAAGGATTTTAATGTGGTCATATTTTAATTATGAAAAGATAGACTATTTTCCATGAGGTGAATGGATAAAGAAAGGAAAAGAGAGGAGGGAAATTGAATGTAAAGTGTGAATTAAGCAGTTAGAAAACCAATGCAGTAGTCCAAGTGGTAAGAGTACTAAACTGGGTGGGAGGGTGGTAGTATGAAAGAAGGATGGGAGAAATGGATTTAGATAGAAAGGATTAGAAATGGATGGAAGGTGAATGGAAGATATATTTTGAATTGAAATTGGTATTTTTAAACATGTATACTTGGGATACTAATAGAAACATATTTATGAGTTAATATAAAGGCCTACTACTTGGGAGAGTGACCATGGCTAACAGTGTCCAATCGGAGTCAGCCAGACAAGAATGAATGTAGGAGAACACAGAATGTTGGATAATATTTTCATTTACTGGTAGGTGGAGGAAGAGCAGTCAGTAAAAAAGACTGAGAAGGTGCTTCCTACAGGGTAGCAAGGATATACAGAGAATATGATAATCATGATCAGATGAATTTCTAGGAAAGGGAGATCAATTATAGCAAGAGAGAGACATGGAGACAGAGACAGAGAGAGAGACTGAGGGAGAGAAAAGAAGCATAAGGCATTGAATTTGGTAATTAAAAAGTCACTAGATTCTGTTATGGTCTCCCCTCATCTTGAGAAGGGCACTGAATCTCTTTGAGAAATCTGATGAAAGCTATGGACCAATCACAAGTGGAAACAGGCATACACAAATAATTCTGTCATATAAATTAAAGAATTTTTCTCAGACCCCTCTGAAATCACATCATGATCCCCACCCCAGCTTAACTGGGGCAACATCTTAGATTGAAGTATTGATGCATTAGCATTAAAAGTTTCATGTCCAAGATATAATCAGGCTAGAGAAAACAGGCATATCTACTAGATAGATGGTGATAATGAGATGGATCCTGTACTTTGAAGATACCACAGAACACAGCATTTTATAAAAACTGTTGATCATTGCTTCTCTGCTTTTGACTCTAGACACCTAAAATGAATCTGCAGAGTCGAGTTTTCTAATCTTTTCCCACTTAACATTCCAAGTGGCTTCAGCTGGCCATATATTCTTTACTAAATCCATCTCCAGCCTTCTGGGCCCGCTATATCAAATGTCACAAAGTGTAATTGTTTATGTGTACTGCTCTCAATCAAAATATTCCAGTTGGCAGCTTGAGGGAGAGTTCGAAGAGTGGGAAGAGGGACAGAATGTAAAATGCAGAGGTACCAAAAACATGAAAAGATTTTTTCATTTGATGGCTAATTGTTCAATTTTTCTTTTGCCTTTGTCTCTTCACTGCTATCTACAGCATAGCACACAACACATCAGCAATTATACACCTCCATTCTCCAGGGACCACGTTTATTCTTTCATGCCTCATCACACTTTAGTAAATCTGCTGTTAGCAGCAATTCCACATGCAATCTCAACTTGTCTTCTCCTTTACTGCCACCCCTCCCCCCCAAAAAACACACCGTGGATTCTCTCTGACAATTTGGTAAGAATTGGGTAAATTCTCTGGCAACTACCCTGTATTCAGCATTACTGAGAGCTTGTTCATATCTACAAACATAAAGAAACAACAAACATTTGTTAGTTGTATTTTGTGCTTTCTTGGTGCTGAATGCCTATGATTTGTCCATGGGTTTTTCCCTATGAGTTTCCTAATGTCATTAGTTCTGTTAAACACTCTTGGCAATGCTTTACTTTTAATTATTTTATAATAACACAAATAAAACTGACCTAATAATGGCACAAGTGGTTTTACTCTGAAAAAGTAGAAAATAAGAGCACTGGGAATATCTGATCAAAAAAATTGTCAAGGACAACATAATATTATTGAAGAAGACCATCTCCGAATGTAAACATTTTGTTAAACTGAAATACAAAGAATTTATATATAATGGTGGGTTTTGGGATAGGGCAAATTAATAATTAATGTAAATTCACCTATTTTATTGTAGCATGTCAAATTACACCGTAATGGAGCCCAAACAATCTATTTGATTAAAATAAGTGATCCCCAACTTTATCAAAATGCCTGGTTTCCTGTTATAAATCTATTTCTTTTTCCAACCACTTGTTTTTTTCATAAAGGAAGTAAGTTCCAGAGTTCTGTCACATCAACATTGAGGAAAACCAGAGAGTACACTGAGGATGACAAAGAGACGTCAATCCTTTCATCATTTTGGCTGAAAAAAAGTGTTAAAAGGCTTTGAAATAAAGATACAAGGAGACCCAGAATTCACAGAAGAATTAAACATGCAGGCTGATGCAAACTGCACTCTTCCTATCTCTGTTGGAGAAGAGTTAAATATTCCACCTCAGGTTCCATGTCTCTCTTTAGTTGAAGTGAGAACACGTGGTTCCACCATAATTTGAATAGTGCTGAGTTCCAAGGAAATACTCAGAATTCAGATGTATATTTATGTTATATTTATATTTAATATTTAAGTATATATAATTATATATATATTGAACTGTAAGAGATCACATTGTGCTTTGTGTACGTCACTGTTCTCCTTGAAAAGTACATATAAGACAGTTTCAGGCACAGGCGTGCATGTGTGTGTGCATGGTGGCGATCTGTGTGGGTCTGCATATGTTTGTGAAGCAGCCTTCACGAGGAGGCCAAGGTATCTAATTAATAGCTGTGGGTGACCCTTACACTGTCATCTCCCCTTTCCTCCCTTCTTTTATCCCTTTCTCCTTCTTCTCAATCTGCCTGTCTCTCTCTCACATACATCCACACATACACAGTCATTCAGTCCTTACAACAACCCTACTGTTCTTCCCATTTTACAACTGGGAAGACTAAGGCACCAAGAACTTAGTGATGACTTAGATCCCACAGTTGGTCAGTGGTAGAGACCCTGATGAACTATTACATGAACTCCACCTCCCCAAGTTTTATTAAAAAGTAATTGACATACATCCCTATATAAATTTAAGGAACACCAGTGTGATGGTTTGATTTACATATATTGTGAAATGATTATCACAATAGGTTCAACTAACATCCATTTTCAAATATAGATACATTAAAAAGAAAAGAAAGAAGGAAAAGAAATTTTCTCCTTGTGATGAGAATTTTTAGAATTTAATTTTTTAACAACTTTCCTGTACATCATATATCAGTGTTGTCACCATGTTGTACACTGCATTCCTAGCACTTATTTATCTTATAACTGGAAGTTGTGCCTTTTGACAATTTACCTCCAATTCCGCCTCCCTCCACCCTCTGTTCTTGGTAAAAACAAGTCTGATCTCTTTTTCTTTGAGTTTTTTTTAAGTTTCACACATTAGTGATATAAAGTATTTACTTTCCTTTGTCTGACTTCTTTGACTTAGCTTAATGCCTTCAAGTTCTACCCATGTCACAAATGGTAGGATTTTCTCATTTTTTTATGGCTGAATAATAATCCACTGCTTAAATACCTAGGAATAAACCTAACCAAGGAAGTGAAAGACCTATACTTTGAAAACTATAAGACATTCATGAGAGAAATTAAAGAAGATACCAATAAATGGAAACACATCCCATGCTCATGGATAGGAAGAATTAATATTGTCAAAATGGCCATCCTGCCTAAAGCAATCTACAGATTTAATGCAACCCCTATCAAAATACCAACAGCATTCTTTAATGAATTAGATCAAATAGTTCTAAAATTCATATGGAATGACAAAAGACCCTGAATAGCCAAAGCTATTCTGAGAAGGAACAATAATTTGGGGGGAATTACACTCCCTGATTTCAAGGTCTACTACAAAGCCACAGTAATCAAGACAATTTGGTACTGGCACAAGAACAGACCCATAGACCAATGGAACAGACTAGAGAGCCCAGATATAAATCCAAGCATATATGGTCAATTAATATATGATAAAGGATCCGTGGATATACAATGGGGAAATGACAGCCTCTTCAACAGCTGGTGTTGGCAAAACTGGACAGCTACATGTAAGAGAATGAAACAGGATTACTGTCTAACCACATACACAAAAGTAAACTCAAAATGGATCAAAGACCTGTATGTAAGTCATGAAAAGTAAAGAAGAAGTCAAATTGTCACTATTTGCAGATGATATGATATTGTACATAAAAAACCCTAAAGGCTCCACTCCAAAACTACTAGAACTAATATCTGAATTCAGCAAAGTTGCAGGATACAAAATTAACACACAGAAATCTGTTGCTTTCCTATACACTAACGATAAACTAACAGAAAGAGAAATCAGAAAAACAATTCCATCAAAAAGAATAAAATACCTAGGAATAAACCTAACGAAGGAAGTGAAAGACCTGTACCCTGAAAACTACAAGACATTCCTAAGAGAAATTAAAGAGGACACTAACAAATGGAAATGCATCCCATGCTCTTGGCTAGGAAAAATAAATATTGTCAAAATGGCTATACTACCCAAAGCAATCTACAGATTCAACGCAATCCCTATCAAACTACCAACAGCTTTCTTCAATGAACTGGAACAAATAATTCTAAAATTCATATGGCACAACAAAAGACCCCGAATAGCCAAAGCAATCCTGAGAAGGAGGAATAAAACAGGGGGAATTACGCTCCCTGACTTCAAGCTCTACTAGAAAGCCACAGTAATCAAGACAATTTGGTATTGGCACAAAAACAGACCCACAGATCAGTGGAATAGAATAGAAAATCTAAACACCAACCCAAACACATACAGTCAATTAATATCTGATAAGGGAGCCTTGGATATGCATTGGGGAGATGACAGCCTCTTCAGCAGCTGGTGTTGGAAAAACTGGACAGCTACATGTAAGAGAATGAAACTGGACTACTGTCTAACCCCATACACAAAGGTAAACTCAAGGTGGATCAAAGACCTGAATGTAAGTCATGAAACCATAAAACTCTTAGAAAAAAACATAGGCAAAAAGCTCTTGGACATAAACATGAGCAACTTCTTCATGAACATATCTCCCGAGCAAGGGAAACAAAAGCAAAAATGAACAAGTGGGACTATATCAAGCTGAAAAGCTTCTGTACAGCAAAGGACACCATCAGTAGAACAAAAAGACATCCTACAGTATGGGAGAATATATTCATAAATGACATATCCGATAAGGGGTTGACATCCAAATTATATAAACAACTCACACACCTCAACAAACAAAAAGCAAATAAGCCAATTAAAAAATGGGCAGAGGATCTGAACAGACACTTCTTCAAAGAAGAAATTCAGATGACCAACAGGCACATGAAAAGATGCTCCACATCGCTAATCATCAGAGAAATGCAAATTAAACCCACAATGAGATATCACATCACACCAGTTAGGATGGCCAACATCCAAAAGACAAACAACAACAAATGATGGCAAGGATGTGGAGAAAGGGGAACCCTCCTACTCTGCTGGTGGGAATGTAAGCTAGTTCAACCATTGTGGAAAGCAATATGGAGGTTCCTCACAAAACTAAAAATAGAAATATCATTTGACCCAGGAATTCCACTCCTATGAATTTACCCTAAGAATGCAGGATCCCAGTTTGAAAAAGACATATGCACCCCTATGTTTATCAAAGCACTATTTACAATAGTCAGGAAATGGAAACAACCTAAGTATCCATCAGTAGATGAATGGATGAAGAATATGTGGTACATATACACAATGGAATTTTATTCAGCCATAAAAAGAAAACAAATCCTACCATTTGCAACAAAATGGATGGAACTAGAGGGTATTATGCTCAGGGAAATAAGCCAGGTGGAGAAAGACAAGTATCAGATGATTTCACTCATCTGTGGAGTATAAAAACAAAGCAAAAACTGAAGGAACAAAACAGCAGCAGTCTCATAGAACCCAAGAATGGACTAACAGTTACCAAAGGGAGAGGGATTGGGGAGGATTGGTGAGAAGGGAGGGAAAAAGAAGAAAAGGGGGCATTATGATTAGCATGTATAATGTAGGGGGGGTGTGCACGGGGAAAGCAGTATAACACAGAGAAGACAAGTAGTGATTCTATAGCATCTTACTACACTGATGGACAGTGACTATAATGGGGTATGTGGTGGGGACTTGACAATAGGGGGAGTCTAGTAACCATAATTTTATTCATGTAATTGTACATTAATGATAGCAAAATAAAAAATAATAATAATCCACTATTTATATACCACAGCTTCTTTATCCATTCACTCATCAATAGACACTTACGTTTTTTCCACATTTAGTTACCGTAAGTAAGACGCTATGAACATGGGGTGCAGATATCTTTTCAAATTAGTGTTTTCATTTCCTTTTGTTATATTCCTAAAAGGGTAATTACTGGATCACATAACAGTTCTATTTTTAATTTTCTGAGGATCTTCCATACTGTTTTCCATAGTAGTTGTACCCATTTACACCCCCACCAACAGTGCACAAGGGCTTCCTTTTCTCTACATCCATGTCAGCATTTGTTATCTCTTGTCTTTTTGATGACAGCCATTCTAAAAGGTATGAGTTGATATCTCATTGTGGTTTTAATTTGCATTTCCTTGATGACTAGTGAAGTTGAGCATCTTTTCATGTACATATTGGCCTTCCTTATATATTCATTGGAGAAATGTCTATCCACATCCTTGGCCCATTTTCTCATTGGGTTATTGATTGATTGATTGATTGATTGATTGATATATTAGGTTGTATGAATTCTTTATGTATTTTGGTTATTACCTCCTTACCGGATACATGGTTTGCAAATATTTTTTTCCCTTTTCATAGGTTGTCTTTTCACTTTGTTGATGGTTTCTGGTGCTGTGTAGAAGCTTTTTAGTTTGATGTCATCCCTTGTTGTTTTTTTTTTTTTTTTTTTGATTTTGTGCTTTAGGTGCTATGTCTCAAAAATCATTATCAAGACCCATGTGAAGGAACTTTGTTGCTGTTTTCTTCTAGTTCACTATTTCAGATACAACATTTAAGTCTTTAAGCATTTTGAGTTATTTTTTCTTTTGTGAGTGGTATAAGATATGGGTCCAGTTTCATTCTTTTACATGTGAATATCCAATGAACACAGTATTATTTACTGAAGGGACTGTCTTTTCTCCATTGAATATTCTTGGTTCTCTTCTCAAATATTAGTTGATTACATTCACTTAGGTTTATTTCTGGGCTCCCAATTCTTTTCCATTGGTCTATGTGTCTCTTTTATGTCAGTACCACAGTGTTTTGATGACTATAGCTGTATAGTATAGCTTGAAATCAGGAAGTGTGATGCCTTCTGATTTGTTCATCTTTCTCAGGATTTCATTGGCTATTTGATCTTTTCCAGTGTATGTAAATTTTAGGAGAGTTTTTCTTGCTACTTTTGTAAAACTGCCATTGGAATCTTGATAGGGGTTGCATTGAATCTGTAGATGGCCTTTGATAGAACTGACATTTTAACAATATTAATTCTTCTAATACATGAACACAGGATACCTTTCCACTTATTTGTGATTTATTTCAACAATGTTGTAGTTTTCAGAGCAGAGATCTTTCACCTCCGTAGTTAAATTTAATTCCTAAGTATTTTATTGTTTTTGAGGCTATTGTACATGCATTAATTTCTTAAATTCTTTTTTTAGAAAATTCATTGTTAATGTATAGAAATTCTGATTTTTGTATATTAAATTTTTATCTTGCAACTTCACTGAAGTAATTGATTAGATCTAATAGTTTTGTTTGAAGTGTTTAGGATTTTCTATATATCAACTCATGCTATCTGGTAATAGAGATGATTTTACTTTTTCCTTTCCAATTTTGATGCTTTTTCTTTCTTTTCCTTCGTTGTTCTAGCTAGGATTTCCAGTATTATCTTAAATAAGTGTGATGAGAGTGGGCTTCCTTGTCTTGTTCTAACCTTGTTTCAACCTTTCACAATTGAGCATGATGTTAGCTACAGGCTTAATATATATATAGGCCTTTATTATGTTGAAAATTTTCCTTCTGTGCCTAATATCTTAAGAATGTTTATCATGAATGGATGTTGAATTCTGTTAAATGCTTCTTTCTGCATCTGTTGAGATGATCATATCATTCCTTTCATTCATTCTATTCGTGTATTGTACCACACTGATTCATTTGTGTATATTGAACCATCCTTGTATCCTAGCAATAAATCCCACTTGATCATGGTGAATTATCCTTTCAATGTACTACTGAATTTGACTTGCTAGTTATTTTATTGAGAATTTTTGCAAGTATGTTCATCAGGCATATTGGTCTGTAGTTTTGTTTCTAGTAATGTTGTTTTCTGGTTTCGGAATCAGGATAACGATGGCTCTGTAAAAAATCAGTCTGGGAGTGTTCCCTCCTCTTTAATTTTTTTTGAAAGAGTTTGAGAAAGATTGGTGTTAATTCTTCTTTAAATGTTTGGTAAAATTCACCAGTGAAGTCATCCAGTTCTTGACATTTCTTCATTGTGAGATTTTTTTTTTTTAACTGATTTCATCTCCTTCCTAGTAATTGGTCTGTTCAGATTTCTATTTCTTTCTGATTTGGTCTTGGTAAGTTGTATGTTTTTAAGAGTTTTTCCATTTCTTTTAGTTGTCCAATTTGTTGATTATAGTTGCTTATACCATTAAGAACTTTTTGTTCACTAAATTATATGTCTGGCTTATTTCAAGAATTCAGTGAGTTTGGGTTGCTTTTGAGAGTCATGTTTATTACTGAAAACCTGCAGGCCTGAGGTTTCTGAGAGACTGGGTCACATTATATCATCTACAGAGGGTATCTTTGTAAAAATAAAATGACCCAGTATTTCCTGGATTCCGTCAAGATATTACTTTTAACAGTTTCTTAAGACAACAGTACATTGAATTGATTAAGAGTGTAATAAATAGTTACAGGAAAAAATAGTCTCCCATTAGGAGTGTTAGGCATCAATTGTTTCCTTTTTAGGATTCTGTATTTTACTAAGAATATATGAAAGCACTGGCTAGGTTTTATAGCCCTTTGTGTCTCTTTAATAGTTAAGAGTGTTCAGGCTGATTATGATACATTGGATATTAGCTGATGGTGAAATGGAATATTGTTGAATCTCCTTAGGTTCCTAAGAAGAAATCCTCTAGAAATATGATGGAAGTAAAATTGATACTCTCAGAATTTCTACCTTAAATATTTGAATTATACCCAAATCCCATTGCTACAACAATGTAGTTAATTCCTACTTATTAAGACTGAAACCAATTATTGACTTTTCATAAAGCTCTGATTCCTCTAGGAAGAGCTGATCTTCCCTCTTACTCCTATAGCACTCTGCATAGATCTAGCTTTCTACTTTAACAATTCCTAAGTGGATATCTATGAGAAATAAGATAATAGGAACTGTCATTTTCTTCTATCCATTCCCAATGCTTGTGAAGTAACTGATAATTGAATGTTACTGAATAGCAGTCTTGTTTAAATTCATGTAACAGGGTTTAGTCATCTACCAGAGTCTAGGTATAGTCAGAGAGATGGATATGTTTCCATGTGCAATATGAAAATTTCACACAATCTTAAAGCTTAATTGCTTAAGACACTTATGGAAAAATGGTAGTAGTTCTCTTAGGAATTTGCGACTTACCTTACTTGTCTTGTGGTCCACATTGAAAGTGGCAATTGCACCCTCTGTTTTTTTCCTCCCAGATTTGCTTATTACATATTCAGCAAGTTTGTTTGCTAAATAGGTCTTTCCAGTACCACTAGGTCCTGAGAGTATAATTCTGTGATGCTCCATCAACAAGTTAAAGTACCTTTGGGTAATTGGTTTAGGAATTAGTGTATCAAAAACAAAACTGTCCAAACTGTTTTCTTCTACCCCTGAATGAAGAAACAAAGGGAACAGCATGCCTTATTATTCTACATAAGCTGGAATTTAAAGTATATTATAAAATGACAACAGTTAGTCATAGGAATTCAATACTTGCAAAAATACTTCCCTGTATTTCTACCCCACAAACATGTGTTGACATTTTAAGACAGAAAACATCAGTAATAAGGCAGAGGGAACATCCAAATGAAAGCAAGCCATTTCCTTTTGTTCAGGCTTCCCTCCACTGTCTACTTCATGCTTCCCGCTTATGTTTCCAAAGAGAAATGGAAGCATTACTAAAAATTATACCACAAAATCTTCCCTTTGAAGATGGTAGCTTGGTTAAGAATGAATGTAAAGATTATAAAATATATATTTGTGTGTGGTTCCATTTTATTCCTCTTTTCTCTTTATTTGGGTTTCTTCACATATCCCAGCTTTACATCCACTTTAGCTTTTGAAGAACACAAACTGTGATATTTGGCAAGGAATTAAGGAGTGCAACAGTACCTCTCTTTACTAACCCCAATTAGCGAAATCATAAAATCAAATATTGACAGATTCCTCTCTTTATCCATAGTTTATATAGATGTATTCAGATTTCTTTAACATATATGAACAAGGCATTCTGGAGACAAGTATACTTTAGATCTAATTTCATTTGCCTATAATTAATCACATCATCCAAAGCAAACAGCAGTTCTTATTCATGGTCGTGGACTTCTATTCTCTGTCACCAGTGGGTATTTATTGGGCACACATATTGTAAAGTCAAAGATACAGTGAACACATTATTTTGTAATATATAATACACTTTTTGAATCCCCCCTCTATGAAAAATAATGTAGAAACACTAGATATTTAAAATTCCCTACATTGTGTTCCTTTTTTGTGTGTCTTGGAGAATCTTCAAAATTACATTTTAAGTTTCACATCCCAGAACTCAAAGAATTCCACTTACTTGTATTTCAGTGTTTTTAGAAGGATTTTAGTGTTTTAAAAATAAATATGGCTCATTTTATACCGAAACATTCAAAGTGGTTAACATAGTTTTGAATATGAAAATCTGAAGGAAAACTGCAAAAAAAAAAAGAAAGAAAAGAAAAGGAAAGATAGAAGAAAGAAAAGAAATGTTGCTAAGAAAATACAAGTGTCTTTTCTTTAAAATTTTTACCTTTCAGGTTCACAGTGATGATGTTATTATCTCCAACAAGGTATCCACAAGGCAGCAGTTCAGGCACTTCTAGGCTGTGGGATCTAATTAAATCCCCTATACAGTAGCTAACAATACAGTCAGAGCTCAGACCAAGGCTAGTGGATGAATCAATTCGGAATACATATTCCTAAAATGATACACATAAAAACGAAAGTCAAAGCAGAGGTTCAACTCATCTACAACAAATACAAAACTCATGGAGATATGAAGCTAGTTGTCAAGAATTTTGGAATGGATAATATAAGAAAAACGAAAGAGAGAAAGCTTTCCATAATATTTGAAATGGAGGAGACAAAAACCGACATGTTTATGCTATTAAAGCTAAGGGAAGCATCTAAAATGAAACACATTAAAAAATTAGTATCAGGATGACTTGCACAATTTACCTTAAAGAGACGTCTAATTACACCATCTAAGACATCCCACTTGGTTTTTCCACTAACACCAATGGATCCTATCAAATATGCCTGAGATTTCTGATCCTAAATAAAAGCAAAATAAAACAAGATGAAATCCTCCTATGTGTCTTCATTATTACTACATTTTCTGCTAAAATGTATTATTGTAGTAGTGATTAAGGCTAAACTATTTATTAAGCCTATGGGATTTATAGGAATAGACACACACAGTGGACTATATAAAATAAAATATACCCCAACAAACTAACCAACTGACCAAATAAACAGTAATATCAACAAAAATACCACTGAAAACACAAGAGATTAGGTGAAGTGGTATGGCATGGAAAACTGACTCAAGACTGAGCAGGAGGGAAAGGGTTGGGCGAGAATAGTCTGCCATTTTAATGCAGTGGTGCATTCCTGAAGAGAAGCAGCTTTGCAGGAGGTAAATGGTGATAGACATGGAGTAGTGTCCTAAGAACTTCATTTTACTATTTTTGTGATCTTAACATTATTGCCCCAAATTCAGTTTTTTCACTTATTTATTTAGACTATCTCTAAAATCCAACCCAGCTTTAAAAAATTAAGTTATCCATGGTAGTATGGTATTCACTTATTTACAAGACAGGTTCCATTTTGAATTTATCAGAAAATTCACTATTTAAAAGCACTTGCCAGGGAATCCTATATGGGACTCATTTTATCCAGCAAAGAATCCTTTTACAATACAAATAATTACAATCCTGGTTCTAGTCACCAACTGCGTGGTCTTTAAGAGGTGGCAGAATAATAACTGAGTCAGGTATCAGAAGATTTGGATTATACAACACACAATGTCTACTTCCTAATGAAAAAAATGTGACCCCAGGTAAGTCTCTTAACTGTCTTAGAGCCTCAATTTCTTTATCTGTAATATTTAACTCTATAAGGATAAATGATAATCACCATCATTTATATATAATCTGATTAGAAGCCATTACCTTTTTAAGAAAAAGTTGAGGAATTCATAGCAAAACCATTGTGATTTTTTTTTTTTTGCTACTGTTGTGGACTGAATGCTTGTATCTTTCCAAAATCTATATATTGAAGCCACAACCCTCAATGTGATGGCATTTGGAAATGGGGCCCTTAGGAGGTAATTAGAGTTAGATTAAGTTATTAGAGTGGGGTTCTCATGATGGGATTAGTGGCTTCATAAGTAGGGGAGGAAAGAGAGAGGAATCTCTCTCCCCAGGTACACATACCTAGGAAAGGCCAGGTGAGGACAGAGCAAGAAGGCAGAGAGCCCTCACCAGGAACCAAGCAATTGTCACCTTGATCTTAGACTTCATAACTGTGAGAAAATACGTTTCTGTTGTTTACGCTACCCAATCTGCGGTATTTTGTAATGGCAGCCCAAGAAGATGAAGACAACTGCTTTCAATGTTCAAAAACACCTTTTAGAATTATTTTGAAAAAGAACACTTGTTTTCTAGTGTTATTGTTTGTAACCCAATCAAAATGGACACTCACACAATGCTGTCTAAGCAGCTGCTTTTAAATTAGAGATAGTTTTAAGCTTCACTGAGACTATTATAGTCTTTCTCATAAAGATCCACTTGCAAAATCAGGCACAAATCTGCAACTCAAGCTGACAGCTTATGGCATTGGAATTCTTGGAATATTTGCTCAGTGTAAAAATTCACAATTGCTACCTCACTCTTCAAACAAATTCTTCAAATATTTAAAAATTCTAAAGGATTTTTTGACAGAAAAATTTCCGGATACTCATATTTATATTCTTGCTCACTCAACTATAAATTCAGTTTGAAATATTTTTAGTTATAAGAAAGGGACAGAGTCAGAATGGCATTGCCCATTTGAAAGCAGCGTTTGATTCCAGAAAAATTAAAGTACTTGCCTTAGCTAAGACTTTAAAACGATACACACAGGTAGCCTCAATGGAACTTGTCATACTGAGTTCAGTAGCATATGTCTTTTCATCATCTAGAATGCCTCTCTTTGTTCAAAGACCAAATTGTCAACTCTAGCAACATGTTACTACACATCATATCACCTGTATTCTACAAGCAACACTCAAAGAATATGTTAGATGAGATGTTGATGTCAAAGAAAGCAATGTTTTTTTTTAAGTCTTAGAAATGAGGGTGGCTGGCAATGATATTATTTTCAGTGGATGAACATGTTCTAGTGACACATATTTCTACCTACATGATGTCGTTTCTTTTAAGTCCCTACTATTGAACGTGTTATGCAAATGCCAAGACAAACAATGCTGATAGGATATTAGGACAAATATTCAAATATAAAATTCATCTGATTCATGTTTATTCTTATCCTTAGTAATAAAGAATTTAATTAAAGAAATACCTTTGCTTGACCATAGCCCTTGCTTATGGAGACTATGATCTTCACGCTGCGGCCATCTTTATGTCCAGCTGTGTCACCGGCATCATCTAGCAAAATATCTACCAAATTTTCAAAGACACACACAATAGAGTCACATTAGCTCAAATTTGTTTACTGAATGTTTTTCTCCCTCATAGTGTTGTATCTTTCAATGGGAATATTTAGCCTTCCTGCTTCCCATTCTAGCAACTGGTTTGGAAAACCTCATCTTTCCAAAAGATGAATTATTGGGGTTGGGTTAAAGTTTCAATCTAAGAACTTATTTCTGCTTCCAGAGATCTTCACCCAAGTGTTGGGTCATTGCCTCAAGATGAGAAAATAAGGGGTTTATTTTTCTATTATTCAAGGTCTGAAAAACACTTGAGTAATAGTCAGCTACCGTTATAACCATGACAAACTGAAAAGCAATCTCACTTTTCTATGCAACCTAAAATATCCAGGCTTTACACCCAGGTAATTTATGAATGCAAAGGTGCTGAGATTGACTGTCAACTTAAATTATTTTCAAGCATTTGGCACATATCGTGCTATATTACTGCTTACCTTATATCTACAATTAAGTACTGTTACTAAATTTCACCCATGGCATACTTATCTACAGAAATATATTAATTATTACTCTCCTGGATCCTTTAGGCTTATAGTTTCAAAACCAAAACAGCATTTCTAGTAATCATCTAAGACTTACAGAACCATGATAAAGCTAGCTAACCTTTAAAACACCAGTCTTTAAATGTGATTAAAGATTACTTTTCAAAATATATTATGAGATTCATGCCCAGTTTTGATCATTATTAGGCAAACTATACCAAATATATACTTTCATTTGACAATGGTACTATTATAGAGCCAGTTTAATCTGAAGATAGTGTTCTGTGGACAAAGGACACTCAGTTACGTGCTGAAGAGAACATCTACCTGATAACAAGAGGACTCAACTGCTCTGACTGTAAATTTATAGAGACAAGGGCTGTGACAGTACCATTATAGAAACAATAATTTAATCAAATGGCTTCTGAAAATGGAATGATTCTATTATCTTAATAATTAGGGATATGTAATTCTGCAAAGGAAGGAGTAAAAAAAAGCCTTAAGACCATAACAATAAAAAAAACAATATTCAGACTTTGAGGAATATGAAGATTTTTTTACTAGAATATTTTAAATTGTCAAAGATGATCTCCCTTACTGGGATTTAATTATTTTACCAGATTAACATCCTCACAGTGTCTCACCTTTTGCCGCTCCCAGTCAAAGATAAAACTCTTCCTTAAATGTCATTTTAATTCTCTTGCTCCTTTTCTCAGAAGTTTAGAGTGGCTTACTGATGTTTGTTCACACCTAAATTTCTTGTAGTTCATGACCAAATTACCTTTTAGTACTTTGTTCAATTATTCATGAATGTTCATAAATATTCAGCAGTATTTATTAAGCATAAAAGATATCAGGAACTGTGCTGGGCTTTGGGAGTGAAAACCGATATGAGAAGAAAAATGAATTCTCTGCCCCTTTGGAGTATGCAGTCTCAACAAAGTAATTTCAGAATGTGTTAGATGCAAGAAATAAAGGGCGCAGGGCACTGAAATGGAGGAACTGAAGGGAGCCTGCTCTAGACAAGTCATCCAGGAAGGCTTCCTTGAGGAGGTGGTATTTGGAGATTAGGAGCAGGAGGCTGATAAGTGCTATGCAAGCAAATGAAGACCCAGGAAAAGAGGGTTGGTCATCAAGAACAAATGCAAAAGCCTTGATGAAAGACCTAGGTGCGTTCAAGGAACAGACATGGCGGCGGGGTGGGGAGAGCAGGGGGAGAAGGCAGGGCGGTGTGCAGCGAGGTCGGGTCAGGTCCAGGCAGGGTCACATAGAGCCTAGGCGTCTGTCGTGAGGAGTTTAATCTGGTCTCTGATCCTCTTATCTGCTCAAATGTGCCTTAGAACATGTTACTCATTTCATGGCATGTTTACTCTTAAAAACTGCACTTACAGTATCTCCTGACAGCAGTGGGGTAGATATTTACCAATAAGTGAATCAATGACTATCCTTGGTTCTTGCATATGTGGCTTCTTATAGGAAATGAATATAATATTCAAAAGGTCAGGACTGTACTCATCCAGACCTGGGTTTAAATATTAGTGCTGCCATTTACTAGTTGCACGATCTTGAAACAATTATTGTAGTCACTTTGCTTAGTCTTGGTTTCCTCATTTGTAAAAAGAGACTCACACAGCATCTGCTTCATAGGGTTGCTGAGGGCCTCAGAGGGAATGCTTTAAGGCATTCATCCTCAGTGTTCTAGTAGGATCAGCTGTTCTAACCATTACTCTTTCTCTCTGTGTATTCTACTCCTATTACCAGTGGGACACTGCATTATGACTCACTCTGGGTCGCAGTTTCCAGTACATTCACAGGGTGATCACCTGAAGAAAGAACTCCAAGGAAAAAAGGAAAAACAGCCAGTGTGAGGCAAGGTTCTTTGTGGTTTTATTAAGGAAATTAAATTACGGTCCTACGCCAACATTTTAAAGAACAGTAATAAGATTTGCCATTCTGGTTATAGCCAAGTGAAATTCTGACAAAAAACTGAAGGCTTTTCAAACTTCTGTCTTTAGTGGATGTATGGGACATGATGTTTTAGGACTGGACATTTGTCAATTATCCTCTCTCCTGCTTACTTCTTTCCCTTTTAAAAAAATAATCATGAAGCCTAAAAGTTTTCCTTCAAAAAGCCCCAGCACAAAAGCACTTTTGATTACCAATTTTGAACCCATTAAACAGAGTGAAAGCAATAAAAACAGTATCCTAGTCATGTGGAGGACACAAGCATCACTACTGAAAAATAATAAAGGAAATAAAGTAATATAAGACTAAAAATGAATGATGAAATGGGTAATTAAAAAGTACATTTTTGAAAAAAAAAAATCACCTCCCTCCCTCCCAGTTGCCTAAATTCTGAATCATGGCCATCAGTGTGTTCAGGTCAGTGAACACAGAAATGGTAAACTTGATTTCTTTGATTTTATGTTTATCTTTATGAGTTCTAGTCTTTCCTAGATACTAATTTTGGTTTCATCTTTATTTGGCTGTTGTTTCTAAACTACCTTCAGTACCAACCTTGCCTCCTTCAAATCTTATCAGATTTCGGTAAGATAAAACAAAATCATGTAACAAGCAGTAAAACCCTTCCACTAAGCCATCCTGCAAGATGCCCCGTCCTTGGCCTTCCTCAGGTGTCAAGCCCAGGACAGTCAGGCCCTCCTTAGGTGCTGGCACCACATTCTGATACCGGGTTCATCACCGACAAGCCAAGATACAGGATATCGCTTACGAGTCTCAGACTTCATACATTTAAAGAATTTTTTTTTCTTACAGCATCTTTTGAAGAGCGGAGATGGTACCTTACCTTACAGACAATTTACACATTCAAGTTTTTACCATATTTTCATAGTTTTATTTTACCTAATAATTCATACGTTCTTTTAATGATGATATGTTTTTTCTTAGCTACTACTTGTTTTACATGATGCTTATTCTCAGAATTCATTTCCCTCCCCAAAACCTGTCAAATGTTATAAACATTATTTTACTGAGTTCCAGGGTGTTCCTACCTGTCTTTTATAAGAAGAAAGCAAGTATATATTTGGTCCATTCATTTCACATTATGAAAGACAGATATAATAGAATTTATAATTTTTGACTTTTTAGAAAAGATGTAATTTATGAAAATGTAATCAATATTAGCATGCTATGTCTCTTTCTCTTCTTCATTTTCATCTTCATCATCGTATTTTAGCGTAGTTTCAGGCAAGCTGTGAAGTTTCTTAGTTATAATGGAATCTGGTTACCAGTAACATGTGTATTACTGGTTTCCAAGCGTCATCTGGTGGCTATGCTTTGAAATTACCACAGATCCTTCTGTAAATCTTCCCTAAACGAAATCTTATATACCTAAAATGATTCAAAGCTGTGGGAGCAGCTACACTTATAATTGAACACTAATCAGATATTAAGACAACATTATGTCATATGATTCTATTTGCAATTGAATAGAACTGTACCCTTGTTCCATCATTAGTATACCACTGAATACAATAAGCAGTCAAGTGTGTTTATTTTGTTTGTCAAAAATTTAATAGAACTGCAGACTGGGTGACGCAGGGGCGGTATGTTCTCTCTGGTCTCTGGGCAATATGCAGGCCCATCAAGTCACATTTAGGGATGGGTCCTGATCCACGTGTAAAATGTACATTCGAAACACTACAAAATTGCTTGAGTACTAGTGGTCATCACTGAGAATATTACTTCTTCATCCAATTTGTCATCATGGAGGAAGTCCTTCTCAAGCACAGGTAACTTTTTTAAAAAGTTACAAATATCATATCTCTAAGTCTTTCACTCTTTCTCAGAAAATGTTTAGTATCATTTAGAATAAATTTGTAAGAGAAGAAGAGAACTATTTCTGAGAATTAGAGTGTTAGCCGTGTGAAGAGTATGGGTGAGAGTAGTAGTGGCTAAGATTCTCCAGATTCTAGGGCCCCCCTGCTTCTCCCGACTAAGTCATAGGCATACTCGGGTTCCCAGGCAGGTGCGTCAAATTACCTGAGGTAACAGACTCTGTGATGTTCAGATTGTTGAGAGAAAGTCCCAAAGACTGCCGGGAGGATGAGGAGGAAGTGCTCCCTGAGGACTCTGATGGTGGCCGAGCTGGCTTAGCTGTGTTACCAGTCTCTGCCTTCAAACGGTCATTTTCAGCCTTCAGTATTTCAATTTCATTCTGTCAGGAAGATGGAAAACATGAAAAAACATCCATGTTTGGATCATTTGAGTGAGAAAAATGGTACCAACTTTTTTATCCAGAGTTCATTATTTTATTAAACAAAGCATGTGGTGATATATGAAATAAACAATATAAATTATGAGAACAGAATTTCTTTCCAAAGAAGTAAAATTACCTTTTCTCTGTCTCTCACATACATATTTTCATATATTCAAAAATACAGACACAATCAACATTGGAATTTTTTATACTTATTTTTTGATATGTGTTTGAGGAGTTTTCCGGAACTTGGTCTCATTTGAAATAAGTGTAATATAATTGAAGAGTTCTTAACATTACTCATTGTAAAAGTATTGTTAAAGTCTCACAGGCAAATAATGCCATATTTAATTCATGAAGAGTTTAAAACAAGAGTAAAACAAAAACAATACAAATAAGGTGGTTTAAAATTACTTCGGAATCCTACCTAACATCTGACAGTTTTTGTTCCTTCAAAATGGGGCACTAAGCTCGGAAAACAACAAAAGCCTTTTGATGAATATACATGGTGGCAGATGAATCTGCTCAGCAACGAGCTTTTCTTACTTCCGTCATCTGTGGTATCAAATGACTGCCAGTTTACAATAATAAAATGAAAACTTAGTCTGAGCACAGACTGGTTCTGAATTTAGCCTTCAGATGCTTCCCCAAAATACAAAAGCTTTACTTTTACAGATGGCATTCTACATCACTTACAGTTTCATATTTAGAAAGCTTGTGTTAAATTTCTGTAGTTTCCTCATTACTTTTGTTTTTCAGTAGAAAATAGGTAAAGGTAATTCAAAGTCAGATTTCAAAAGAACATGAAGAAAGCCAACATGAAGGTAAATCATGGAAAAGGGAAACAGCCAGGATTGTAGCATCTTCTCTAAAAACAGCTCTCAAGGGAATCCTATCCCTCGGACAAGTGTCTGGCATGGTCTCTGAGTGTGACTGACCTGTTCGCACTCCCGCTTCCAACCCTGGATTTGACAAAATTCTCCATCTGGTATTAAGAATGAGTTGCAAAGACTGAATAAACAGAGTACATTTCCACAGTGGGTGTCAAAATGAAATTTGTTTTTATCATAACCAAGAAGAAAATAGGCAGCGTTTCTAATCTCTCCTGTTTGTTTTTTGAAGGTGCTTCGGCGCTGACCTGCATCCGGTTCATGGCTTCCCGGATCTGGTCAAGGTGGTGAGCAGAGCTGAGGGCCTCCAGCCGAATATCCGTTAATTTTAATTCCTTTTCTCTGAGCTCGCTCTTCAGCTGCAGAATTATCTCTGCCTCAGCCTCCGTGCATTCACAGATCCTGAAGAAGAAAACAAACAAAAAATCAGTGGTCAGGGAGGCCTGAGGATCAGGAAAAACAATGTTTCTTTTAAAGGCTGCACTGCAACTGCAATATTATCCAGCAGGTGCAGAAGTTATTTGCTGTTGGCAAAACCTAGAGAAAAGGAGAAATAATTTTACAAATAATATACTGCATTCATAAGTTCAACTGAAAATAGCAACTCTTCCTTTAAATCTTTTCTTCCTATTTTCTGAAGTTCAAAAATAATCTCTTATTACAGAATAAAAAATGATCCTCAAAGTTCCCTTGTTGCTTATATTCATGGGGCTGAAGAGTAATAGTATCACTACTTGTCGTTCTGCTATTTTGTGAGGGACTTAAATCTCTACTTGCAACAGAGGAAATACTCTTTTTTTAAAAGTAAAGTTATGATGTCCTTTAAATGCTGATTTTTTTTTCTTTTGTAAAACTGTGTAAAGAATAACATTTGCCACAACACTGTCTTCAAGTTACCATGAAAAGTCAATATAAACATTGTAGGAAATAGATCAGAGAGATTAGTTTTGGACATTTAAATAATGGATGAAAGTTGTAAAATCCTCCTGATAGGCTCAGCTGAGTCAGGAGATCAAAGCTAATGAAGCTAAATGACAGTTTTCAACTCAGACAAGCAGGCTAGTTGAGGGCTGTTTGAAGGTCGTATGGATTATATCCTTATTTTTGTTGTTGTTTTGTGGATAGGCTTGTAGGAAACATACGAACATAATTTCTTTTACTCTACCTAATATCTTTTCCATTTAAAATGTGAGGACTAGGTTAATGGTCACAAAATGATAGTGCTTTGTTCTTCCTTCCCATGTAAGTCATGAAATTATACAGGATGTACAAATGGTCCTATTAGTGTCTAGTTTACAGTTCTAGGCTCATTGTTATGGGCATGCAAAGGAATGACTGGATCAGAGTACATGTTTCTACATTGTAGAAGTTTTATTTTCTCTCGAACATCAAATAGTGAGCTACCATCAAACGCTATGCTAGGTTACCTAATAGAATTAGAGAAAATTGGGTTGCAGCTTGGTTTCAGAAAACCAAATTTTACTTCAGAAACAGGCAGAGGAGGTTTTTATTGTTGAAATGCATGCGGGTGATTTTAGAAAAGGCGGAAGCAAACACTGCTGCGGTTAGAGCCTGCGCCCTGCAGTTCTCATGCATCACACTCCTCTTTACCGAGATCTGTGCTTGTAGATCACAGGGCCATTTTGCCGTTTCTTTGGTGGCCAGACAAGGGGTGACCTGCACAGTTAGATAGGTACATGGACAAATGCAAGTGGAAAGAAGTGAGGATTATGACTCAGAAAAGTGGAGAACGAGATCAAGAAACATTCAGGTTCTAACACACAAAAAATGAATGAGAACCCAAGCCATCCACCCATCAAAGGAAGGTCTGGAGAGGATGGACGGAATGGATGGCGTGGCAGCTGCGAAAGCACAACCCGACTCCATTCGGAATAAAGCGCGGGAATGGCTGGAAGCCGCTCTCAAAGACCCTGCAAGGGGACTCACGCCGAGGCCGACTGCGAGGGCTTCAGGGCGGCCGCGCCGCAGTCGCCCGCGCGGTGGGGCAGCTTGGGGGACGCGGGCAGCGACGAGTCGGTGAGCTCCTCAATGTCCGAATGGGAGGAAGGAGGCTTGGTGGACTTCTTCTTGCCGAAGGCTTGCTTGAAGGAGCTTCTCAGCTGAAAGGAGGGCAGAAATTACCTTTCCTGTCTGTTGGCACGGGGGGCACTGCTTCGGGGCGTTAGTGTGCGGGCGCCGTCCTAGCCACTGCCTGGGTCAGTAGTACAAGCGGAGTATTAACAGTCGCAGCAGTGTCTCTAAAACGATACCGTGTTCCGTGTCTTTGTTTTACTCTTGTATTAATCCAGCGCAGCGCAAACATGGAAGGCTTTTTAAACAGCGCAGGGTCAAGGGATGGCTGCCAGAGCGCTCCTTTAAAACTAAGTGCCTTGAAGGGATCACCGCTCCCAACGCCTCTCTCTTCAAGGCAGTTTGTTTTAAACGGCCACTTTAGCGCTGCAATCAAGTCGTGTCCTGCTGACAGTGTGAACTTAAAAAGCAAAATGAAATAAAATTCACCTAACACTTCATTAATTGTGATTTTCCATTGAAATGTTCAATTCCCGTACTATTCAAAAGCAGAATTGGCATCCCCTACCGCTCTGTTCAGAAAGTGGTTTTACTGCTCTTTAAAATTTGAGATTAAAATGAAAAGAGACAAAGAAAAGACATACAAGGTAATCTGTTTTTAAAAGGTATAAAAGCCTACTGCCAAAATGAATAGCATTCATGCCAAGGTAGGGTATTTTTTAGAGATACATGCCAAATTGTCCACGGTTTATATTCACCTCACTTCCTCTAGAGTTCACCTTGCAGAAACATGAAAGAGTGTGGAATTACAAATCAAGGGAATGAAGGCTGATCAGTATGTTAAAATATTACCTGTATAAACATTTTTTTAAAACAAAATAAATATTTCTTTCATTATTTATAGAAGGCATTCTGGTAAAATCCTCTGATAGCTGTGTTTTGGATTTCATCAAGAGTTGTACTTACTTAAAATCTACCTTTGTTCCATGGTATTAAAATGAATTTTTTGCTTCATTGTTTTTTAAAATGTTGCAGCGATAGCATCGTCCCCTCATGTTTTTTTTAGCAACTGCTTCATATTATAATAGACTATATCTTTAGCAAACTTAAAGCATAATTCCGTTAAAGCACATTTCTATATTTCTGCTATATTCTCTTGGTTAAACAAAATACAGCAGACACTAATCTAGCTGATTTCTTATGAGGTGGAGTTTTACTCACACTATAAACCCTCTTGATGTGAGGGGGCGGAAGGCTCTCAAGGTCCCTTCTTTCCCTTTAATTCATTTCTTCCTAACTTCCTCCTCCACTTTATTGCCATCACCACCACACCCGTCACCATTATCAGCATCTTTTTGTTCTGCATAAACCCTTGCTCTAAGCCCTTTAACAAATATTATCTTATCTGTACAACTCTATAAAGTTAGCATTAATTACTCTTATTTTTACAGATGAGAAGTTTAGCGCCCGCCCCCCCTAACCCCTTCCAGAGAAAGTGAAGTAACCCACCCAAGATCCAAGCAGTGAGTGGCAGAGCTGGAATTCAAACCCAAGATTTGTCCCAACTCTAAAATGTGCTCTCCAGCTCCGTGCCACCCTCATTTTGGCTATGAGCGCAGTATCTGAGGTGCCATTCACTTGAATGAGACTCTCTGTAAACAGCTGCAGATCTCTAATGCCCAGAAGGAGAAAGCCTGACTCACTGTACAGTAATAAGCTTCAGGATTAGATGAGAGGTGACGGCTTACCCAGTTTTTCTTTTTCTTTTTCTTGGAGTCAGCGTCGTTACCACTGCCAATGCTGGAATGGCTTGTGGCACTGTTGATACTGGAAACACTTTCAGAGGAATGCTGTCTCCTGATGCGGAGCTCTGTCAACAGATAGGGAGAATCACATTTGATAGAGAGAATCAGTCAGAGCAAACAAGGCCTTGGGCTTCCTGAGAGGAAGTCTTCTAAGAAAAGTCAACAAAGCTTTGTATAGATCATTTCAATGCAGTTTAGGTTTTCTAAGTGTAATAAAGTACAACCAGATTTGCTTTAATTAACTGGGTATCTGCATTAAGATTAAGTGGGAATCTCATATTGTTTGTAGCAATGGTGGTTTAATGAATTCTGAGTTTTGTCCAGAAATGAAACGCTGTGTTAGTGATTTCTACTGAATTACCTGGATCAAACAGCTCTTCCAAAATGATTTATTCCAAATGATTAGTTTCATGGAATAAATGGAAACTCATAAGAGCATGAGAATTAATTTTATCTTTTTAATATTTGTGTTCTGAATAAAGTTACTAAGGCCAAAAATATTAAATTTCCATTTCATAAGATCACACCATGTTAGAGCCAAAACAAACCTTGGTAGTCGCTGAAGCACTTCAATTCCCAGAGAAAACTGAAGTGCAAAGAAGTTAAGTGACTCCACCAAGGTCAAAGAGCCAATGAGGGGAGGATTCTCAAGAGAGAATCCAGGCAGACTGCATTCATGAATTAAACAGAAAACATTTAAGACAGTGTAATTCTTCCATAATACTCTTAAGCCCTGCCCATGACTTGGAATAATAATAGTAATAATAATGAAGCAGGTAATAATAAAGCTAGCTTTTACTGAGCTCTTACTCTTCCCTGGGACTATCTATTTTTATTCTTAGAGCAAACCATTGAAATGAGTTTAATTACTAAATGCAATTTTCCCATACTAAAATAGCTGAAAAACAGTGGTGCCGACCTGAGACCTAGACTGATTCTAATGTCTGCTGTGTTAATGGCCACATAATAAGGCCTCTTTCTACTTCTAAAAAGCATGGAATGCTTCTCATTACATAAGATATTTTGAAGAGGATAGTTTATGATATTTAATCACTTTTTGAAGATACTCCATAGAATCAACTTATAAGATATATTTATAGCTACTAGAATTAAAATTGATATTAAAATTTTATTGCTTAGAGTTAACTGATATTAAGAGTTAGTGGAGACACTAAGAATTTATAAAGTTATTTTTAAGGTCAAGTCTGCCTTTAGGCAATATCTATTACTATATTTAAGTGGTATCAATGTAGATTAGCCAAGCAAAAAATCTTAGTGGTACTTATAAGATGTCAGAAATTACTCATAGCTTTCAAAAAGTTTCCAAAAATAATAGTATGAAATCAAAGTTTTCCAGTTGACTTATTTAACAATAAAATGATCTGTGGCAATGAAACTGTAATTGATTATTTTCAAAACATAAATGAGTATATGTGTGGTATGTAATATATGCACACATATTTCCATCCTTACACTCATATGTATACCTATTAATAAGTATGACCTTTTCCATTAAGTTAATAACCATGCTGACAAATTTTACAGGAGGGAAAAAATATAGCTCCTTTTCAGAATCCCTAGATTTTGGTCTCTTAAATAAGTTTTTAAAAAATAACAATCATACCATTACTGTTTTTACTTGCCAAAAGCATTACCAATGCCAAACTTAAATCAAGGTATTTGTTTATATAGAGGAGCATAGCAACCCTTCATCAACTAATATGGGAATTATATGAATAAATGATAGAAGAATATGTGTAGGACCGGACAGTGACTGCATTGGGGTATGGGTGGGGACTTGACAATATGGGTAAATATAGTAACCACATTGTATTTTCATGTGAAACCTTCATAAGAGTGTATATCAATAATACCTTAATAAAAGAAAAGAATATGTGTAGGTATTTACTTGTGTTTTAAATTTCTGCTATAAGCTTTTGTGAACAAGATAGAGTATTTGAGAATTTTCCTCTAATAATTGTCTTTCATGAATAGAGCAGATGTACTAAGTGTTAAAGTACTCCAGGGTTTTTATTAAACCCATAATGTTGTACTTGACTTTGAGCATTTTTCTGCTTTCCTTCACGACTAAAAGTTTAATGGAATGTGGTGGGGATTTGATAATGGGGGGAATCTAGTAACCACAATGTTTTTTCATGTAAGTGTATAATAATGATACCAAAACAAAAAAAAAAGTTTAATGGAGGCAAAGACTACGCCTATTTGGTTTACCATCATATATCCAGGACCTGGTACAGAGTATGGCATGTGGTAGCTGATCAATGAGTACTTGTTGAACAAATTTATTCTCATTATTCATTCAGCGCAATTATGTTTGCCTGACATTCCTAAAAAAAATACTTACTATTAATACAAGCAATTTAAAACATGTTTTGTTGAATTACACTTGAGGAAAAAGTATTCCATGTTTATGCACAGAGACAGTGACTTTGAAAGCAATAGTACATTTTGTAAAATATTCCATTACCTTTACCTTTCAGCCTATGATAACAACGTTTGTTATAAAGTTACGATTGTATTCTAGATTCATATATGTATTTATCTTTTGTTGTGGTGGGTTGTGAGCCTTGAGTACAGAGGTACTTTCTTTTAATCTTGCTATTTCAAGATATAATAGAGTGGCTAGTCCATAGCAGATGCAAAAATAATGTTTGTGAATGAATAAATTTATTCTATTATGGACTATTATTATTTTTTACACTTTGTTAATAAGTGTGATGTACAGATATAAAGAAAATAGAATGTTACATTAATACATTGGTGATTTTGCCATAGTTTGAACTGTTTATTGAAGTATTGCCTACTCCAAATATACATCTTAAGGTTGAATGTTAAAAATTCACCTGACATAAATATTTTATAGGTCTCAAAAACCCAGTTTCAGTATGATTTCAGAATAGAACTTTATAGCCCATATAATTACCTTACAATTTCCACCAATGGAAAGATATATAATTAGAACAACTGACTGTTAATTTTTTACATGTCATAATCTCAACTGTTAATATAATAAATATGTTTGTGTTCACTGGACTTAATAGTGAGTGTCATCTGACAGGAACAATATAAATACCCGATATACATTCAACCCATTATATCTATTTGTTTTTGTTAGTTTAAATCTTGGAAAACTATTTTTTAATGTTTCTTGACCAAGTTGAATGTTAACTGTTATCATTTTGTTCATATTAGGCACTTCTCCCACATTGCTGAGCAAAGGAATTCTTATTTTTCAATTCTAGGAGCTCTATTAAGCTACCTGTTACCTAAGATAAAAGGAATCCTTCCAGAAAGTTTTACTTCAGTGATTTGTATTGTGTCAAAGAAAGGATTAAGCCTTTTAAAATCCCTTCTGGACCTATTTACGACATGAAGATTTAGAACATAAGCTGCTTTATTATAGCTCTAAGATAAGCTTTAAATATACAGTAATTTTCCATGCAGCATATAAATCAACTCCCTCACTTAGAAAGTTGTTAAATTCTTCACAGAAGTAGTCCCTGGAGAACTAGTTTGTCCTTCAATTTAAGTCCATCTCACTTTATATAACTGTTTTCCTAAAATGTAAATTCAAGGGTTTTTTAAAACCATGTTATCCTTTTTTATTTTATTAGAATAAGCCCTTGTATGTGCAGGCCATCATCATGACCACTTACGTTTAAGGAACAAGCCACTCTAACATCCACCAGGAAAGGTAGACCTTAAATAAACGAGGCACCAACGTATAATGCAAATTCTGATAGGGGAAGTACAGTTATTTCCAAAACGATATCTGAAGGGGATCTCATTCACTAAGGGTTAAGAGGGCATATTTAGGCTAACTCTTGCAAGGTCTTAAAATGTTTTTTATGCTGAACAAACAGAGTAGGAAGGTCCAAGCAGAATAAAACAGAATATATAAAGAATTAATTACTGACAATGTGGAAGAAGTTTAGGATAGCTGAAATATGAAATATACAATATGGCAAAAAGGCAAGACATAAGGTCTAGAACAATGACTAGCACATAACTGGCAATCAATAAATATTTGTTGTATGAATGAAGCTGGAGAAGAGAGATTATGTCTTGTTAAGGAGTTTGTAGCTCACCCTTAAGGCAATGAGATACTGTAGATATGTATTGTTAGACAATTGATCTGGTTTCAGTGTGAAGAATGGTGTAAAGTAGTGTAAGATGAAGACCAGGAAGACCTTAGAAGTTTGTAGCTCATAGTTCAGGGGAGAGATGAGGGATGGTGATAGTACAATCAGAGAAAAGAGAACAGATCCAAGAGATATTTAAGGGGTTGGAATCAACAGAAATCGGTGACTTATTGAGTGAGAAGAGGATTTACAAATGACACCTAGACTTCTATCTGACTGGAAGGATCATGGTGCCATTTACTGTGAGGCAAGGGACACTGAATGCAAAGCAGGTCTGAGAGGGAAGATGACAGTGTCAAATTTGGAGATGATGAGTATAGGTGACAGACCTACAAAGATAACTACATTTCATTACCTTTGGAGGTCTGTCACCTTAAACTCAACAACTTTGGCAACTGGATATTCAGAACTGTGACTCAAGAGCTGAGCCTGCCCTGGAGAAATATGTTTGACAGTTATCAACACATAAATGATAATTTCAGCTACATTACTAGACAAGTTTGTATAAAATTTTAGACAGTATAAAGAGAATCATAATGTATAAAATCATAATGGAACAGAGCTTAAGACTGGGTTCTGAGAAACATCAACACTTAACAAATGGATACAAATGAGTGAAACTATAGAAGAAACTTTGGAAGAGATTTCAAAGGAGCAGAAGGAAAACTAAGAATGTCAATGTTGTGAATATTAGAAGAAATGAATGCTTCAGGTAGAATGGAGTGAACATCGGTATCAAATCTGTTTCAATATCAAGTACAATGAGAATTTTAAATGTTGTGCTAGACTTAGGCTCATATAATCCCCAAGAGAACAGTTTTGGTTGAGTGGTGAGAAGAGAAGCCACACTCTAATGGTCTGAAGTGTGACTGGCTGCTGAAGACACTGAATGACTCCATAAAACTTTCCCAGAAATCACATGGAAATGGGAAGAAAGATGATAGGGCATACGGGGTTTAGGATAGCATTTTTAGGCTGGTAAAGAGCTGAGTATACTGAATGTCACTGAAGAGTTAGGACATGAATAAATATAACCTGTGTAAAGAAAAAACAGTGACATTAATATGGGACATTTCTTCACTGGCAAACTAAGATAATTTTGTTGTTTTATCTTGTTGAAGCATGGCAATAATAAAAAGCAGACCAACTTTTAGTCCATTTTCTTACTGTTTTTAAAGTCTACACAAGAAGCATACCTTTTTACTGCCTCCACCCAGGACCAGTTGTTCCCCATACCCACTATTTTGTATTTCTCCATATAGATTATTTTATTTTTGTATCAGATCTAGATTTTCATATTCCTTATTGGATTTGTTTTACTTGAAGTCAGATACAAACATATTAACCAGTCTCTCCACCCCACCTTCACCAAATCAAGTGGAAAGAAATGTGTGTACAACTATAGAAGCAAATTCCTTAAGGTCCATTCAAAAATTATTTGAATTTTTTTTTAAGTTACTGTTCCCAAATTCTGAAATTCTGACTGCATCAATGCCAACGTAGACATTATAAAAGGTAGTACTACTGAGTAAAAGCAGCTTTTCTCTAGTTAACAAATAGAATAAATGCCTATTATATTAGATGAAAAATGGTAACATTTCCAAATGTACCTTTGGGAGGGTGGTCAGGCCCATTCAGTGCCCCCTGAATGGCTGCCTGGGCAGCAGAGTTCTGAGCCTTCAGCATTTCAATAGTTTCTCTTAGTTCTATAAGTTCAGACTCCTGTGAAACAAACAGAATTTAGAAAATTTAATACCTAGAGAGAATAGTAAAATGTCCTAGTTCATAATTCACTATCAAATGAGTTTGGTTTTATGTAGTGCTAACATCCTGGGAGATCAGTATGCTTGGCTGACCTTTTCAAGGTGTATCTAACACCTTCTGATTTAGCTAAATATAAAGGAAAATTATTTTTTTCTTGTTTATTCTCTTAAAATTATGATTTGAATAGTCCTCATTCCTTTCAAAGGGTGGCATCCAAAGCTGATCAGTACAATGTAAAGCAAGATATCACATTGCTTATTTTATACAGAGCTTATCAATATTACCTATGGTTACATTCCATAGTTAGATATCAGTACTGCACAGAGGCATCATATTACATTTACTATCAACGGAAACCCTGAGGTGTTGTCAAATGAACAATGTTAGATTCTCTCTTTTATTTTGCACTTGGGAAATTGAGTCTTCATACTCAAGTGTAAAAGCTGGAATTTGTCCCTAACTCACTCCTACAAGATGTCATCTTATTAAATTCTGCTGGCATATTGAGGTCATCTTAGATTCTGATACTTTTCATCTAATAAAATTCCTAACTGGAAGAAAATAGTTTTTCCTGTACTTGTCACTCATCATTTTTGCTAGCACCTTTGGCAGAAAAACCTAAGAATCAAGGGTGGGTTCTTCCCTCCAAGGTGAAAAGTTTATCCCTACTCAGTGTCTCCCAGGATATATGAAAGAAGGTAGGATCAGGACAACTTCCTTTTCATACATGGGAATGTCCGGTGGCTATCCTACCCAGAGAAACTAAAGAAAGAAGATAAATGATGCTAATTGAAATAATATCCACGTTCAGAATATGTGGCACATCCTGTACCTATTTTCATTGGGTATCTAATAGATGATAGGTTAAAAACCAACCCTCTCATAGACTACTAATAGCTTATAAGTCAAAGAATCTCACAATGAAAAATCAATAGCCATCTCTTGGATTCATAGATGGATCTGCAAATTTACTATAATTTTATTTGCATTTATTTATCATAAAGGAAAAAGAGCATGTTTGTGGAAAACTTCCAATATGATGACAGAAAATTCACACCCAAGTCATCATAATTGGTCAGTCTAAGTTCTACCTATTCTGCCCCTTACCCAATTGGTAATAAGATTATCAAAATTTAATATACTTTCCACTTAAAATAAATCTCCCAAGAGATTAAATATTTACTGGAAATTCATTCTGTTTTTACTAGAAATTTATTTACAAAAGGATATCAATAGTGCATAGTTAGTGAATCACATCATTTAAATAGTAATTTAACAACATAAAGACTAGGATGTAAGTTAAATTTTAATTAAAATCAGATTTTCATCCTTTTATTTAAAATTAGCAGTGCTGGTACTGTGGATTAAAAATCTGCTAAAACACTTGGCTTTAGGTTTAAAGAGGAAAAATGGAAATGAGATCTCATGCAAATGTCAAAAAAATAGCTTTATGAGTTAGCTGACTTATTTTGCTGTAAAAATTCTAAAGCTTTCTAGAGAAATCTATTCTAGAAATGTTTTAAATGGAGTAGAAGTAGAATGTTCAGGGATTATTGTTTTTTTAGAAAACTACTTAATATGAGATAGAAGACTGATCACTCCTTAAAATTGTCTTTTTTATATATAAAAATACAGTTGCAACTTGGTTTTTATTGAAGTACAGTTGATGTACAATGTTATATTAGTTTCAAGTATACAACACAGTGGTTCAACAGTTACCTACATTATTAAATCCTTACCCCCACTAGTACAGTCAACATAGGAAGATGTTACAGAATCACTAGCTAAGCTATATTCTCCATGCTGTATTACCATCCCTGTGACCAACCTACATTATGATTGAGAATTTTTGTGCCCCTTTATCCCCCTCCCCCTCCCCCATGGTAGCCACCAGTCACTTCTCAGTGTCTATAAGTCTACTGCTATTAAAATTGTCTTTTTAACAACAAAAGGTATTAGCAGGTTAGTTGTTGCTTGTTGTGTCAAAAAACCCAGAGGAAGAATAACTAGAACTAGGTAAGAAATAAATTCATTATATAACTTGGGAAAATCACATCTATGAAAAATTAGTTTAGCTAAATTCATGTTAGTAGTTCTTTGGGAGAACTTTGTAAGTACAAGCACATACCTACGTTCAATTGTGTTTAATTAGAAAGACAGGTAAATTCTACACTGACAATCTGTTCTACCCATATAGTTATTTCTCCATAGCTGCAAAAATTCCATCCTTTCTTGTTTCAGTTAATGAGATCCACCCTCACCATTACTCAGACTAGAACCATCTCTTTCTCTGAGTTTTTCCATACTATTTTTCCCTTTGCTTTAAATATCCTTCCTTACCATTTAAGGCCAAGGCAATATGTCTCCATATATCTGAAACGTCTTGTTTGCCTCTGAAAAAATGGGAAGGCCCTTTCTCTGTACTTCCAAACCTTTTAATGCATTCAGCTTATTTAGTTGTTGAAGAGTTTATCTTTCCACCTAATTTATGATATCGATAAAAGTTGGGATGGTTTTGTTCAAATGTCTGGTCTATGTTAAACATTTCCCCTTCAAAGAATAATGTAAAACCTCAACACCACTGCATATTTAACACAAGGGTGTTTGATCACCTAGGGTGCCATACAAAAACATCAATAATTGTATTATTCATTATATACAGAAAGTCTCAATAGGCCAAATCAGTGGATCATTTCCTTGGGATGGCAACAGTCAGGTTTTCTTCTCTCCTTTCTAATAGTATAAAGAGATGAATATAAGGCATTTCAAAATGAAAACCTGACCAAGACACATAAATTGTCTTTTAATAGTTTATTTCTTATCTTCCTCTTTTCCCCTTTGTAATAATGGTTGTTCACATTTATTGTTAGCTATACTTTTTAAAGTAATTTATACTACATGGAAATTGCAATGTGTAAGTACAGCTAGGAATTCCCTTTTCTGGCTGTGGTGGGGTGTGTGGATCACAAATATAATTAGAAGTGATTTGCAGAGATATCCAACTACAAATAACACTGTTTGATAATCTGAAATATTTTCAGAGTCTTTTTATTTTGAAGGTGACATTATAGAAGATACTTTTAAGTTTTGAGAATCTATTAAGCCTTCAAATATATTAAACACTGGAAAATATATATGCCATCAAGATATGGCTTCAAAGTCTGTTCCTCTAATTCAGTAGTTTACAATTTCCTACTCCTCTCATTAATTAAATGCTGAGGATAAGATTGGGATAATTCTGCAAAGGATCTGGGGAATAAGATGGTCAGATCATATTTTTTAAAATAAAACACTTGCTGACCATTTAAGATTCCAGTTTTCCTTGAGTTTCTCATGCAAAAGAAGCTGAATGGAGTCAATATCTCTTCTGTCTTGTAAATGTCTCTGAAGCTAAATCAGTTATCAAGGTCAGACCTGAGATGTTTCAAAATAAAATGATCAAATATTGTGTTATAATACTAGCCTTGCCTGCTGTCCTTTACAACCTAATTTCCTAACTATATTTGACCTCTTGCCAAATTCTCCTGGACACAGGCCTTGCTGAGAATCCCACAGCTTGGCAACAAATCTCATCAACCAACTTGACTTTCTACAGAAGGCTCTTAAAAATTTCCACTGCAAAAGTTTTTCTTCCTCACATTGACACTCAGTTAATGTCACACTGTCTAGCTGTAGTTTCTTTGAACACATCCCACTCCCCACCCTTTGGTTATATGGCTTGAAATCTTGTGAATTTTTCCACTGAAAGACCCTGGCCAGTCTGTTTCTAATTAAATGACCTAAATTCACCAGATCTCAGTAGTATAAGTAACTTGAATCCATAAATTAATTATGGATTCTAATTATTCAATGCCCTTAAAGGACTAATGAATGTATTTTTTGACTCTAGCTATAAATTTTTAAAAACACTTCCAGATGACAAATATTTTAACTTGAACTGGGAGTAGTTAATGTAAAGACCCAATTCAACTAAACTTTTAGTTTCTTTCATATTGTCTATTTCCAGAGATTTCATTTTGAATTTTTTCATTTTTAAAGTTTCTATTTATCTGGGCATAGAAAAAAAGTAGTTTCAAGAGCCAACCCTAGGCTTTAGGAACGGTATCTGAGCTCCTTCACTCATACAAAACATTATCCCTTTCTTATGCTCTGACCTTCTAACAAAACTAACTTAGCATACCTTAATACATGTTCTAATTGCCTCAAGTACGATGGCTATAAGGAATTGATTTGAAAATTTTCTATTTATCAGTGGGTACAGGCTTAGTAAAATTTTCATTCATAAAAATACAGATTTTCAGAATTCTTTCCATTTTGACGACCTGTATTAGAGCCTTCCTCATCAGGCACTCTGTAAGAAAATAAAGCCCTGAACAGTAATTTGAGTGACAGTTTTTCAACTCTAACAATGGTGCATAGTTAGTACTGCTCTGTATGCAGAGAAAAGAAGTTACTTCATCACATAAAGTAGATGCCTCAAAGCATTAGGTCTTAATTCTCTCAAAGAATGTTGATGGAGAAGCTCTACCTGGGAAAGGGAGAAGGACCTGAATACAGGTAAAATCCTTAATCAAAGTATGTCACTACGATAGTCTGTTGAGCCGTAGGTTAGGTATATGGCAATACCTAGAGATAATTTCACCCTCCAGCCAACAGGCACTATTGATAATTATCTTAAACTTTCCTATTTATAGGCTTACTATTCTATAACATATGCTCATATATAGATTATTGAGAATGCTGTTAAATTTTGGAAATGCTGCTAGATTGATCTTCAGTAACTAACTCATATCACGTTAGTCCAGCATCAAAACCTCGCCAGGGCTCCTTGCTCTCAGCAAGTGTTGACCAGATACCTTACATATCTTTATAGCCTTCGTTCCACCCACAGTCCTTCTTTTCCCTTAATATTTCCCATACTTTCCCTCCGTACTGCTCATGTTCCTGGAGTTCCTTTCTCTGTGACATAAAGTCCTCCTATTCCCCTAAATGAATCTTCATGCTCCCAGAGTCTGAGGTGGCTGCTCTGGGTCACCTCCCCTCTGAAACCAGTGTGAAGATGCCATGGTCACTGTGAGAATGCTCGGGACATGGCACTGTTACACTGCTAACCATACCCCAATTTTTCTGCCTCCTAAGTTATTCACATATGTCTTTTCTTCTCTACTAAACTATAAATGAATAAAGCAATGTTCTGGCACATAAGTTTGGCAAGAGAATCAGTGTGAATTGGCATCTAGAAGTAAGAAAAAATTTTATACATGATTCGAGGGAGTGATCTTGGTCTATAAATCAAACTATATTTTTGTATAGTTCTCAGACTATTAATATCACAGAATTGTTAAAAATCACACCTTGAAGACAGAAGCCAGAAGACTTGGATCTGATACTAGTTGAGTTTACCCATCTCTTCAGTATACACCCAAGAACACATAACCACCTTGGCCTTTGTTCATGTGTTAGCATTCTGCCTTGCTTCCCAATGACCTCATTCTCAGCTTTAAACTTTCAGTGGTGGCTTATCTTCACCTGAAATCCGGTATGTCTTAATTATATTTTTATCATAGTGTGTCACCTCCTAGAATATAGATTCTATTTTATATTATAACCAGCTATAAATTAGGATATAAAAGTGTATACATATGTGTGTGTATATATTATATGTCTGTGTATATATGTGTGTACATATTTATATATTATATATGTAAATAAAATTATATATATATATATGTTTTTTCCCACTGCTGAATTCTTGGTAGCTGGAACAGTATCTCTTACACAGTAGAAGTTCAATATAACTTTAGTGAATGACTAAATGGACAAATGAACCTTGGAACTCCAGAACAGAATTTCAAAGCCTCGGCTCTCTGTTCTCTAATCTTTTTCCTGGTATTGTTGGCTCACCAGAGAGCAATATACTCTTTTATCTCAGCTCCCTGCAGAAATGACTTTACTGAAATATGATTAAATGTTATGCCCTCAGCTTTTAGAGAAATGTGTATTCGGACAGCGATTTTGTCTTTTGTTATTCCATGACCCCAATTTAAGAAACTTTACAATAAATTTGTCCTTGAAGTCAGTGCCAAAAAGTTTGTCTCTTCGATCTAAATTACGCTCTCCCAGTCAGAAAGCGGGAATGAGACATGCCAAGTGATCTCCCTTTGTGCCTGAGCTTCCAGGACACTCAGGTCAGCCCATGCTTTGCAGCAGCAATGACACAGGCTCAGGCATCTTGTTATAAACATTCCTCTCCCCGTTTTCACTAGATTCTGTCATTTAACTGTGCCATATAGCATGCTGCAGTTAACTGTATACAAGTCTCAAAACCACTTTGGAAATAAGTTATAAATCTCAGATAAATAAACTAGTTACTAATATTGTTGTGTGTGTAGAGCTTGCATATAAAGAGCAATCATTTCATTTTCAGTTCAAAAAAAGGGCAAGGGCACTTTCAGATATTATGATATATTCTGAGAAAACTTAATAATTTTGGCAATGTTACTTTAAGGATAATGTGCACACAATTATAAAATTGCTTATATTTTGGAGATGTATTTTTAAATATTCAGGTATTATTCACAAGCATAAATTAACAAACATGTATATTTTTCCAATTTCTATGAGAAATTTTGTATACAAATATGAAAGAGTTGAAGGAAATGGGGGGCAAAAATATATTAATTTTGGCTTCTTAAAGATAGTGAGACTTAAATACTAACCATGATTTCTAGATATGCCTGGCATAAGGCCAAAGAAGTATTTGGTGTATCTTACATGTTTTAAGGGAAAAAAGGAGACAAAGGCAAAGGAAGATAACATATTGATTGTCAACATCATGTGACATTATTATAGTATATCACTTATTCCTCATAATGATTCTACAAGGTAGTTTTTATAATCCCCACTTTTAAAATGATGAATTTGAGAGTCAGGAAAGGAAGATTCCACAGCTCTTAGGAGATTCACACTTGAGACTACTAGACCCCAAAGTTTATATTCTTCCCCACTCAGATGCTCTAAAAGACCCCTGTTTGCTGAGTTTTATGTTACATAGTGACATGGCAAACCGTACTACCCCAAAGGACTGAGAAAAAGTTCATGTGCTCAAAAGGAGTTTGGTATCTTCCCTTAACAGGGATGAATACGATTCTCTTTCATTGGTAGGGGAAAGCTATGAAATAGGAAAATGGAAGATAAAGACAAATTGAATAAAATTTGGTAATTACATTGAGCAATTATAGGAATATTCAATTTTCTTTTTTGGTTTCATTAGGCTGTTCATTCACTGTTTTCTTAACTCAAAAAAAATGATGAACTGACAAAACTTGGTAACATTTGCTAGCTCTTTAGTGACATACTTCAGAGAACTCAAGAAAAAACTGAAGCCATCCTACAGATAGATACAGGAGTTGATTCTGAAAATATCCAAAACTTTACAGATTATGGTTCTCTTTGAAAATTAAATGAAAATCATTGGCATCTATCTGCTTGTATTTGCACATGCACCATTTTTACAAATATTTCCACACAGTTTTAGAGACTTCATCTGTCTCTGATATGCATCCCAGGACCCAGGGTATGGCCACCCAACTAATGGCAGAGTTAAGTTACTGTTCCCCATATGGAAAGTGTTAAGATTCTTTCTAGGAAGAGTGGATCTTTTTGACACTTCTGCCTTTGTGAACTAAATTCCATGGCCCTTTCCTTTTAGTATCTCTTCTTCCACTCCATGAAGTCCTTCAGGTTTATCTTACACCTTTTGATATAAATCAACTCTACCATAAAGACAGTGTCCCCAGATGTCCACTAGTCCTTGCTGCTCCAATATTACACGGGGTTGTCCCATGCAGGCTGTACACAAAGGCCCCTTTACCTTGTAGAGTCCTGGCATTTGTTCCAGGCCTTCATCATGGTATCTCAGACTACAGTCAGAGCCTATAACTACGACATGGTGAAAATGCATAACAAACTGTTCCTAGAATATTCTCACTCTTCTCCTATACAACTATTTCTCTTTCTTAGCATTTGGTATTTTAATTATTCCAGTCTGAAGTAAAATAATAGACTGCCTAGAACTATGTGTGTGTGTGTGTGTTCCAGTAAGGATTAATTGGAATCATAAGTCTTTCAATTAAAATATGAAAAAGTATTATCTTGTCATTGTTCCCTTTAGTATGGAATGGCTCCTCTGTAGTATTATTTTTAAGGAGGCATCTTAGGCATTCGTTAAACATCCTATGCAACTTGCTGTCTCATTTCAGGCCCCAGTGGCAATTCCCGAACATACCTTCTGTTCCGCTGTCATGGTTAGACTTTGCAATCGACCCGTCATATTCCCTAAACTCTTCTCAAAAGCAGCTACAAGGTGAGCCTGTGAACAAAATGGAAGGAACACATTTTAAATGCCAGAACCTTATGTAGATGGTGAAAACCTTTCCTTTTACAAAATGTTTAACTTCAGGTATTTGAGCTCTTTAAGTACTATGACCATCATGGTTAGCTCTCTATGGTGACTTTCCTTTAACACAAATTTTCATTTATCATTTCTAAACTTCAGCTAAAATCAGTGTTTCATACCTTGACATTTAATGTGAGCTCAGCTTATGAAAAGGGATGGTATCTTGCAAATAACAACCCTGTCTGACTTGCACATCCTGGAGGATTTGACACCTGAAAATACTGAATAAAGTTGCGAGTTGCCAAGTTTTTAGACTTAAAGTCCAAGAGGAGGTCACTGCCATCGTCAGTGGACAAATGTCCCTCATTTTTATACCTATATAATGACCTTTGATGATACTGTTAGTTTCTGCATTCAAACGATACTATTCTCCAAGGTAAGACATCTGCTGACCCCCTATAACATTATCTTTCCTCTTTTTCTACTTAAAAAGAATTGAATCAAAAAAAGTTGTCTTCACTTCCCAAACTCTTTTTAATAAAAGGCCTTTTATTTCTACTTTACTCCTTCAACTAAGGAAGTGTAGGTAGGCCAGCTAGAAATAATATTCAGTCATTTTTATTTAAGTTTTTGTGGCTTTGGGGTTTTATTTTAAGCATCACAGAATTCTATATATTGTGGTGATATCCATAGCTCTCATGATTAAGAATTATTTGACAATCTTGTTATAGCTCTAAAATAGGCTATCACCACTGATATCCCCTATGCAGCAGCTCGACCCACAGAATATTAAGTGTGAAGAGGTGCTTCAATTTTTCACTGTGGCTTGAGGTAGATGTTATCTCAAACTCATCTAATTTTATTGTGACCTTAAAAGGATACAAGGATAGACTATTTTACAATCTACATCTATAATTAACTATGTGTGGGGGAAAATTTGGCAATCCATGGCAAAAGATTAATTTCTGAGGGAAGGGAGTGAGAGGACTCAATTTAAAAACATTGCCTTGTAACTCTAGCAGAGGTGAGAGGCCAAGGTAACTTTTATCAAATGGGTCACAGAAGTCCTAAGAGTTAGGGCACTAAAAGTTCATTCCATTATTGGTAACACCTGGAATATACAAGTCCTTTCCATTAGCATCATGATACAAAGGTGTCTTTGTTCCTAGCTCTGAATATATCCTAGGTTGCCTTTCTGTTCCTGACACTGCAATATAGAGAAAGATGATCTGTAAAGAATACTTCTATTAATCTTCAGTCCATCAGTACAACTCTTTCTTCTTTGCCCATTCCCTCCTTCCCCCTCTCAAATACACACACACACACACACACAACCTTAAGAATTATATGCCAATGTTTGTTAGAAGATTTAACTGAATAAATGACACTTTAAAAAAAAGGAATAGTATCTCATAGTTTAAAATATTTTCAATAACAAGCAATGTCATTACATCAGACTTAGTACCTTCAGAAATTTAGCATAGGGTTATGGATCACTTTCCATTGTACTTAACTTTTTAATTGTAAAAAAAAAACCTCATCACTTTAAAAGGGAATAAAATGAAAATGCACAGCTCACTGGTTTAGCATGTAGTGAACATTCATACACTTACCAGCCAATTTTAGAAACAGGACATTTGAATACCCTGGAAGTCCTCCCTTGACCCTCCCCCATTACTCTCCCATTCCCTTCCCCAAAAGGACACTACTGTGACTTTCATGGTAGTTATTTTCTTACTTCCTTTTATAGTTTTACCACCTAAGATTTCATCCCTAAACAATATGTCTTAGCTTTCCTGATATTTAAAACTATCTGAGTGGAATCACATGACATGATTTTTTTGTAACTGTTTTCTTTTGCTTAACATTGTGTTCTTGAGATTCCTGCACATGGTGTGTGGCAAGGCTTAAGAGTCTGCTGTGATGGGACTTCTGGGAAGATGGCGGTGTGAGCAGGGCAGTGGAAATCTCCTCCCCAAACCATATATATTAATGAAAATACAACAAATACAACTATTCCTAAAAGAGAGACCAGAAGATACAGTACAACAGCCAGGCTAGAGCCGCACCTGTGGGGAGTCAGTACTTCATGAAGCGTGTAGGATACAGGGCCATGACTTAGCAGGACCCAAGCACTCCCCCACCCCAGCGCACCAGCAGGAGGAAAAGATTTGGAGCGGGGAGGGAGTGGAGGCACGGGCCCGCCAAATAACCAGCCCTGGTGATCTGCACTGGGAGTGCTGACACACATCGCACAGTGTATCAGAGATTGGAGAGACAGAGGGGAAGGATCTGAGAGATACGGTGCAGCCGGGTCCTCTCAGCTGGCTACCCGGGATAAAAGAAAAGCACATACTTTTTTAAAAGTCGTAAAGAGACAAGGGCCCAACAGCGGAACAAAATCGTCCCAGCGCACTCAGCCCAGCAGGCTGGGAGTCCTGAGGAATTTCGGACCCCTAGGCCAGCGGCCGAGCAAAGGAACCGCCCTGAGGCTTCCCACAGAGATCAGCAGCCTCCTATTCGTTCCCCCAGCCGGCGCCACAAAGGGTCCGGTGGAACGGAACAGTGGAGCAGCAGCGCCACTTACAGCAACTTCACAGAATCTACTCCCAGTGGGCGTTCTTTTTGTTGTTGTTTTTTGTTTTGTTTTATCTGTTTGTTTGGTTCTTCTTTTTTTCCCTTTTCCCCCCTTCTGTTTCCTTTTGTTTTTTTCCTTTCCTCCTTTATTTTTTCTTTTTAAAAGTCTTAAAGAGCCCAGCTGACACATGTGGTGCCTACCAGCGACCACTTCCATTGCCACAAATAGACAGAGGAATATGGTACAAACAAAGCTTAGCCAGACAACCCCAGAGAGGGAGCCTGATGGGATGGACATGCACAATCTTCCTGAAAAAGAATTCAAAATAAAAGTCACAACTATACTGATAGATCTACAGAGAAAAATGCAAGAGCTAAGAGAGGAAGTGAGGGAAGTGAAGAAACACAATGCAGAAATGAGACAAGCTATCGATGGGCTTAGCAGCAGACTGGATGGGATGCAAGAGACTCTTAATGGAATAGAAATAAGAGAACAGGAATACAGAGAAGCTGAGGAGAGAGAGATGAAAGGATCTCAAGGAATGAAAGAATATTAAGAGAACTGTGTGACCAATCCAAACGGAACAATATTCGCATTATAGGAGTACCAGAAGAAGAAGAGAGAGAAAAAGGGATAGAAAGTGTCTTTGAAGAAATAATTGCTGAAAACTTCCCGAAGCTGGGGAAGGAAATAGTTTCCCAGACCATGGAAGCCCACAGATCTCCCAACACAAGGGACCCAAAAAAGACAACACCAAGACACATAATAATTAAAATGGCAAAGATCAAAGATAAGGACAGAGTATTAAAGGCAGCTAGAGAGAGAAAAAAGATCACCTTCAAAGGAAAACCCATCAGACTATCATGAGACTTCTCAACAGAAACCTTACAGGTCAGAAGAGAATGGCATGATATATTTAATGTAATGAAACAGAAGGGCCTCGAACCAGGAATATTGTATCCATCATGACTATCATTTAAATGTGAGGGAGGGATTAAACAATTCATAGACAAGTGAAAGCTGAGGGAATTTGCCTCCCAAAAACCACCTCTAAAGGATATCCTAAAGGGACTTCTCTAGATGGAAGCATAGCTAAGGCTAAAAAGAGGTCACCAGAGAAAATAAAGTCATAGCAAAGAAAGCAGACCATCCATATACTAACTAAAGGCAAAGAATAAAACACCCAGTATATAAAGAACGGAGGAGGAAGAATAAGAAGGGAGAGAAATAAAGAATCATCAGACTGTGTTTACAGTAACTTAACAAGAAACTTAAGTTAGATTGTTAGATAGTAAAGAAGCAACCTTTGAACCTTTGGTAACCACGAATCTAAAGCCAGCAATGGCAATAAGTATATATCTATCGATAATCACCCAAAATGTAAATGGACTGAATGCACCAATCAAAAGACACAGAGTAAAAGAATGGATAAAAAAGCAAGACCCATCCATATGCTGCTTACAAGAGTCTCACCTCAAACCCAAAGATATACACAGACTAAAGGTGAAGGGATGGAAAAAGATATTTCATGCAAACAGCAAGGAGAAAAAAGCAGGTGTTGCAGTACTTGTATCAGACAAAATAGACTTCAAAATGAAGAAAGTAGCAAGAGATAAAGAAGGACATTACATAATGATAAAGGGATCAGTCCAACAACAGGATATAGCCAATTTAAATATATATGCACCCAAAACAGGAGAACCAACATATGTGAAACAAATACTAACAGAATTAAAGGAGGAAATGGAAAGCAATCCATTCATTTTAGGAGACTTCAACACACCACTCACTCCAAAGGACAGATCAACCTGACAGAAAATAAGTAAAGACACAGAGGCACTGAACAACACACTAGAACAGATGGACCTAACAGACATCTACAGAACTCTACACCCAAAAGCAACAGGATACACATTCTTCTCAAGTGCACATGGAACATTTTCTAGAATAGACCATATACTAGGCCACAAAAAGAACCTCAGTAAATTCAAAAATATTGAAATTCTACCAACCAACTTCTCAGATCATAAAGGTATAAAACTAGAAATAAATATTAGAAAGAAATCAAAAAGGCTCACAAATACATGGAGACTTAACAACATTCTCCTAAATAATCAATGGGTCAATGACCAAATTAAAACAGAGATCAAAGAATATATGGAGACTAATGACAACAATAACACAAAGCCACCACTTCTGTGGGACGCAGCAAAGGCAGTTCTAAGAGGAAAGTATATTGCAATCCAGGCCTATTTAAAGAAGGAAGAACAATCCCAAATGAATAGTCTAAAGACACAATTACTGAAATTGGAAAAAGAAGAACAAATGAGGCCCAAAGTCACCAGACGGAGGGACATAATAAAGATCAGAGAAGAAATAAATAAAATTGAGAAGAATAAAATAGAAAAAAATCAATGAAACCAAGAGTTGGTTCTTGGAAAAAATAAACAAAACAGATAAACCCCTAGTCAGACTTATTAAGAGAAAAAGAGAATCTACACACATAAACAGAATCAGACATGAGAAAGGAAAAATCACGACGGACCCCACAGAAATACAAGGAATTATAAGAGAATACTATAAGAATCTATATGCTAACAAGCTGGAAAACATAGAAGAAATGGACAACTTCTTAGAAAAATACAACCTTCCAAGACTGAACAAACAAGAAACAGAAAAACTAAACAGACCAATCACCAGCAACAAAATTGAAGCAGTAATCAAAAAACTACCCAAGAACAAAACCCCCGGACCAGACGGATTCACCTCTGAATTCTACCAGACGTATAGAGAAGAAATAATACGCATTCTCGTTAAAGTTTTCCAAAAAGTAGAAGAGGAGGGAATACTTCCAAACTCATTCTATGAAGCCAGCATCGTTCTAATACCAAAACCTGGCAAAGATCTCACCAAAAAAGAAAATTACAGACCAATATCCCTGATGAACGTAGATGCAAAAATACTCAACAAAATATTAGCAAACCGAATTCAAAAATACATCAAGAGGATCATACATCATGATCAAGTGGGATTCATCTCAGGGATGCAAGGATGGTACAACATTCGAAAATCCATCATCATCCACCACATCAACAAAAAGAAGAACAAAAACCACATGATCATCTCCATAGATGCTGACAAAGGATTTGACAAAATTCAACATCCATTCATGATAAAAACTCTCAACAAAATGGGTATAGAGGGCAAGTACCTCAACATAATAAAGGCCATATATGACAAACCCACAGCTAACATCATACTTAAAGGCAAGACGCTGAAAGCTTTTCATCTAAGATCGGGAACAAGACAGGGATGCCCACTTTCTCCACTGTTATTCAACATAGTACTGGAGGTCCTAGCCATGGCAATAAGACAACATAAAGAAATGCAAGGCATCCAGATTGGTAAAGAAGAAGTCAAATTGTCACTATTTACAGATGATATGATGTTGTACACAAAAAACCATAAAGACTCCACTCTAAAAACTATTAGAGCTAATATCTGAATTCAGCAAAGGTGTAGGATACAAAATTAACACATAGAAATCTGTTGCTTTCTTATACACTAATGATGACCTAACAGAAAGAGAAATCAGGGAAACAATTCCATTCACAATTGCATCAAAAAGAATAAAATACCTAGGAATAAACCTAATGAAGGAAGTGAAAGACCTATACCTTGCAAACTACAAGGCACTCCTAAGAGAAATTAAAGAGGACACTAACAAATGGAAATTCATCCCATGCTCTTGGCTAAGAAGAATAAATATTGTCAAAATGGCCATACTACCTAAAGCAATCTATAGATTCAATGCAATCCCTATCAAAGTACCAACAGCTTTCTGCAATGAACTGGAACAAATAATTCTAAAATTCATATGGAACCACAAAAGACCCCGAATAGCCAAAGCAATCCTGAGAAGGAGGAATAAAACAGGGGGAATTATGCTACCTGACTTCAAGCTCTATTACAAAGCCACAGTAATCAAGACAATTTGGTATTGGCACAAAAACAGACCCACAGACCAGTGGAACAGAATAGAAAACCCAAACATTAACCCAAACATATACAGTCAATTAATGTTTGATAAAGGAGCCTTGGATATACAATGGGGAGATGACAGCCTCTTCAGCAGCTGGTGTTGGCAAAACTGGATAGCTACATGTAATAGAATGAAACTGGACTGCTCTCCAACTCCATACACAAAAGTAAACTCAAAATGGATCAATGACCTGAATGTAAGTCATGAAACCATAAAACTCTTAGAAAAAAACATAGGCAAAAATCTCTTAGACATAAACATGAGCAACTTCTTCATGAACATATCTCCCCAGGCAAGGGAAACAAAAGCAAAAATGAACAAGTGGCACTATATCAAGCTGAAAAGCTTCTGTACAGCAAAGGACACCATCAGTAAAACAAAAAGACATCCTACAGCATGGGAGAATATATTCATAAATGACATATCCAATAAGGGGTTAACATCCAAAATATATAAACAACTCATGCACCTCAACATACAAAAATCAAATAATCCAATTAAGAAATGGGCAGAGGACATGAATAGACACTTCTCCAAAGAAATTCAGATGGCCAAGAGGCACATGAAAAGATGCTCCACATCACTAATCATCAGAGAAATGCAGATTAAAACCACAATGAGATATCACCTCACACCAGTGAGGATCGCCAACATCCAAAACACAAACAACAACAAATGTTGGCGAGGATGTGGAGAAAGGGGAACCCTCCTACACTGCTGGTGGGAATGCAAATTAGTTCAACCATTGTGGAAAGCAGTATGGAGGTTCCTCAAAAAACTGAAAATAGAAATACCATTTGACCCAGGAATCCCACTCCTAGGAATTTAGCCTAAGAATGCAGCAGCCCAGTTTGAAAAAGACAGATGCACCCCTATGTTTATTGCAGCACTATTTACAATAGCCAAGAAATGGAAGCAACCTAAGTGTCTATCAGTAGATGAATTTATAAAGAAGAGGTGGTTCATATACACAATGGAATATTATTCAGCCATAAGAAGAAAACAAATTCTACCATTTGGAACAACATGGATGGAGCTAGAGGGTATTATGCTCAGTGAAATAAGCCAGGCAGAGAAAGACATGTATCAAATGATTTCACACATATGTGGAGTATAAGAACAAAGAAAAAACTGAAGGAACAAAACAGCAGCAGACTCACAGAACCCAAGAATGGACTAATAGTTACCAAAGGGAAAGGGACTGGGGAGGATGGGTGGGAGAGGAGGAATAAGGGGGAAAAAGGGGTATTATGATCAGCACATGTAGTGTTGTGGGGGCACGGGGAGGGCTGTACAACTCAGAGAACACAGGTAGTGATTCTGTATCATCTCACTATGCTGATAGACACTGACTGTAATGGGGTAGATGGGGGGTACCTGATGAAGGGGGTAGTTTAATAACCATAATATTGCATATGTAATTGTAGATTAATGATACCAAAATAAAAAAGAAGAGTCTACTCTGATGCATTGCTCTATGTGATTTATAGTATACTTGCCCATGATGACCACTGGTGCTGATTCCAGGTTCGACTAGTAGAAATTATAGTGTATGACCATACAATGAATTACTAAATCCTAAAACTAAAACTGCTTCTTTACTTTTAAGATAGTGAAACTTCTGACAGAAAACCTTTGCTAACATTTACTAAAAGAGATGCAGGATTCTACTCAATATTGCAATATTTTAATTCTCCCACACAATTTTAAGCTTTAATGGTTGGACTATGAGTCCTTGACCATATGGTCTGGCAGAACATTACATTGTCTGCATATTTTGTCAGTTTAATAAGAGTTAAAATATGACAAAGAAAGCAGAAATATAAGGAATATGCTTGGCAAATATATTGCTTATATTTTGTGGCCATTAATAAATAAAAAATATTCACAATTAGAATGTCAGTTTTCAATCTTTGGAAAATTTCTCTTCATTACCTATTTACAAGACAATGTCCAACTGGTTACAAAAGAACATTTTAATTTTAGCCACATTGTTCTCAATGAAAAATGTTAAAAATATGTTACTTTAAATATTACTTTAAATTTATGTGCCCTTGGCTTAGTTTGTCAGATTGACTCTGTTATTTTGCAGGTAATACAAAGTTAAATTTCTCACCAGTTGGATTAATGGAAAGGGAATACCCAAAGCAAATCAAGAAACCATTTCTACCAGTGACGGTCTCTTTCTTCTTAAGGGAGAGAAAATGCTAAGTAAAACTGAAAACTGTAGGACAATGTATCTTGTCTGAAAAACTTTATGAAATGGTGATTTTTTTTAAAAACTATGGCTTTTGAGAGGGAATGTTAATCATAGTTCTTTTGGCTCTTTTAGAAGTTGCATAATTTTTAAGCCAGACTGAAATTATATCAGTGATGATTGTGTGAGGATGAATATTTGCCAACTGTGGTGGCTGAAGTCCGTCAAGGTAATAAAATAGGCAAGACTGAATCTTAGTTGAGGGAAGGTATTTAGTTTTGGAACCATGTAACAGAATCTGAATAGACATGTAAAGAGAAATTTTGTGTTGCTAAACAAGAAGATGAAAAATCATTATGAAAAATGCCTGCATTGTATTTGTCCACTTAGAATTCAGTGACAGTGCAGCAACCAAATAAAAAATACTCTGTACCTGGATTTCCATGGGGATGGATGGATGGATGGATATAGATGACTGTACACTTGAAAATCAATAGTTAGATGAACTGAAAATTACTCTGAAATGATTATAAATAAGGTTTCATATTTTTTACATTTTATAAAATTGTCTCTTCAGTGTTTGTCACTAATATATGCAGAATAGTTTTCTCTTAAAGAAGATTCAGAAAAGCAAGAGTAGCTGCCAGAGTACATAAAAATATTAACTAGAGCAAAGAAATAGGATACAATCCTAAAGAAAATAATACCTGAGATATTTTTGGCTGAAAGACTTACATGATGCAAAGCAGAAGTACCTTTTGTTTTGTTACATATTCATTCAGGGATGTCTTTGAAAAATGTTAATAATAATAACTAACTTTAGTGCCCATTTTGAAATTATCTAAGGACTGAGATTTATAAAGGAAATATTTTTATGTATGTATTCTCCCACCTGACTCAGCTGCATGAAGGTGTGGGCAGGAGGCCGAGGGCACCTGGCTGCCTGTGTGATGTGATCAGATCTGTGCAGGTCCCTTTGCTTGTGGGGCTCCTGTTTCCTTTCTTCCTGCTCATTGGTGATTCAGGAGGGCCAGCCAATAGAGCCTGGCAGCATGCCCTGTCTGCTTTCTAAAGGCATCGCATTAGAAATGGCTTAACAAGGTCCCCATGGCTTTATGCATCTCTGAACAGAGAAGTTCACAAGTAGGTGGGAAGGCTCAGTGCACATTCTGTGCCAGTCAAATGAGAGGTGAGCTGACTGGATGCCTTTTTGACTTACCGCTGCCCCTTTTTAACAAACAGGGGAAAAGCATTTTAGTAGAGAAGCAGTTAAGTTTCACATTTAAAAATTAAAATGTGGATTATTGCGTGGACGCAATATAATAATTCCAGGTCCAAAGAAGTGATAGATCAATTACAACAAATACCCCAAATTAAGGAAAATCATCTTAGTCCTGGTAGAATTATTCATATATTAAGAAAGCATAGCTGATACTCAAAATGATTACATAAAAAATAAGTTAATCATATTTTCTATAGAAGCCAAACTCATGGTAATTCATCTTTAGAAGTCATGGCTATTTCACTTCTACACAATAATGCTCATTGTAGGGACCCCATTTAACTAAAAGGTAAAAAGTTTACTTGTGGTCTGAATAAACTCATAAATAAAATTCTTATCTCTACCTCCAAGTGGGGGGACAAGTTTAAAAATAATTTGTGTATTTATGTTAAGGAAATTCTATCCAGGAATAATTTTGTTCAGTCTTATCATTAATCTGTGTACAAGTGTGTTAAAAGTGTCTTGACTTTCATCTTTTGACATTTCCTGCAATAAATTTATCTGATGGCAAAAAGTTTTAACAACCCATCTAATCACCAAATAAAGGAGCACTAAGAAGTAAAATAAGATGGAAATTCCTAAGAAATTAAAAACTAGACTTCTCTTTTAAAAATTGTGGTAGGTCTTTAGGGGTTTTATTTTATTTTTTGATTTGAAATAATTATAGATTACAAGAAGTTGTAAAAAGAGTATAGAGGGGACCCCTTATACCTCTTCACCCAGTTTCCCCAAATAACTGGGCATTAAGTGTTCTTCTTACTGCTAAGCAGCCCAAGGTTTGGACGTAGCAGAGTTTGTTCATCTGTTGACCTATGCAACATATTCGTTGTTTCCAGTGTTTTTCACTATTAAAAAATAAAGCTGCAATGTACAAGTTTTTGTGAGGATCTCAGTGATTTGAGAAGATTTCTAAAATGCAATGTGAAGTTTAAAAAAAGTATACAAATAGTATATCGATCAAGGTCCCATCCATGTGCAAAAAGTACTACTAATGATAACAAAGCTAGGGGAGGCTGAGATATTTGGGTATTTTCTCTAAGACTAACACCTTTAAAACAAAATCATCCATTTAGTACTGCTTCTTCTAATTCTCTAATTCTGTATTTGTTATTCTTTTTTCATTATTGTCCTCTAAGGAGATAATATAAATACTTTTTTCCTAATCACTCCCTTCTTCTATGACATTTTAATACCACCGATATGCTGGATAGCTACTTATGGACTCAAGGTATCACTGTGCTTCATGCATAAAAGAATAAAAACTTTTTAAACACAAGAACCAATTTTTACCCTCTGATGGTCATATCAATGCTCAGCTGAGAGTACGTGCTCCAAAGTCATGAAAACACATCAGTGCAAATTGTGTGGTATGCATGACTGGAGCAGAAGTGGTAAGCAGCCAATGGCTGACCAATCTGTTTAAAATGTGTGCTCCCTTTCCAAACAATGGGACTGAGTCAATTCCCAGGACTGTTCCCTTAGGTTAGAATTTGGCTGCTAAATTGTGTGCAAGCCTTTGCAAATATGTATTGTATATATGTATTCATAGGTATATGAAAGATCAGTGTTGAAAGGAAACATAAGCAATAATTATGAGTAGGAATGGGAGTGTCCAAGGAACAAATAAATGTATAATTTTATTAAACACTTTTTAGTTTCAGTTTTTCTTTTTAATACAATATGAATATAATATATTTAAATGGAAATAGTTTAAAAATTATGTGTAAAGCCCAAATTCCATTACAGCCATTTATTGTTACAATATCTGAATATATAAACCCATGCCAGAGGCATTTATAAAATAAACTAAAACCCTGAGTCATTGTTAAAGACATCTGTAAGTATCTTGACCATCTAATGCATAGGGCCTGTTAGTAAGCATTCCTCATTGTGGATAAACTCAACCCAGTGTGCTTTTGGCATTTACATTGTAATATATCCTCTGGATGTAAATTCAGGGAACCTTGATGGGAGTATTTTATACTATTATTCATCTAGTCTACAGTAAAAATATAAGTTGCTTCTGAAGTGTTTCTTGAAGAGTTATTCTTAGATACAAAATATAGGTTAAATGACACTGTTCTCTTCCAGTATTGCCTAAACAATTCTCAACACCTGCTATTATTTTTAAGAACCCCTTAACAACAGCTATAGAAAATAAGTGTAGCCAATCCCAAATTAATTTGATTCTCCCAAAGCTGGAAAGATAAAATCATTTCAAATGCAGTGCTAAAATGAATACAGTGTGAGTGAAATGACTTACTAATATACTGTGGAAGTTATATTACACAATAATTTGTATTCTTAAAATTGCTCTCCATCAAGTCATACCTGGTGGGCCAACACCTGCTCACTTCTGCTATGTTATGCTTTGCCTGGGAGCTAAAAATCTCACTAGAGAGCAGAGAGTGGGTGAGTCAGGGAACAGGCCGAAAGCTACACAGTGGAACTGAGCACATTAATGCTGAGTGAAGGTGGTGGGACATATGGCAAAATAGCGGGAGCTTCCTTACCCCTCACTGTTGCTTCTAACACCACTGTTCCTTAGGAGTAGGTGCCATGCCATATGCTCCTCTTTATTACTCTGCACTGATGCTAAGTATTCCCTGGCACAGGGAAAGATAGTCAATAAATGTTAATATAATTGATGGTCTTTATGGACATCATTTTTTCATTGCTGGTGACTTAAACTGCTATGAGAAGGCTCCCAATGCTTTTGAGAGAACTTTATATTTACAGTGTAGCTAAGTTAGCCAAATTAAGACCTAAGTTAATTTTTTAGAGTTAATTGTATGCTTAACTAATTGTCTAATAAATTGTGCTGTAGGAGGCAGGGCACAGAGTTTTTTTATTTTTTTTAATTAATCACTATCAGTATCCCTAATCGTATTGTGGCCTCAGAAAGTATTATGAATAGGAAGTGATGAAAATAAGAAATAAGCGAAGAGATAATCCTTATAGCTGTTACTAAGATCTCCAGCCTTACAGGACACAAAAAGCTATGTTAACCACATTGTTATTTCTCATCCATTGGGGTTTACATTTTATTATCCAGTGTACAGGGGCTTTTATCTTTATGTGAGTCCCACTATTTAGTGATTTAAGTCTTTGCAATATGGGGCATTTAACATTTGTAAATCTGTTACTGAAATTATTCCATTTACTCTCTAAAAATTTATTTTAATTATCAAAAAAATCAAAAGTGACTTACATTTGCTGAGAGTTGAGAGGTGAGGGTAGCAACTTTTTCTTGTGATGCAACCAGCTCTCTCCGCAGTTTATGGATTTGCTGAATGTGATTTTAAAAAATCAATTCAATATGCTAGATCAAAGCTAAGAATTCAGTCCAAGAAAGCAAATACTATATTTAGTTCATTCTATCCCTATAGTATCAGCACCAATTCCTGAAAATAAAAGAGATGTGAAAGCTGGCTAGATAGTAGCAATCAACTGCCTCTTCTATGGTCAAGGTTGGAACTCAAGTCTGCAAAGTAAAAGATGCTTGCTTGTTCCATTTCCCATCTCTGCCCGACTCAAAAATTGGTTTGTCTACCGATTCTTCTGCCTGTAGGAATTTGTGATGATAAAACCTGGGGAGTGAAATCTTTTCTTTTTAAAAAATATACCTATACACCATTTTTATGGATCTTTTTAGCAAAAAGTATTCTATATTATTTTTCTTTTTTTTTGTATCTAATACTTATTTTCTATAGTTTGGCAACTTCTCCAACACCACAGAATATCCCACAGTCACTGGAAGCTGGCTCTTATTCAACGTCTAACGGTTCCACATCTGAAAATCATTTTAGCAGCTAGAGTTTCGACGACTAACACTCAGAGAAACCTTCCTAAATCGTTCTTATGCCTTTTATTCAGTGAGTTCTATTAGCTCAAAGTAGGCATGCCTTATAGATTACTTATATTTTAAAAGGGAGGAAATCAGGAATAATATATATAATTGTGCAAATAAATAAACCGACAAAATAAATATGCTGAAATGTTATCTTTTTAGTTAGATTCACACTCTCACAAACCAAAACCAGAAAAAAAAGGGAGTATATCATATTTACATTTTTAATTTAAGGACTCTGCACAGTTTAATCTGCATGTCTCATGTTGCCATGAAATACAAACCATTATTAGCATGGGTAGAACATTTATAGCCAGCTGAGACTAATTCTACAAGCATACTCTGTCCTCAAGGGATTTTAATTATCAGATGTCAAACATTCTACTCTAATTTTCCTCACTTCTTCAAAAACAAGTCTGCTATTGTAGTTGGACTTTTGGGATACTGTTTCTGAAAGAGCATTCATAACATCCTCATTAACTGTCTTTTTTTTTTTCCTCCTACATATCAGATTTTCATGGGAAAGAAATGGTGGTCAGTATTGAGACCCTAAAAAAAGAAATGAACTTTAAGCTGGAAGCAGAGACAGTGGACAATTATATAACTTCAGCAAATGTGATTCCGTTTCCCGCCCGTGTTTTAAAAAAGAGATATAACCAGCCCCAAACAGCATTTGAGTTACATTCCAATGATTCTATTTCCTTTAAAATATAATCCAAGCAAACTTAAAGCAATGTAAATTACTTTTTAAAAACTATGACCCATTATGGGGCAGGAATGAAAAAAAGGAGAGCTGGATAGTGGCATTTCTACACCTCAGGAGCTCTATTATGATCCATGTTAGAAGCACTGCCGTTTCCATGCAAGGTAAAAAAAAAAGTTTAGGTTTTATAAAGAATATTCACTTCATGGTCTAGCAATTCTAAAGATAAAATTTTTATGATCAATATTTTTCAACATTTTTAAATACAGCAAAAATTTTTTTATAAAGGCTAACAAAATAAGTCTTCAAAGAAAAGAGTTCCTTTGCAAAGACATTTATTTTCTCTTTGGTGTGGCTGCCTCTGTAGAAGCCAGTCAAGTGGCCATCACCGCGTCTTGAATAAATGCCTAGTCAAAGCCATCCTGCTCTTCTTAACCAGGACAACTCTCGTACAAAGGAAAAGGAAAAGAATGACCCCTCCATGTTGCAGTCTGATTGTACAGGATTACAATGAAGTATTTGTGAAATGTGTGTGATTAAAACAAAATACCACACTAGACAGAACGTGGTGATTTATAAGCAGCAGTCTTGGAGTGGAACAGACGGGCTGGAATGCTGGGAGCTTATGGTGTGGAGGTCTGGTGCCTCAGAGTCAATTGTTTGCTTAATCCTATGCAGGTCGTCCCACAGGCAATGAGGAAAAGAGACTAATAAAATAGAGAGCCCATACATGCATTCACTCATCAAAGATTAGTGAGTGCTTACTACCAGAGGCGACTTACTAGCAGTTGAACTAAGACTTCAATCTAGAAGGTCAGAGGAGAGTTTGCTTTTAAAAATGTCCTTTCATTTTCTTTAAAAGGAAATTTCCAAGATCATTTATCAGCTAGCTGGGTCACTTCTGTCAGCAGGCTGGAGTGTATCACAGAGCCCTCTAGTGGTAGAAACATTTATTTCCTCATAAGTGTAAACAAAAAGTCAAATTTAAAAATGCTACAAGGTTTTTACCTCTGAATGAGCCTTTTCTTCAGCCTGTAAAAGAGCAAAGGAAAAAGAATTTAATTATAAATAATTAAGGAAAATTCACTGCACAAGTAGAAATGAATAAAAGAATTACATTGTATATTTAAAATGTTATAAGATGATAGTAATATATGAAATATTATGAAATTAAAATAGTAAAAACAGGAACCTTTAGGATTGCAAATGAATACCTCTTTATATACAAACCACATGGTATTTTTAAAATGTAGGTTATTTGATTCATAGATATATACAGGCCTTAACAGCAAAGGGTAAAGACAGTGTTACTCTAAGATCCAGGACATAAAAAATAGACACAAACTAGTTACAAAATTATATTCTAAAAAAGATGGGATATATTATTGGAGATGGACTCAATAAAATTACAGAGATCTTCAGACAAGATTTAGGAGTTAGAATTTTATTCTGTGATTTACAGATCACAGAGAACACCAAATAAAGCTCAAGGGAAAATAGTGACCTTTAGTGATAAGCATACAAATTAAGCTAATTAGTTTCTATTTTCTTTTACTGTTCCTAGTGACTATTATTTAAGCTTATTGGGCTGCAGTCAACAAAACACTAAAATGCCCAATGGTAAAGTGGTAATAAAAACGGCTGACAAACATCTTCAGTTATGTAGATTATGGAAGTGAGGACTGTACTGTGTAGGCCACTTGCAGGCTGTTTGGACTCAGTTGCAGAAAACTCCTAGCACTGACTTTCTTCTTGGTGCAAATGCCAGAAAATGAGTTCTGTGCACCATTACATTTGGGAAGGTCCATCATTCTGGAATTAGCTGGAGAAAGCATAACACTGCTGAACAGCACAAGTCTGCTCATTGCCTTGAGTAGTTCCAAAGCTGAAAAAAAAATCATATCTCCTATCTTTTTGGGACATTTCTTGATTAACTCATGCAGAACTACCTGAACTATTTTTTAAAATATTTTTTATTCCACCATAAAACATAACATAAAACAAATTAAACATTAAGATTTTTTTAATGAATAAGCATCTCTTGAGTTCTGCCTTTCCTATATTTGCTCTTAAAACTAGTACAGAGTTAGTAATACAATGGTTAAATAAGAGTAAAGTGGTAGAAACCTTATAGCCTATTTTATAAGAAAATTGTGTTTTAAAAACAAATGCTAATAAAGGCTTCTGTACAGCAAATGACACCATCAGCAGAACAAAAAGGCATCCTACAGTATGGGTGAATATATTTGTAAATGACGTATCTGACAAGGGGTTAATAGCCAAAATATATAAAGAATTCACACTCCTCAACACCCAAAAAGCAATTAACACAATTAAAAAATGGGCAGAGGATATGAACAGACAATTCTCCAAAGAAGAAATTCAGATGGCGAATGGCAAATGAAAAGATGCTCCACATCGCTATTTAACAGGCAATTGCAAATTAAAACCACAATGAGATATCACCTCACACCAGTTAGGATGGCCAGCATTGAAAAGACTAAGAACAACAAATGCTGGTGAGCATGCAGACAAAGGGGAACCCTCCTACACTGCTGCTGGGAATGTAAGCTAGTTCAATCATTGTGGAAAGCAATATGGAGGTTCCCCACAAAACTAAAAATAGAAATATCATTTGACCCTGGAATTCCACTCCTAGGAATTTACCCTAATAATGCAGGAGCCCAGATTCAAAAAGACATATATGCCCCTATGTTTATTGCAGCACTATTTACAATAGCCAAGATATGGAAGCAACCTAAGTTTCCATCAGTAGATGAATGGATAAAGAAGAGGTGGTACATATACACAATGGAATACTATTTAGCTACGAGAAAGAAACAAATCTTACCATTTGCAACAACATGGATGGAGCTGGAGATATTATGCTCAGTGAAATAAGCCAGACAGAGAAGGACAAGTGCCAAATGATTTCCCTCATTTGTGGAGTATAACAACAAAGCAAAACTGAAGGAACAAAACAGAAGCAGACCCACAGACTCCAAGAGGGACTAGTGGTTGCCAAAGTGGGGAGGTGGGGGAGGGCGGGTTGGGAGAGAGGTAGAAGGGGATTGAGGGGTATTATGATTGTCACACATGGACTGTGTGGGGTCATGGGGAAGACAGTGTAGCACAGAGAAGGAAAATAGTGACTCTGTGGCATCTTACTATACTGATGGACAGTGACTTCAATGGGGTATGGGGGGAACTCGATAATATGGGTGAATGTAGTAACCACATTGTTTTTCATGTGAAACCTTCATAAAAGTGTACATCAGTAATACCTTAATAAAAAATAAAAAATAAATGCTAACATAAAGGTTGAATATCTCAATTTGAGAGTTATAAGTGAAAATTTCTTTCTTAATTCTAATAATTTCAAGTTTTCATATACAGTTCATTTTTGAGTCAGTAGTAGGGAAGGACAAATTTCATAAAATCAAAAGAAAGCTGGAGTTGCTTGCCTTAAGACATAGAGCACAATCACATGTGACTATTTGCTTTTCCTAGAACGTGGCATGTTTATTGCCAGTTTATTCTTTTTTATTTTATTTTTTATTTTGGTATCATTAATACACTATGACATGAGCAACATTGTGGTTACTAGATTCCCCCCATTATCAAGTTCCCACCACATATGCCATTACAGTAACTATCCTTCAATGTAGTAAAATGCTATAGAGTCACTACTTGTCTTCTCTGTGCTATGCTGCCTTCTTTGTGCATTACGCCTACATTATGTGTGCTAATTGTTATGCCCCTTAATTCCCTTCTTACTCCCTTGCCACCCATCCTCCACAGTCCCTTTCCCTTTAGTAACTGTTAGTCCATTCTTGGGTTCTGTGAGTCTGCTGCTGTTTTGTTCCTTCAGTTTTTTCTTTGTTCTTATGCTCCACAGATGAGTGAAATCATTTGGTACTTGTTTTTCTCCACCTGGCTTATTTCACTGAGCACAATACCCTTTAGCTCCATCCATATTGATACAAATGGTAGGATTTGTTTTCTTCTTATGGCTGAACAATATTCCATTGTGTATATGTACCACATCTTCTTTATCCATTCATCTACTAATGGACACTTAGGTTGCTTCCATTTCTTCGCTATTGTAAATAGTGCTGCGATAAACATAGGGGTGCATATGCCTTTTTGAATTTTGAATCTGGGATCCTGTATTCTTAGGATAAATTCCTAGGAGTGCAATCCTGGGTCAAATGGTATTTCTTTTTTAGTTTTTTGAGGAACTTCCATACTGCTTTCCACAAAGGTTGAGCTAATTTACATTTCCACCAGCAGTGTAGGAGGGTTCCCCTTTCTCCACATCATCGCCAGCATTTGTTGTTGTTTTCCTTTTGGATTGGCCATCCTAACTGGTGTGAGGTGATATCTCATTGTGGTTTTAATTTGCATTTCTCTGATGATTAGCAATGTGGAGCATCTTTTCATGTGCCTGTTGGCCATCTGAATTTCTTCTTGGAGGATTGTCTGTTTAGATTCTCTGCCCATTTTTTAATTGGATTATTTACTTTTTCATTGTTGAGGTGCATGAGCTCTTTGTACATTTTGGATGTCAACCCCTTATCAGATATGTCATATGAATATATTCTCCCATACTATATGGTGCCTTTTTGTTCTACAGATGGTGTGCTTTGCTGTACAGAAGATTTTTACTTTGATACAGCCCCATCTGTTCATTTTTGCTTTTGTTTTCCTTGCCCATGGAGATATGTTCATGAAGAAGTCCATGTTTATATTCAAGAGAGTTTTGCTTATGTTTTCTTCTAAGAGTTTTATGGTTTCCTGACTGACATTCAGGTCTTTGATCCTTCATGTAATTTCAACATTACTTTTTTGCATGGAGTTAGACAGTAATCCAGTTTCATTCTTTTACATGCAGCTGTCCAGTTTTGCCAACACAAGCTGTTGAAGAGTCTGTCATTTCCCTATTGTATATCCATGGCTCCTTTATTGTATATTAATTCACACATATGCTTGGGTTAATATCTGGACTCTCTATTCAGTTCCACTGGTCTATGGGTCTGTTCTTGTGCTAGTACCAAATTGTCTTGATTACTGTGGCTTTGTAGTGGAGCTTGAAGTTGGGAAGCAAGATATGCCCTGCTTTATTCTTCCTTCTCAGGATTGTTTTGGCTATTCATGGTTCCATATGAATTTTAGAACTATTTGTTCCAGTTCGTAGAAGAATGCTGTCGGTATTTTCATCGGGATTGCATTGAATCTGTAGATTGCTTTAGGCAGGATGGACATTATGACAATATTAATTCTTCCTACCCAAGAGCATGGGATGAATTTCCATTTATTAGTGTCCTCTTTAATTTCTCTTAAGAGTGTCTTGTAGTTTTCAGAGTATAGGTCTTTCACTTCCTTGGTTAGGTTTATTCCTCAGTATTTTATTCTCTTTGATGCAATTGTGAATGGAATTGTTTTCCTGATTTCTCTTTCTGCTAATTCATTGTTAGTGTATAGGAATGCAACAGATTTATGTGGATTAATTTTGTATCCTGCTACTTTGCTGAATTCAGATATTAGTTCTAGTAGTTTGGGAGTGCATTCTTTAGGGTTTTTTATGTACAGTATCACGTCATCTGTACACAGTGACAGTTTGACTTCTTCCTTATCAATCTGGATGGCTTTTATTTCTTTGAGTTGTCTGATTGCCATGGCTAGGATACCCAGTACTATGTTGAATAGCAGTGGGGAGAGTGGGCATCCTTGTCTTGTTCCCGATCTTAGGTGAAAAGCTTTCAGCTTTTCACTTTTAAGTATGTTGGCTGTGGGTTTGTCATATATGGCCTTTATTATGTTGAGGTACTTGCCATCTATACCCATTTTGTTGAGAGTTTTTATCATTACCGGATGTTGAATTTTGTCGAATGCTTTTTCAGCATCTATGGAGATGATCATGTGTTTTTGTCTTTCTTTTTGTTGATGTGGTAGATGATGTTGATGGGTTTTCGCATGCTGTACCATCCTTGCATCCCTGAGATGAATCCCACTTGATCATGGTGTATGATCCTCTTGATGTATTTTTGAATTCGGTTTGCTAATATTTTGTTGAGTATTTTTGCATCTTTGTTCATTAGGGATATTGGTCTGTAGTTTTCTTTTCTTGTGGTATCTTTGCCTGGTTTTGGTATTAGAATGATGCTAGCTTCATAGAATGAGTTTGGAAGTATTCTCTCCTCTTCTGTTTCTTGGAAAACTTTAAGGAGAATGGGTATTATGTCTTCTCTAAATGTCTGATAAAATTCAGCAATGACTCTACTGTTCCAGCAGGGAGTTTCACTCTTGGATAGTTTTTGATTACCAATTCAATTTCATTGTTGGTAACTGGTGTTTTTTGATTTTGTTTCTTCCTGGGTCAGTCTTGGAAGGTTGTATTTTTCTAGAAAGTTGTCCATTTCTTGTACGTTATCAAGTTTGTTAGCATATAGTTTTTCATAGTATTCTCTAATACTTCTTTGTATTTCTGTAGTGTCCGTAGTGATTTTTCCTTTTTCATTTCTGATTCTGTTTATGTGTACAGATTCTCTTTTTTTCTTGATAAGTCTAGCTAGGGGTTTATCTATTTTGTTTATTTTCTCTGAGAACCAGCTCTTGGTTTCATTATTTTTTTCTATTGTTTTATTCTTATAAATTAAATTTATTTCTTCTCTGATCTTTATTATGTCCCTTCTTCTGCTGACTTTCAGCCTCATTTGTTCTTCTTTTTCCAGTTTCCATAATTGTGAATTAAGAGTATTCATTTGGGATTGTTCATCCTTCTTTAAATAGGCCTGGATGGCTATATACTTTCCTCTTAGAACTGCCTTTGCTGGGTCCACAGAAGTTGGGGCATTGTGCTGTTGTTTTCATTTGTCTCCATATATTGCTTGATATCTGTTTTAATTTGGTCATTGATCCATTAATTATTTAGGAGCATGTTGTTAAGCCGCCATGTGTTTTTGACCATTTTTTTTTCTTTGTACAATTTATTTCTAGTCTTATACCTTTGTGATCTTAGAAGTTGGTTGATACAATTTCACTATTTTTTAATTTACCGGGGCTCTTTTTGTGGCCGAGTATATGGTCTATTCTGGAGAGTGTTCTGTGTGCACTTGAGAAGAATGTGTGTCCTTCTGCTTTTGGGTGTAGAGTTCTGTAGATGTCTGTTAGGTCCATCTGTTCTAATGTGTTGTTCAGTGCCTCTGTGTCCTTACTTATTTTCTCTCTGGTTGATCTGTTCTTTGGAGTGAGTGGTGTGTTGAAATCTCCTTAATGAATGCATTGCATTCTATTTCCTCCTTTAATTCTGTTAGTATTTGTTTCACATATGTAGGTGCTCCTGTGTTAGGTGCATAGATATTTTTAATAGTTATATCCTCTTGTTGGACTGACCCCTTTATCATTATGTAATGTCCTTCTTTCTCTTGTCACTTTCTTTGTTTTGAAGTCTATTTTGTCTGATACAAGTACTGCAACACCTGCTTCTTCTCCCTATTGTTTGCATGAAATATCTTTTTCCATCCCTTTACTTTTAGTTTGTGCATGTCTTTGGGTTTGAAGTGAGTCTCTTGTAGGCAGCATAGATGGGTCTTGCTTTTTTATCCATTTTATTATTCTGTGTCTTTTGTTTGGTGCATTCAGTCCATTTACATTTATGGTGATTATTGATAGATATGTACGTATTGTTATTTCAGGCTATGGATTCATGGTTACCAAAGGTTCAAGGACAGCTTCTTTACTATCTAACCATCTACCTTAACTCTATTATTATGCTATTCTAAGCACAGTGTGTTGATTCTTTATTTCTCTCCTTCTTTGTCTTCTTCCTCTACTCTGAATATGTTAGGTGTTTTACTCTATGTCCTTTTTGTTTCCCTTGACTGATTTTGTGGATAGATGATTTTACTTTGCATTTAGTTAATATTTGTTTGGTCTACTTTCTTTACTGTGGTTTTATTTTGTCTGGTGATGGCATCTATTCAGCCTCAGGCATACTTCCATCTAGAGCAGTCCCTTTAAAATACATTGTAGAGATGGTTTGTGGGAAGTAAATTCCCTGAACTTTGGCTTATCTGGGAATTGTTTAATCCCTCCTTCTAATTTAAATGATAATCTTGCTGGATACAGTATTCTTGGCTCGAGACCCTTCTGTTTCATTGCATTGAATGTATCATGCCATTCCCTTCTGGCCGGTAAGGTTTCTGCTGAGAAGTCCGATGATAGCCTGATGGGTTATCCTTTGTAAGTGATCTTTTTTCTCTCTCTGGCTGCTTTTAATACTCTGTCCTTGTCTTTGATCTGTGTCATTTTAATTATTTTATGTCTTGGTTTTGTCCTCCTTGGGTCCTTTGTGTTGGGAGATCTGTGGACTTTCATCGCCTGAGAGACTATTTCCTTCCCCAGATTGGGGAATTTTTCAGCAATTATTTCTTCAAAGACACTTTCAATCCCTTTTTCTTCCTCTTCTTCTTCTGGTACCCCTATAATGTGAATATTGTTCCATTTGGATTGGTCATACAGTTCTCTTAATATTCTTTCATTCCTAGAGATCTTTTTTCTCTCTTGTCTTAGTTTCTCTGTATTCGTTCTTTGATTTCTATTCCATTAACAGTCGCTTGTCCTTCATCCAGTCGGCTCTTAAATCCTTCCATTATTTGTTTCATTTCTGTTATCTCCCTCCTGAATTCATCCCTTAGCTCTTGAATATTTCTATGTAGTGCCTTCAGCATGCTTATGACTTTTATTTTGAATTCTTTTTCACGAAGATTGGTGATTTCAGTCTCACCTAGCCCTCTCTCTGGTGTTTGAGGGATTTTGAACTGAAAAAGGTTCCACCTTTTCATGGTGATGGGAGTGGTCACTGGCGAATGGCTTGTATTTCAGCTGGGAGAACAAAGTCCCTGCCTGCTTGCCAGTCGCCTTGCCTGTCCCGCTGTTTGTGCCGGTTAACCGCACACAAGGAGCAGCCTGTGGGTAAATCCCCTAGGCTGCTGAGGGCAGGGTGGCCCTCAGGATGGCCTGCAGCACTGGCGTGTGTCTGCTGCAAGGGCAAGGCCCCTTCCTGCCTCCTGGTATCCACACCTGTCTCCTCTGTGCCAGTAAACTGCACACAGGGAGAAGTGCTCTGGGTTAATCCCCTAAGCTGCCATGGGCAGGGCAGCCCTCGGGATGGCCTATGGCACTGGTGGGGTTTGCAGGTGAGCAGTGCATGTTCTGCCATGAGAACAAAGCCCTCTCATGCCTTTTGGACTCTGCGCCCATCTCCTCTGTCTGTGCCTGTCAACCATGCACAGGGAGCAGCCTCTGGGTTAATCCCCTAAACTACCATGGGCAGCACGGCCCTCGGGATGGCCTAGGGCACTGATGGTGGTTGCAGGCAAGTGGCGCGTGTTCTGCCATGAGAACACAGCTCTTCGTGCCTTCCGGACTCTGCTCCCATATCCACTGTCTGTGCCGGCAACCGTGTGCAGGGAGCAGCCTCTGGGTCTGGGCCAGTTAGCTGTGAGCAGGGAGAATCCTCTGTGTTAAGCTGTGTGGTTGCTGTAGGTGGGGCTGCTACCTGGCTGTTCCATAGCAATGGCAGGTGAGGCGGTTTGCTTGCAGTGCAGCAGCGGTGGGGAAGGAATGGCAGGCTGCTTATCATCATGAGGGGCCTCAGAGCTGTGTTGCCAACCAAGGGGTTAGGGCGCCTGAATTTCCTTAAAGTTTCCATGCTGCTGGGTTGAGTGTGCCAGGACGATTTTGTCCACCTGTTAAACCCTTGTCCCTTTAAGAGTTTAAAGCACCTACTTTTCTTTTGTCCCAGGACAGTCAGCTGTGGGAACTTGTTCACAGTCTTAGTCTCAGATTTTGCTTTTCCACTCCTGTAATATCCAGAGCACCATGCAATGTGTGTCTGTGCTCCCGGGGCAGATTACTAGGGCTTGTTATTTAGCAGTCCTGTGCTTTCACTCCCCCACCACTCTGCTTCTTTTCCTCCCACCGGTGAGCTGGAGTAGGGGGAGTGCTCGGGTCCCACTGGGTCACGGCTTTGTATCTTACCCTTTTTCATGAGTTGTTGGGTTCTCGCAGATGTAGCCTGGCTGGTATACTGTATCTTTTGGTTACTCTTTTAGGAATAGTTGTATTTGCTGTATTTTCAAAATATACATGGTTTTGGGAGGAGATTACCGTCACCCTACACATGCTGCCATCTTTCCCTCCTCTATTGCCAGTTTATTCTGCCCCAATCCTGCCTCTAGGCCTACTAGGATTATATAAAGCTGATAATAAATCATTTGTGTATTTAAAAAACAATACATTCTATTTAAAAAATAATAATCAAGGAAGACATTCTTTCATTAAAAAATCCCTTATTAAGTTACATATACTAGCTGTAAGCATAACGATTACATATTAATTCTATATATACTGTATAAATCATTTTTCTCATTGATTTTCAACTATCTTTTCTTTAATAATTGGCTTCCTTATTAATTATAATTTAATATAGTGGTTACTAATACTGGGTATTACCATAAAGTTAAAGCAAAGAGCCAGAACATTATAAATATTGTATTTTTTTCAATGGTTTAAGCTTGCCATTAATGATATCATGATGGAATGTGATTACTTGCCATTTTTAAGTGATGGCTTTGAGCCAGGCCCAATGTCCTAAAGGATGGCAAACTATATATATAAACTATCCTGCCTAAATAAAAGCATATCAAATGATTCTATTTTCTGTAAGCAATAAACTATCCATTCATTCATCCATCCAAACTTAATAATTTAAAAAATATTTACTTTATTTTTAGCTAGGTGTTAGGAAATGTTAAAGAGATCCAGAATGAGCCAAACATGACTCTGGCTCTTATTAAATCAGTACAAATTAGATTCCAAGTACAAAACAGGTTCAATAAAGTTTTTAATATACAGTCAATCAGAAAACACCTACTTATTACAAGGATCAAAAAATTAAATGCTTAACTGGACCAGGCATATAAAAAATAAAGTCTGAGAATTAAAGAAAAATATCACACATTCTTCCTAGACTCTTTTATTTTCCCCAGTTCTCATAAAAACATGAATAAATAGTATTCCTTTCCTATAAGAAATGCAACAGTACAGTAATATCTAACAACCCAAATTCAGCTGCAGTGTCAGGAGGAGAGAAGAGATGGTAGAGGTCGGAACTTGCCTGAGGGTCCAAAGTGACAGCAGGTACCAGTAAACTTGGGAGGACTTTCATCTCGGTTTGCTAGATATGCCAGTGACTTTAAGAAGGAACCGTAAATTTGAATTTTTAGGTAAAAGCTCCATATTTCAGTGTTGTCTTGGACTTAAAAACAAACACCCAAACTCTATATTAAACTTGGGAGATCTTATTTAGTCTGTGATTTTCAACCAATTTACAACCTTCCTGTACCATTCTGTTCAGAAGTTCTGTAAGCTGACTTATCCAACGTTATAAAAAGATGTTTTTGAAAAATTTATCAAACTGTAAGTGGGAGGGGCTTTGAAAGAGCTACATGTGAAGAAAGAACCCTGCCAATAAGATCTGCTATATTGGTGATTTTACAAGTGAATGTTTCTTGCAATAAGCCATCTTTGTTAGTTTGCTTTAATATTATTAAGTACATTACATATAGCAACATATAGAATTCCATAGGTGGCATAAAGGATAGTGTTAGAGTAAACATGGTTTGTACTCACGGTTAATAAGAGCAGTGTTTGCCTAAGAAGAGCAGATAGTGCCTACTATTCTTCCCCCAAAAGAACCTTTCTTTTCCCTGGATACTTAAATTATTCTACAAATACCATGCACAGCTGCATTAGTTGTGCACTGCACAACTTCAAAAGATGCAGTTCACAGACTATGATATAAATGGTGCCCATAGAATCATTCAGTTTATAATTTTTTTTGTAATTTATGGTATCCAGTGTTCTTGGTCTTCTCTAACCCAGAAAATCCAAGGGGCAGATGGTAGGGCTTGGCTGTTGTTTTCCAATTTTTTATTTTATTTTTATTTTTTATTTTGCTAACATTAATGTACAATTACATGAACAACATTATGGTTACTAGACTCCCCCCATTATCAAGGCCCACCACATACCCCATTACAGTCACTGTCCACCAGCGTAGTAAGATGCTATAGAATCACTACTTGTCTTCTCTGTGTTATACTGCCTTCCCCATGTCCCCCCCCCCACCTTATACATGCTAATCGTAATGACCCTTTTCCCCCGTTATCCCTCCCTTCCCACTCATCCTCCCCGATCCCTTTCCCTTTGTTAACTGTTAGTCCATTCTTGGGTTCTGTGAGTCTGCTGCTGTTTTGTTCCTTCAGTTTTTTCTTTGTTCTTATACTCCACAGATGAGTGAAATCATTTGACACTTGTCTTTCTCCACCTGGCTTATTTCACTGAGCATAATACCCTCTAGCTCCATCCATGTTGTTGCAAATGGTAGGATTTGTTTTCTTCTTATGGCCAAACAATATTCCATTGTGTGTATGTACAACATCTTCTTTATCCATTCATCCACTCATGGACACTTAGATTGTTTCCATTTCTTGGCTATTGTAAATAGTGCTGTGAAAAACATAGGGGTGCACATGTCTTTTTCAAACGGGGCTCCTGTATTCTTAGGGTAAATTCCTCAGAGTGGAATTCCTGGGTCAAATGGTATTTCTATTTTGAGCTTTTTGTGGAACCTCCATACTGCTTTCCACGATGGTTGAACTAGTTTACATTCCCACCAGCAGTGTAGGAGGGTTCCCCTTTCTCCACATCCTCGCCAACATTTATTGTTGTTTGCCTTTTCCATCTTAGCCATCCTAACTGGTGTGAGGTGATATCTCATCGTGGTTTTAATTTGCATTTCTCTGATGAACAGGGATGTGGAGTATCTTCCTATGTGCCTATTGGCCATACGAATTTCCTCCTTGGAGAATGGTCTGCTCAGCTTCTCTGTCCATTCCTTAATTGGCTTATTTGCTTTTTGTTTGTTGAGGTGCGTGAGCTCTTTATATAATTTGGATATCAACCCCTTATTGGATATGTCATTTATGAATATATTCTCCCATACTGTAGAATGTCTTTTTGTTCTACTGATGGTGTCCTTTGATGTAAGGAAGCCTTTTAGTTTTATATAGTCCCACTTGTTCACTTCCGCTTCTGTTTCCACTGCTGAGGGAGATATGTTCATGAAAAAGTTGCTCATGTTTATGTCCAAGAGATTTTTGCCTATGTTTTTTCCTAAGAGTCTTATGTTTCATGACTTACATTTAGGTCTTTGATCCATTTTGAGCTTACTTTTGTGTATGGGGTTAGACAATAACACAGTTTCATTCTCTTGCATGTAGCTGTCCAGTTTTGCGAATACCAACTGTTGAAGAGGCTGTCTTTTTTCCATTGTATATTCATGGATCCATTATCGTATATTAATTGACCATATATGGTTGGGTATATATCTGGGCTCTCTAGTCTGTTCCATTGGTCTATGGGTCTGTTCTTGTGCAAGTACCAAATTGTTTTGATTACTGTGGCTTTGTAGTAGAGCTTGAAGTCAGGGAGCGTAATTCCCCCTGCTTTATTCTTCCTTCACAGGATTGCTTTAACTATTCAGGGTCTTTTGTGGTTCCATATGAATTTTAGAACTATCTGCTCTACTTGGTTGAAGAATGCTGTTGGTATTTTGATAGGGATTGCATTGAATCTGTAGATTGCGTTAGGCAGGATGGCTATTTTGACAATATTAATTCTTCCTATCCATGAGCACCAGATGTGTTTCCATTTATTGGTATCTTCTTTAATTTCCCTCATGAGTGTCTTGCAGTTTTCAGAGTATAAGTCTTTCACTTCCTTGGTTAGGTTTATTCCAAGGTATTTTATTCTTTTTGATGCAATTGTGAATGGAATTGTCTTCCTGGTTTCTCTTTCTGCCAGTTCATTGTTAGTGTATGGGAATGCAACAGATTTCTGTGGATTAATTTTGTAACCTGCAACTTTGTTGAAATCAGATATTAGACCTAGCAGTTTTGGAGTGGATCTTTAGGGTTTTTTATGTACAATATCATGTCATCTGTAAACAGTGACAGTTTGACTTCTCCCCTGCCAATCTGGATGGCTTTTATTTCTTTGAATTGTCTGATTGCCATGGCTAGGATACCCAGTACTATGTTGAATAACAGTGGGGAGAGTGGGCAACATTGTCTTGTTCCCGATCTTACATGAAAAGCTTTCAGCTTTTCGCTGTTAGGTATGTTGGCTGTGGGTTTATCATATATAGCCTCTATTATGTTGAGATACTTGCCCTCTATACCCATTTTGTTGAGAGTTTTTATCATGAATGGATGTTAACTTTTGTCGAATGCTTTTTCAACATCTATGGAGATGATCATGTGGTTTTTGTCCTTCTTTTTGTTGATGCAGTGGATGATGTTGATGGATTTTTTAATGATGTACCATCCTTGCATCCCTGAGAAGAATCCCACTTGATCATGATGGATGATATTTTTGAAGCATTTTTGAATTCAGTTTGCTAATATTTCGTTGAATATTTTTGCATCTATGTTCATAAGGGATATTGGTCTATTAATTTTCTTTTTTTGTGGTGTCTTTGCCTGGATTTGGTATTAGAGTGATGTTGGCCTTGTAGAATGAGTTTGGGAGTATGCCCTCCTCTTCTACTTTTTGGAAAACTTTAAGGAGGATGGGTATTAGGTCTTCAGTAAATGTTTGATAAAATCCAGCAATGAAACCATCTCGTCCAGGGGTTTTGTGCTTATGTCTTTTTTTGATTACCAGTTCAATTTCTTTGCTGGTAATTGGTCTATTCAGATTTTCTGTTTCTTCCTGGGTCAGCCTTGAAAGGTTGTATTTTTCTAGAAATTTGTCCATTTCTTCTAGGTTATCCTGTTTGTTACCATATAATTTTTCACAGTATTCTCTCATAATTCTTTGTATTTCTGTGGTGTCCGTAGTGATTTTTCCTTTCTAATTTCTGATTCTGTTTATTTGGAGACTCTCCTTTTTTCTTGATAAGCCTGGCTAGGGGTTTATCTATTTTGTTTATATTCTCGAAGAACCAGCTCCTGCTTTTATTGATTCTTTCTATTGTTTTATTCTTCTCAATTTTATTTATTTCTGCTTTAATCTTTATTATGTCCCACCTTCTACTGACTTTAGGCCTCATTTGTTCTTCCTTTTCTAGTTTCATTAATTATGAGTTTAGGCTGTTCATTTGGGATTGGTCTTCTTTCCCGAGGTAGGCCTGTATTGCAATTTATTTCCCTCTTAGCACAGCCTTCACTGCATCCCAGAGATTTTATGGTGTTGAATTATTGTTGTCATTTGTCTCCATATATTGCTTGATCTCTGTTTTTATTTGGTCACTGATCCATTGATTATTTAGGAGCATGTTATTAAGCCTCCACGTGTTTGTGGGCTTTTTCGTTTTCTTTGTGTAATTTATTTCTAGTTTCATACCTTTGTGATCTGAGAAGCTGGTTGGTAAATTTCAATCTTTCTGAATTTACTGAGGTTCTTTTTGTGGCCTAGTATGTGGTCTATTCTGGAAAATGTTCCATGTGCACTTGAGAAGAATGTGTATCGTGCTGCTTTTGGGTGTAGAGTTCTGTAGATTTCTGTTAGGTCCATCTGTTCTAGTGTGTTGTTCAGTGCCTCTGTGTCTTTACTTATTTTCTGTCTGGTTGATCTTTCCTTTGGAGTGAGTGGTGTGTTCAAGTCTCCTAAAATAAATGCATTGCATTCTATTTCCCCCTTTAATTTTGTTATTATTTGTTTCACATACGTAGGTGATCCTGTATTGTGTGCATAGATATTTATAATAGTTATATCCTCTTGTTGGACTGACCCTTTTTTCATTATGTAATGTCCTTCTTTGTCTCTTGTTATTTTCTTTTTTTTTGATGTCTATTTTGTCTGATACAAGTACTACAACTCCTGCTTTTTTCTCCCTATTAGTTGCATGAAATATATTTTTCCATCCCTTTACTTTCAGTCTGTGTATGTCTTTGGGTTTGAAGTGAGTCTGTTGTAGGCAGAACACAGATGGGTCCTGTTTCTTTAACCATTCAGTGACTCTACGTCTTTTGATTGGTGCATTCAGACCATTCACATTTATGGGGTCCATGGACAGGTATGTACCTATTGCCATTGTGGGCTTTAGATTCGTGGCTGCCAAAGGTTCAAGGGTAATTCCCTTACTAACAGTCAAATTTAACACACTTCCTATGCTATTACAAACACAATCTAAAGGTTCTTTTTTTTTTTCCTCCTTTTTCTTTTTCTTCTTCCTCCATTCCTTGTATGTTATGAATCATATTCTGTACTCTTTGTCTATTGTTTGGTTGACATCTATTTAGCCTTAGGAACACTTCCATCTATAGGAGTCCTTCCAAAATGCACTGCAGAGGTGGCCTGTGGGTGGTAAGCTCTCCCAGCCCCCACCCATCTGACAACTGTCTAATCCTCCCTCAAATCCAAACGACAACCCTGCCGGGTAGAGTATTCCTGGTTCAAGGCCCCTCCGTTTCACTGCATCAAATATATCGTGCCTCTCCCTTCTGGTCTGTAAGGTCTCCGCTGAGAAATCTGATGACAGGCTGATGGGTCCTCCTCTGCATGTGGTCCTCTCTCTCTCTCTCTAGCTGCTTTCAGAAGTCTGTCCCCATCCTTGATCCTTGCCACTCCAATTATTATATGTCTTGATGTTGTCTTCTCTGGGTCCCTTGTGTTCGGAGATCTGTGCACCTCCATGGTTTGAGACACTATCTCCTTCCGTAGATTGGGGAAGTTTTCAGCAATTACCTCCTCAATGATACTTCCTCTTTTTCTCTTTCTTCTTCTTCTGGTACCCCTATAATGCGAATATTGTTCCATTTGGATTGGTCACACAGTTCTCTTAATATTCTTTCATTCTTAGAGATTCTTTTTTCTCTGTGACTCAGCTTCTTTTTATTCCTCTTCTCTAATTTCTATTCCATTTACCATCTCTTCTACTACATTTAATCTTCTTTTAAATCCCTCCATTGTATGTTTCATTTCAGATATGGAATTCTTAATGGCTGAATCTCCATCTTAAATTTGTTCCTGAGTTCTTGAATATTTTTCTGCACCTTCACAAGCATTTTTATGATTCTTATTTTGAACTCTATTTCAGGAAGATTAGTGAGTTCAGTTTCATTTGGCCCTTTTTATGGGGTTTGTGAGATTTGGGTCTGAACCAAGTTCTTTTGATGTTTCATATTTCTATGTGGTGTCTTCTAGTGCCCAGAAGCTCCAGTCTCTGGAGCTGCTAAGCCCCTAGAGTGAGGTTGGGAGTCATTGAGGAGCAGAGCTGGTTCCTGGGGGGAGGAAAGATTTGTTTTCTGGTTCCCATCTGCAGTGCCTGTCTCCAGTATCACAGCCAGTGTTCTTAGCACACAAGTGTAAGCCTATGTGATCGGCGTCTAGCTGATGTAGGCAGGGCCTCCCTCTGGCTGGCCTGATGCCAGTGCAGTGACTGCCAGTTTGCAAGCCGGTGCTGTCAGTCCAGGAGGAAGGCTCAGCAGGCTGTGTGTCACAGTGAGGGGGCCTCGGGGCTGAGTAGGCAGCCAGCGGGATGGAGTGCCTGAAGCTCCTCAAAGTTCCCAATCTGCTGGGCAGAGCATGCTCAGAAAACCTTGTCTAGCTCTACCTTCTCCCGCACAGCAAGCTCTGTGCAAATCCCATCCCCTCAGCAGCCCTCTCGCTGCTAGGAAGCCTCTCAGACAGCCTGCCTTTCCTCTGTTGCAGAGCCGCTGGATGTGGATCCTGTCCTCCACAGCCAGAATCTCAGTCTTTCAGGCATTTCACCTGTCCCAGCTCCCCAACCTCCAGAGCACCACACAGCGTAAGTTTCTGCTCGCAACACAGATCTCCAGGGCTAGATGTACATTAGTCCCAGGCTTCCACCCCCTCCCTGCTCCATTTCTTTTCCTTCCACCAGTAAGCTGGGGTGGAGGAAGGGCTTAGGTCTCGCTGGATCAATGCTTTCGTATGTGACCCTGTTTTGTCAGTTCTGCTCTGTTCGTGATGTCTGTATGCAGTCTGGGTCAGCCTTCTTTCTTGTTGCTGTTTTAGGGTTAGTTGTATTAATTAACCATATTTTCGTACTATTTGTGGTTTTGGGAGGAGTTCTCTGTCTCACCTCTCACTCTGCCATCTTGAATTCCCCTCTGTGGCTGCTCCTCCAATTTATTTTATCGGTACAGTCGAAAGAAATTTAGCAACTTGCTTGATGTCACACAATAATTACTGATAGAGTTAGGCAATGATGCAAGTTAACTGAATCTTTATCAAGAGTCATTAGGAAAGCATGAAAAATAAAGATAGATTGCTTTATCACTTCATGGTTTGAAAAGCACTTCCACAGATATTTTCTTTTTTCTTTCTTTCTTTCTTTTTTTTTTTAGGAGAGCAAGGCAGAGGCTTTTATTCAGAGAGAAAGTGAGAGGACAGAGCTCCTGGCTCAAGCCAGGAGGGGACAAGAGAGTTACAGGGTGGTGCATTGTCTAGGGGTTTTATAGGCAGTTGAGAGACAAAGAGGCATTTTCTCATTTCCACTAAAATCTCAGTGCATGATAACGGGGACTGCCATCAGAATGACTCTTCAGCACCTTTGATTTTCCTTTTTATTAGTCTCCAAAGATGCATTTATTTGAATTGTTTTACTACAGGTTATTTGTGAATTCAAGAATATCATTTCCATAATTTCCAATACAACTATTTAAACTTGTTAATACCCTAATAATATTACTTTCTCATGTGGCTTGATCACCTAATCCATTCTTTTCACATTTAACACAAGGGTGTACTTTATCGCCAAATGCTGGCATATAAATATGTGTATACAGTCTCTTTAGTTAAATCTCTGTTCCCACTTCATATTGTACTCTAAATACTTTTCATTTATGCTTTCTAATTGTCCTTATGATTTTGACATCTGCTCTTATCCATAATTTTTTAAATGTTCCCCCTTTGTTCCTTATAAATCTGCAATACCTAATATAGTAGTCACTAGGCACACATGCCTATTTACATTTGTTAATTAAAATTTTTAAATTTAGTTCCTCTGTCACACCAGATACACTTCAAATACTCAATAGCCACATGTGGTGATTATGGTATTAGAGAGTACAGATATAGCACATTTTTATCATCACAGAAAGTATATTGGACTCTGGTATGTACTAATTAGCCATCTGTTTTTCTTCAACCCATGCTCCTTTGCTTCTTGATTATTTTCTCAGGCTTCATGAAGGGAGTTTTATCCAAATATTATTTCTGCATATATTTAAATTATGATTATAATGTGTTGCATCTTTTGATGTTATACAGAGACTTCAACTGTAGTCGAAAAACATCTCCTGACAAGCAGTGTTGGCCAAATAAGAGGAACACTAACTCTTAACATATTTCTTTATGTCTTTTCCAACACTTTCTACATTTTTAAATTTTTTTATCCATTTGCCTAAAACTATAATTTGCCATTGGCAAATTTAATCATTAAAATGAGAAACGACAAGAAAATCATTGCCTCTGCCAATGATAGTCTGATCTTGAATAACTATTTATCAGTAAATATGTAAGATTAACATAAAATAAGAGGGCCATAACATCTGAACCTAACAAAAATGAGTGAAAAAAGTAAGTACCGCCTTTAATGCTTAGTTGCTCAGTGACAGGCAAGACTGTAAACTTTCCGTGAACTTTTCAGTACAGGACTAAGGATTAATCACCACACACAAGTCTCAGGGAGGTTCAGGACATTAAATATACCTCATGTTTACTTAGTCATGAAAGAACCCTCTTGTAAAATATAACTTCCTGCAGACCATGATTTTGCAAAAGGTGCAGTTTTATTAAGTGGACTAACCTCTGTGAAAAACAAACTATAATTTCACACACTGGAAAAATAAATTGTAAATTGGCATTTCTCTCTTGTAAAAATAAAGTTTTTAAAATCACACTCTATGTCAGACATAATATTAAAAAAAAAACTCAAGGCCTTTACCCTTTGGCACAATCTTCTAAAAAAAAAAAGATAAAATGTAGAAAATACCAAAGATTACCAGTCACAGCTCAGAGTATCAAACAAGGAAAACTAGTCAATATTATAAAATTACAGAGCATAGTACATGGTTTCAGGGATGGCCAGCCATACCCCAATAGCTCTTATGCAATCCAGTTTTCCATGCTCTCATTCATCTGATGCATGTACGAGAAGTCAAGGGAAAGCACCTGTAGGCAGGCACAGAGGGGCTGGGAGAGCCTCTGGGGTGTGCACTTGCCTAGAGTATGCCCTCATCCCACTACGCAACTTCTGTCTAAATGTCCAGCTGTTTAATCAATTTGTGTGCTTGGCAAAAGCAGAAGCTGTTCTGAACAGCCAGTACTTACTGTAGAGTAAAGAGAGGAAGTGCTGGAGACCAGTGACAACGAAGAGCCATGAACTAGGAAAGCAAAAGAGAGCAAGAGGTAAGATAAATAAGTTGTCTCTGGAACACCAGGCCTTTCCCGAAAACTGAAGAATAGGTGATCATGGAAATAAAACAAGAACAGCTAGATGAATCAGAGAACAACTGCACTGTCATTTTTTGGAGATCAACATACCGAGAAATGTAAGGGTCCCATACCTGTCCCCTCAAGTAGCTCCTTCATCATGTTTCAGAGACAAACCCAAGTCCTTCAGGCACATTTTGCACAACTGAAGGCCATAGTAAACTCCCCTATAATAAACAGTCAGAAAATCTTGGAAATGTAAAGTTGCCATAAACATTTACACTTTAGAAAAACTTTATGTATTTTAAATACTTAATTTTATTTTTATACAACAAAGATCCATTTTCAATGTTTTTTCTCCATATACTTCCATGGAAGTAAGCATTTCATCCAACTTGTTATTTCAGCATTGTCTGTGATGAGTTATTATGCTCTTTTTTTTTAAATAGGGAACTCTTGTTTCTTTTGTAATTTTATTAATAGAAAAGACTTATTTCAAGGAGGTGTCTGTCCCTGAAATTAAGAATGGAAATTGCATACTGTCTTTTACTGAAGTATATCAAAATACCATCTTAAACCATTAGTAGGCTGCTTTGTGTTTCTGCATGTCCAATGTACTGAACCCAAAAGGTGGATTAAATTGTGCTTAATTATACTTGAAGTAAAGTTCTTCCTCTTTTTATTGTGAGGTAATATGAAATTATGTCTGCTTATTTACTCATTAAACAAACACTGGTTGAACACACACAATGTGACAGTCAGTTGCTAGATCCTGGGACTATAAAAATGAATGACACATTCTGAAGAGCTCAAAAAGAGGAGGAAGATACACACCTAAAGAGATTATTACAGTAGAGTAATATTAACACTCTCAAGTGCAGTGTGTTAGGTACTATGAGGACACACACCCTGGTTTGGAGAAGACTGGGGAAGCTGCAGAGTTGTGGCAGGGTGGCTGAAAAGAAAGGGATAAATTTGACAGCCACCAGGAGAACTTCTTTAAAACTGGCTGAGTATAAAGATTCCTCAAGAGAGGAAATAACAACTCCCAGATTTCTAGCTTGAGCAAATACATTTCACTCTGTGAAATGTGCAAAAAGGTCAGTTATTTTTTAAAAAAATCCAAAACTGAAGAACATTCTTTCAGCCTCTAATAACACTGGCATGAACTCAGTGTCAGCAGTGTACCAGAAGGATGCTGGACAATGAATCAGGAGATCCCATTTCCAGTCTTTTTCCACTGCTTACTACTTACAGGCCTATGTCCCACTACTTACTACTTATAGGCTTACGTCCTTGGTTCAGTCTCCTCATCTTTCACCGTGAGCATTGGGCAGGGGATCAATAAAGTCCCTTCCATCTCTCTAGTGCAGGGAGTCCTTCATGTCAACCACAATTTAATTATAATAGCTTACATTCAGTGCATGAGCATTGAAAAGCCATCTTGCCCACTCATGCTGGTGATCAGCAATTCAGACTATTTAATCCTCATATGGAGAAGGTCAGAGTTTTCCAGCATATGAGCAACATTCTATCTGTAAATGAGGCAGTCTAGAAAGCCATCCATATGCTTAGCAATCGTGATCTTTACAGTGTTATGCCTTTCTGTGTTAAAATCATTCCAGAGATGCAACTGTCTTTACATTTCAGATTAGTTCTATTTTGCCTGTCTGCATTGCAGCAGTCCAGCAGCCAACTCAGAGTGTAAGTCACAATCTGTCACACTGAACTCAGTGGTTTGATTAATATTCCAAAAGGTAATGCAACTGTGGGCGACTGACTAAATGCCAGCATGTTTAAATGTACAGCAGTGGCCTGAAAACCATGAGCCAGTTTTCATAACTGCCTAAACTTTTAGCTAGAAAGGCATCTAAACAAGAAAGTAGGAAGGGGGAAGAGAAAGGGGCAGAATTATATCATCCTCATGACAAATCTGTGGAATTACAGATTCAGAAATTAGGACTCATAAAGTTCGAAACTTGACCAAGCTCGTACCACAAATAAATGGATGACCAGAGGCTTAAACCCTTGTATGTTTCAAGATCTGGAGTCCTTTCTTTTAAATATAATTATTAAGGACTGGATAGTATGGCTGATTCCATTTCTGATCTCATTCTAATTAGCTTAAACTTTTATGTTTACTTTTATTTTATCCTTAGCTGATAGGTATTATAATATGTGTACTACAACTTAAAAAAAATCACTCATTAAATCAAAGAGGAAAAATCTCTCAATTATATCAAATTTGACATCTGAGGTTATATAGTTTAGAAAATTATGTAATTTGAACATCAATTAAGTCTCCTTGAGTTTTCAAATACATTATTACGAAGTGTTCACATGAAACTTCATTGTACTGGATAAGGAATGTATCTTTTAAGCAAAAACTAGACATAATATGAGTTTTAAAATGGTGTCACAAAAGCTAACACCAGGGAGTTTCTGAGAATAAAAGTCAGCAGCATGTGGTAGTTTTATAAGAAAAATTTTCCAGTTTATGTATCTTTATGGTCCTTTAACTGAGATGTCACACAAAACATCTGCTCTGGTATTTGACATGCCGTGCAAAGAATCTCTAAATTTATGAGAATTTCTACATGAAAACATTGGATTACTTTGAATTGTTCCAGATAGCCAAGTATTAATCTAAACAATTTCTGGCATATTTCCAAATGCGTAAAGACTAAAACCTCTTCAAGCTTCAGGGCTCCCTGAGAGTTATACTTATTTATTTGCTCTTCAGGAATCCTTATGATATGATACGATAGTTTTCACCTCTGAATTTAAAAAAGTAGCATCATTCTTATTTGCCCGCATGCCTACCTTCTTCCATGCTGTCTCGGAATGAGCCTGAATGACTGATGGCTCGCGGCCTTTCCTCGAGAGACGTGGCACTCCCGCAAAGCTGGGCGTCATCATAGAGGTCAAAGGAGGAGTCTTGGGCTGGGATGCTGTTGGACCGCATCATGCTGGGCCCAGGCAGGTTAAATTGAGACAGATTGGTTGGGCTCACTGGAAACAAGGCACACAGAGCCTATTATTCTTGGGCTTGGATGATGAAAATTGTAGATTGATGGAAAGTGTGAATGTGATCCCAATTTTTATGGAAATGTGAGTTTAAAAGGTGTCCCTATTTAAGGTGGTATGAGAGTCTGCCTTTGAAATATTCAACAGCAGTTACCAGGGAGTCCCTATTTTCTTCTGACACTTTCATGGCAAGTAGTCAGTCAATTTCTAAAGCAATATTAAACAAAACCATTCCAGACACCTCTACTGTTCATGCTAGAGATATAATAGCATGGTGTTTTCTGCTGGCTGTTAGGAAGAAAAGATTGTCTTAAGTCTGCAGGTTTCTTTTTAGAGAAGAAAACATCACTTCAGTGGGAAAAGCAACATCGAAAAAAAAAGAAAACATAAGAAATCTAAATTACCCAAGGAGAGCCTTTGGAAATTTCTAGGCGAAGGTTTTCAGATATTTTTGGGTTCTGAATTTATGTAAGTTTGTGGTTATTACTATCATTACTATCAGAGTTAGGTTATACTAGAGGAAAGTAAAATTTTTCTTTAAATAAAATGTACATGGTATCTGTAGCTCATAAGGCTCATCACATAAACTAATTTCTACTGTGTCTAAGGCCTGACTGCCACAGTGAGGCTGTCAGAAATCGCAATCTACTGTATTTCCAAAGCAGTACCTTAATTTTGTAATTTGAAACAAAATTTTATTTAACTAGTGCCTATTGTCAAATAGTTCTAGTTACACTCAATATTTTAGGGCAACTGCTAATCATGAATTTAAAGAAAGATGTGGTTGACTGAATGTACAGTTGCAAAACAATACTGTTTTAAAATTTGGGATAAAAGCAAAGCAGAAAAGTCAAGAAATACATTTATCACAGATACTCATATTTAAGAAAAGCACATTGTTATAGGTAGAATGAGGAAGCAGGCAGGAACCTCTTAAGATATGAAAGCAATGCCTAAGTACATTCAAATATTTGGGGAATTTATGTTATTGGCTTAGAATTAGTTTGATAGCATTTCAAAATTTGCTTTTTGTTTTCTTTGACACAGGCAGTACATTTCTTACTATAATTACTAGCTCCAGTAACAGTGTAAAAGTAGGAAGAGTATATACTATAAAGTAAAGGAAGGGGAATATTTCATATTTTACAGCTATTAATGAATTAATTTATAGAACAACCCTCTGACAGAGCTAATTAAGAATTGGAGTAAAAGAAGAACAAGGAGAAAGAAACACAAGACTAAGAATTGTATACATGTGTGTAAACGTGAAATGTAATTTAAAAAGAAAGAAGCTATGGGTTCACAAAGTGCAGTCCATAGAAAGGAATCAAGATGGAAAGAAGAAAAGAAAGAAAAAAAGAAGGGAGAGAGAGACAGTCAGAGAGAGAGACATTTCAGGCATATTCCTGCAACCAGTGACCAGTTCAATCTGACTGCTGACTGACAGCCAACCGATACACTGAAGGACATTCTAGACTTGAATGTTTCTGCTTGAGGTACCAGGATTGGAGTAAATCATTGTAATCTATGTCCACAGTATGAATCAACTCTGCTAAATGAGTGAAGTAGTCAACACATTTGCAACTGCATTATTTTAATATATGTATATAGGGATTAGAAGGACATTTCATTTGCTGTTTGACTTACCATAATTCTTACCAAAATGGATGCAGAAATATATAAGTAGAGTGTCCTATAATTTCAAAACATAACACTTAGCTCATCCAGGGTGAAATAGCAATGAGGATTATGGTGGACTTTAAAGGGAAGAGTTTGTATTTACAAACACTTTTGGTAGCTTATCCATTGGGAATATACCCATACTATTTCAGTATGTTTAATTACGTTAATATCTAGGGCAGGTATGTTTTTGGCATTGTGATTGAATAGAAAGATAAATATGGCATGGTTCCTGACTTTAAAGGTGGCCATTAGGGAGGTGATTGAAAGGTAAAAAAATTAATATGCAAAATAGACCAAGAAAAGTTGTATTACATAAGACAAAAGTATCACAAAGGAAATTTTTGTAATAGGACACAAATAAGTACAGAGCATCTCTAGTGGTGGGTTTGCTTTCCATTAGTTTCAAATCTCCCAATCTCAAACCTTTAGTTTCTTCATGAATTAAAAAAAATGGGATAATAAATGGCCTCTAAGATCAGTTCAAAGTCACCAGGCACATGAAAATTTATAAATAGAGATAAAGATGTAACAATACATTAGGAAAAAGAGGGCTACTGGCTTTGTCTTAAATTATATTTTATAGCCTTTTATTTAAATTACATGTGTATTTGTGGTGATTTGAGAACAGGAACTGAAAGAAATATGGACTGGGTTTTAGGATACCACCAAGTCACTCCCTGACTCTACTACTATATTTAGACATATTAGCTAGTGAGTTTATGATAGTGTCTTAAATAAGAGTTGTCATGTGGAATCTAATTTTAACTTATTTTGTGGAATCTGGGAATACAAGTAGGAATTGAATGGATTCATGGAATTAAATGGAAAATTTTATTAGACTTTTTAAAGGAATAACTTCAAAAGTGTGATATATCCAGATATAGGTTGCTTGTCCTTGTGTGTTTAAAGAGGAGGTTAGAGATGTCCTGAGAATTATACAATAGATGAATCATTGAACCAGATGTAGGTCTCTTCCAACTCTGAGATTCTATGCTTCCATGAGTGTAGAAGAATGGTATTAATTCTCAATAGCTTAAAGGGTGAATAGGAAGAGGGGAGTAGAAGGTATTCAGAGTGGAGGAACCCTTAGGAGCAAAAGCACAGAAACTTCCCATACAAAGGTGTTTAAATATCACTCTGTATGAAAAGGCCCATCAAATATACAGAGCTGTGAGTGACAGGTCGATAGCAATGCTTCTACATGCTAACCCTTGCAGCAGGTGAATAAAAGAATCTGAGCAATTGTTGTCACTTGTGGGCATGACAATGAGTCTCACCAGGTTATGAGATGCCTCACAAGGGCTGTGATCAGTATAAACAAAGTTTTGTCAAAAGACTTATTTTGTTTACATAAGTCATATTCTGATATGTTTTCTTGAGTGGTAATGGTTTCTATTATAAGTATCATGAGAGGAACTACGCACAAACCATAGTTTACTTTGGTGGTAGTTCAAGGTAGTCTACTGAAATGGCATAACCGTAGTGATCTTAAATTGATGTTTGTTATATGTGATGTTTTAAAGCAGTGTTTCTAAAAAGTTTATGTATTAACATTTTAGTAGGTAGAAAGGATAAAGAAAACATGGACATTCCAACTGTTGAATATCAGTAATAATCACTTATCTTACTGATCATTCAGAAAAGGTAATGATCACATGGAAAACAAGTGGCGACCAAAGGTAAAGCATAGGACAATGCTATCCACAGTCAAGTGACATAGCTTCATTTAATATATTTTTTAAAATTTAATAATATATCTTTTATTTATGACTGCATTTTAATAGTACTCCACTTCTTACTTAATAAATAAATGTTTAGGTGATCTGTAAAATATAAAGCTTTTTAAAAATAATTTTCATGGCTTTAAAATTAGTCATTTTTTTCTTCTGTAAAGTAACAGCATAGAGATCTTAGAATGCCTGATTTGAAGCCACCTGTGTGTATAAATTCTGGGTAGGCACATGAAAGTGGGCTGACATGTAGAGGAAGGTCATAAGTCACAATGGATGAAAATGTTGGAAGATCTGAGAGTAGAGGCACTAAGATCTATTTGAAGTCTGCTGCAGTTGTCTCTGATAGTGTAAGGCATGCTTTCTAATAAAAATAATGATGTAGCAGAATCTACCAAATCTTTTACTCTCATGAGTCTTTGTATACATTAGATCAATCTTTCCTCACAATATGATCTAGGTTTTATTTATCCATTCCACAGATGAGAAAGTTGAGGTCAAATTAATTGCCAATGTCAGATGTTGTAAGATAGTGCAGGATTTTTCCCACAAAGAATAATGGAATAGATAGATTTAATCAGAATAACAATGATGGGAAAAAATAAAGGAGTCAAATTAACGTCAATTAATGAAAAGATAGGAGACATGAGATGCCTAGCAAACCCAACATTCCAGGTGATTTGGGTTTGTTTCAGATATTTCACAAAATAGAGTTTGTTTCATATTCCTATGACTCTGTAACAACATTTTCAATTCATTTATTGAAGTTAAAGTTTTAAGCGTCTTGCCATGTTTTATAACTTAAGCTCGAAGTAAGTGAACACTACACCATTTTGCTATCATAAGGCAAAGAAATCTCATCACTGTGTAGGTTTAATAACAAACCTGATGTTTGATATGAATTTATTAGCTCATATAGAACTATGACAAAAATAATTGCTTTTCATTGCCAAAAGCTTTATTCTGTATAGCAGAAAGTTACAATAGAAGAGAAATAGCCTTAAGTGTCCCAACAGAGCTGAAAGTTGACAAGTTCAAATTACTGAAGAATTCAGATGGTGTGTAGTTCCATTATTAGGTAAAAAATTGTTCAAGTAAAAAGAGAAAAAATGAGATGACTTTATATACGACTTTAAAGAAATCAGTTTTTAAAAGCACTGGATCTATTAAATGATAAACTGGCATGTTTAGACTTCATTATTTTGCCACTCTTCCTTGTGTTTTCTATGAATTTATACAAATGATTTTATATTTCATACAAATGATGGTAAGCACAAAGTAGCTCAATGGGTAAACTAGTTAGTTGGTTTTCTCATTGCACTTATCTAAAAATGTTCACAAGGTATTATTTTAAAAAGAATTCTCACATGCATTTTAAGGGGAGTTTTAACTTTACAATGGTTAAGGAAGTGATCTTGGATTCATGGGATCACAGTTTTTCTTCTTCCTAATTATTTCCATTTTCTATTTTTCTACAAATGATGATTTTGTTATAAGGATGTTAAAAAATATCTTAAACAAGAAATACGATGTTTTACTGGTTTTTAAGAGGACTGAGAAAACCCACAGGCTTCAAGTCAGGTGTTCTAGGATCAATTACTGCCTTTGCTTCTTACAAGTGGTGAGACTTTTTCAAGTTAAATGACCTCTCTGTGTCTCCAGATCCTTGGCTGAAAAATAACAACAGTATTACTTATGTCAAGTTGGTGTCCTGAGCAATAAACTCATAATGTTTGAAAATTATTTTGTGAACAGTATGCAATAATACAAATAAAAGTCAGTGTCAAAGTGTCGTATCTCCTTTGTAAATGAACAATTTTGTGGAGAGACACCAGGTCTCCTGGAAGGATAGGTGGTGAAAGGAACAAGATGAAACTGATGTTTTGGCATATTTTACCCAAGTTGGAAAAGTGGTATTTTCCTGTTGCAGAAGATGACATGGCAGAAGGGGAGACCAGAGGCGACTGGCTGCCAGTGTCCTGTAGCCCTCCAGTAGAATGGGAACGCAGCCACTCTTTGCCCTCTTCTTGGCTGGCCTGCCGAGACGATGGGGTATATCTGCAAAACAGCGCAACTGACACTCTTAAGCACATCCACAAGGGCAAGGCAATACCAGGACAAGGAAACAACTGGAGGAGCTTGCTGTTCAGACTGAACAACATTCTCACACAGATTGAATCTGATATATAATTGCTAAATGCTTCCAGATGATCTGACACCATCTGTCTGAATCTCACAGGCAAAGGAAAATAAAGGATTTTGAAAGAAAAATTATGCGTCTGTGAGATATGCAGTTGAAACTTATAAGCAATGAGGAGATATCCAAGTTAACTTGGACCTAAAAGCACAGTGCTTGGAATGATGTGAAGAGGGTGAACACGTAGGTTAGATATGGTGGACAGCGGTAGGCCAGCAGCCAAGGGAATTGGAGTGATGGTCACAGAAAGGCATAGGAAATGGAACACAAACTGACATCTTTTTTTTTTTTAAAGAAGGAAAAACATTTATTTGGTTAATATGCTTGGCAGCATGTCTGGATTAAAAAAAAAAGAGGAAGGTGGGAAAAATGGACTTGCTTTATTGGAAAATAAATTTCTGGAACAAAATTTTGAAATGGAGTAATTTCAAGCTGTTTGCTATTGCTAAGAAACTGGCGAGAAAAAGAGTAATAGGGAAAGACCTATTTGGCCAGTACTCACTTTCACCAAAGTAAGTATATCCTCAGCACCAAAGAGCAGTCAACTTATCATGTTCATACAGTGTTAAATCTCTATTAGTAACTTGTTGTATATGTTCTCCTCAGATAAAAGTATACAATTAATGATGGCCATGAATTAAATTTTCATTTTATTTTTAAGATGAACTGAGTAAGTATTATGAGATTATGCAATACTAGACTAATTCATGTCTAAACAATCTGATAGATATCAGCACTCCTTAAATTAGGAATTAGAACTCCTTTGAGTTTTTACCAAAAGGATTTTTCAAAAATTCATACCTTACCTACAGTATCTGTCCTCTAATGATTAAAATATATTTTCTTTGATTCAAATTAGAGCATCCTTCAACTTTTCAATATCAATGGGCCATATCTGTAAACTATATGGGTTGAGGTTTTGTAAGCATATATCTCCAAGATGGGAAAGTTAGGGAAGTTAATTTTATCTTAATTTGCAGAAGTGAGTTCTGAATTCTACCATGAGTTGCTACCCCCAAAATAATGGTATTTACATTGGATTTAGTTTACTGAGTCTTGGCCTCTACCAGCATCTACCTGAGGTCTACCTCACCAACTCCTGAGGTGAGAGAAAACATCAGCATTAGAAGTGATTGCATCCTCAACGTCAGGTGCTTCATTGCAAACCACAGAGAAAGAGGAAGAGAGACAGTACACAAGTCTACATAACAACAGAGAAAGGTAGCAATTGTGCTGAGAGAGATATATACCTTAGTCCCTTTTTGGGTAGTGTATTTCTGTCAAGCTGCATGCTGTTAAAACAAAGAAAATCCCTAAGGACATAATGTAAACAAAACTTCCAAATTACACATCCAACAAAAAAGAAAGTTTGAACTACACAAACTTAATTTTTTGTAGCACATATTTAATGCTTAACTCATTGGAAAAGGCCAACTGAAGGTGACAAGATTTCCATTGTTGTAACATATTCAATGATAATTTAGTGACAGGATTACTAGAAAATAGATTGAATCCTATGGTACCACAATCCCCCTCTAGATTATATTTCCCTAGTGCCCTAGTGCTATAGATTTCTTTTGCCATTCAACCGGGCACTTACACAATAATTAGACAAGACTTCTGCTTTGATTTCATAGGCAGGAGAATCATAGAGGTGGAAATGAGATAGATCTGCTCTACTTAAGTTAACGTGACAATTTCCAATGGGCATAGCAGATCTAAAACACTTTTAATACTTATTTTTTGTACTCAAATTATTTTTAATAAAAGGAAATGCAGATTTATTCCTATTTACATGAGAAGAAAAATAATATATAATAAATAACTGCTAAAATGCAATGTTTCTAGCATCATTTATTTAAACAATTTAATGAAACTAAACTAAGCCATCTTTTAGAAATTATAAATTAGGTATTTAAAAGGCCATGAGTTTCATCAGTCCCTATTTTAAAGAATTCTCAACTGGTTGTAGAAAGGGATGAAAGGATGTGTCTGAAGAAAATGAGAAATGGCCTCTCTAAAAATAGAGGAAGAAGATGTCAACAACTAAATGGGACAAGTCTAAGGATTTCTGTTATAATCTGGCATGTGGATAGCCAAAGGATAAAAATAATTTGAATTTGCATAATGATAGTTTTTTCCCATTAGAATTTCAAATGATTAAAATTAAATACACAGTATATGTATAATGGTGATGATGTACCATGAATGCAAACACACTGACTTAAAATTTAATCACTCAGAATCAAAGCTAAAATGTTTTCTTTCATTCCTACTCCACTCGTTAGCACTGCAAATGAAAGCATGCAAAGGAATGATACAACCTTTTATTTATTGGGAATGTCCACTTAAAGTAATTACTGTATTACGCTGAATCCAGTTCTAGTATACAACTTGACCATACTTTTTTTAGTAATGTGGATAAACAAACAAAAAAGAATAATATTGAACAAATATGAAAAAAACCTCCAAATATGAATTAATTACATTGTGCTAAAGCATTAATATGGTCGTAAGCCATTTTAAAGATTATCTCTTTCACGTGTGCAAATTTATTAAGGTTTAACATTGCAGAGGGAACTGAGAAGCACTGTTTTGGCAAATCTATCAGCTGTATAGAAAATTGTATGTTCATATGGTGTAGCTAATTTCATGTAAGAAAAATCAGAAAAAGTTATACATCTAACTTTAGCAATATAAATTTAAGCTTTAAGTAGAAATCTCTCTGCATCTGAATATTAATGATATTATCATGTAGTTTCCACAAGCCCTGAAAGGTAACAAGCTCCTATGTCTTCAAGGGCCATACAGGCAGTGGGAATAGTGAAGTGGGGATTTTAGCTAACATTCTGAGGACAGGTACTGTTTGCTTAAAGCCAGTAAGTGCTGTGCAGGATTGTAAAGGCAGGGTTGCCAGGTCTGATATTTAACAAGCCAAAAGTACATAAAGTGGGTTACTACTTTAAATTATTTTTAAAGTTTGGTTAAGTCACAAAACACAAACAAACAAAACAAAACAAATGTGAACTGGTTATGGCCCTAGAGCCACTAATGACCTAGAAAAGCTAGAGTAAAAATTGTTAAAGAATTTTAAATTTATTTATTATTTTATGATATTTTAAGGAAGAGGAATTTAAGCCCAAATTAAAATCTTTATGAAAAACTATTGATTTAATAGTACTAGGATATGAGTGTCAACAAAGTATTGTGAAATTATAGGTAAACTAGTAAGTCATGAACTTACATACATGAACTTACCTAGGTCTCTATTGTATATCTCTAATTAATTTGTTTTAAATATTTAAACTTTATATTTCCCCTCAGGTATGGCTCTTTGGTTTCCTTAGTGTTCCAAACTTTCTGCCGATTGTTTAATTATAATTAAGCCAGGATTTCTGATAATACCTAATTGTCTCTTTAATAGATCATAAATTTTCTTGAATTTACTTTAAAGGATTAGAATCAACTGCTATTGCTTGCAATTTTGTTCCCAAGAAAGAAAAAGTACAACTTCATATATCAAAAATTATTTCAATCCAGGAATTTACTGGGGGAACTAATTAAAATTCATATCATATACTGTACCTATTAAGAAGATATCTTAATTTTCAGTTTAATATTCATCAATACATTTTATTAAGAATCAAGGGCAAGCATTCATTTACTCAAACTAGTTTTGAATCATTCAAAAAATTACTAAAAATTCTTCATAAAAAATAAAATATTAACATTGCATTTATAATCCATCTATAAAACTCATCTGGTTTGATTTGAGGTTTATTTGGTTACAAATATTTACTTGACTATTTCTCTCATTTTTTAATGGCTGAAAACCAAAGAAATAGGTTGATGGCTAACTTGTTGCAGTCATTTGTATGATTAAAAAATAATCAGTGTTTTGGAGGGTGATTTGGTTAGTAAAACAACCTATTTGCAGTGTACTTGGTTTTGATATAAAATTGCTGTTTGGATTCTTCATACATCAACATAAAAACAAGGAAAACATTTATTAAAACTGTAGGTTGTTAATGTATTTTCAACATAATTTGATTGGCTTGTTGGAAGTTTTAAAAATGATGTACAAGGATGCCAATTTACCTTTAAAGTGTGGGAACTCTAAGATGCTGTTGGAAGCCTAACTTCTTAATTAAAAATTCGATGAAACTACCTACAACAGAGCTTTTGTGTATGTAGTTGGTCTTCATGTAGGCTGTCTATAATGACACAACCAGAAGGGAAATATGCAAATGTCTACATTTTAGGTTCTATCACCCAGTTGTCTGTCTTGTGTCTCTTGGCCCAGTTTTTTGTTCATGAAGAAAAATGCATTTTTGTGATTAGCAGTCTGCCATAGGAATTATTGATCATGTCTCAGTTAGTTCTAAAATTGTTTTCTCTGGGGGTCTCATCTGCATGGCTGTCCACGTACCATTGTTAGGGAAGTGGGAAGTAATGTGGGGTAGAAGCAATGTTTTATTCTGGGTTTGGCATTTCACAAAGGCCAGAGAAACAGGAGAAAGCAGTAGGAAATCTTAGATGAAGGGACAACTGGTGCATTGCAATGAGAGTCTAGGCTGGGATTTTAGTTGAGGTTTTTTAAAAAAAGCTTCTGGGAATAAGTCTGGAGAAGAGGAGGTATGTCAGCATCAACACTAGACCGAGAAAAGTTTAGGGAAGGCACCAGGCATTTTCAGTGACCAGTAGTACTTTGCAAGTGACACACTAAGATAGGTGGCCAAGGTCATTTTTGAAAGCTTTAGGTGTGCCAAGAAACAAACAGCATTAAATTCCTCAGGGAAAAAGGAACAGTTTTAAGACATTTTCCTGGGGGAAAGAGTCAGTACCAATTTATCTGAGAAAGGATTTTTTGGGGGAGAGAGTCTAGAGCTGTTTTGGCCAGCAGTGATGCTTTCTGGTAAGTATATTAGGTAAGGAATGCCTGATGTTTTTCATTTTAACTTAAAAAATTAATCATTAAACCAATGGGAATTTCGAAGTGCCCTATTAAAAGTATCACTGGTGTTAATGATTTTCTCTAAGATTTCATATCTGACAATTGATTTTTCCCAATTCAACAAGGATTCCCCAGTGTTCCATTTGCTATTTTTTCCACAGAAGTATGAATAATGCAAATTTATGCAGATATAACATGTTGCTTAGAGCATAATTGTAGAATCCATTAAATTCGGGCTTTAAAATGCTTAAATCATCATAAGGAGCAGTGTTGTCCTGGGGCTCAAGCCAAATCTTTAACATGCCTTGAGAAGACATCATTCAATATATAAATACATGCTTTGAGTTTTATTCAAATTGCCTATCCGGGTGTATAGGTAAGTATTCATATTAAGAAACTCAATTACCCAATTACCCTATCTTCAATGTTTTTTTTTTCCCATCTTTAAACTTGGTAAGAGCAAATAAAAGGCCCACTCTCGTCAATCCTACATGCCTTCAGTCTGCACCCCTTTGCCAGGCGCGCCCACGGGGCCGAGCGACGGCGCCTGCGGAGGGGCGAGGACTCGGCCGGGGCCTGGGACGCTCACCTTTCCGAGAGCGTGGATCGCACACTGCCCGTTCTCACGAGCAGGCTCTGCACCTCGTGGGCGCCCGCGGCCAGTCCGGACAGGGAGCCGTGGTGGCTGAGGGGGAGGTCCATAGACTCAGAGCTCGTGTGCAGGCTCGTCATGGACGGGTAGCTCGGCGTGTCCTTGCTGCCCGCGGAGGAGCTGCTCAGAGTGACAGCCCACGCCGGCCCGCCCGACGCGGGGCTGGACGCCAGCGAGGCGCTGAGGCCGAGCATGTCTGCAGCTAGGTCTGCGGGCTTGCTGAAGAGCGGGCTGCTGCCGCCGCTCGGCCCGCCCGCGCTGCCTGCGCTGCCCGTCCCCGACGACGGCGACTCCAGGCTGCCCTGCCGCGCCAAGGCGGCGCCGGGGCCAGGCACTACAGAGGGCGCTTTCGCTCCCTCGGCACTAGGTGCGGGGGCGGCTTTGCCACCTGCCTTGGCACCAAACAACCTAAAAGAAAAACAAACAACAGCTTCAGTTGTTCCAGAACCGACATCCACAAGGGCCACTCAGGCTCCTGGCACCCAGGGCCCAGCGTGCTCCGCCTCGGCCCTACAGACCCTGCGCAGGACCCTCCTGTCAGTCACCTGCAGGGCAAGCGCCGGACACTCCTGTCAGTCACCCTCCCGTCAGTCACCCAGGGGGCAGGCGCGTGACCCTCCTGTCAGTCACCCTCCCGTCAGTCACCCAGGGGGCAGGCGTGGGACCCTTCTGTCAGTCCCCCTCCTGACAGTCACCCGCAGGGCAGGCACAGGACCCCTCCTGTCAGTCACCTTCCCATCAGTCACGCAGGGGGCAGGCGCGTGACCCTCCTGTCAGTCACCCTCCCTCAGTCACCCAGGGGGCAGGCGTGGGACCCTTCTGTCAGTCCCCCTCCTGTCAGTCACCCTCAGGGCAAGTGCCGGACACTCCTGTCACCCTCCCGTCAGTCACCCAGGGGGCAGGCGTGGGACCCTCCTGTCAGTCACCCGCAGGGCAAGCACCGGACGCTCCTGTCAGTCACCCTCCCGTCAGTCACCCAGGGGACAGGCTCAGGACTCTTCTATCAGTCCCCCTCCTGACAGTCACCTGCAGGGCAGGCGCGGGACCCTCCTCTCAGTTATCCTCCTGTCAATCACCCAGGGGACAGGCTCAGGACCCTTCTATCAGTCCCCCTCTATCAGTCCCCCTCCTGACAGTCACCTGGAGGGCAGGTGCGGAACCCTCCTGTCATCTGGAGGGCAGGTGCGGAACCCTCCTGTCAGTCACCCGCAGGGCAGGAGCAGGACCCCTCCTGTCAGTCACCTGAAGGACAGGCGTGGGACCCTCCTCTCAGTTATCCTCCTGTCAGTCACCCAGAGGTCAGGCACGGGATTCTCCCGTCAGTCACCTGGAGGGCAGGAGTGGAACTCTCCTGTAAGTCACCCGCAGGGCAGGAGCAGGACCCCTCCTGTCAGTCACCTGAAGGACAGGCATGGGACCCTCCTCTCAGTTATCCTCCTGTCATCACCCAGAGGTCAGGCACGGGATTCTCCCGTCAGTCACCTGGAGGGCAGGAGCGGAACTCTCCTGTAAGTCACTTGGAAGGCAGGCGCGGGACCCTCCTGTCAGTCACCCACAGGGCAGGTGCGGAACCCTCCTGTCAGTCACCTGGAGGGCAGGCGCGGGACCCCCTCCTGTCAGTCACCCGGAGGGCAGGCGCGGGATCCTCCAGTCACCTGCAGGGCAGGCGCGGAACCCCTCCTGTCCCCCGAAGGGCTGCAACTGCATGGCTGTCTAGGTGGAGGCCGAATGTGGGCAAAACAAGCCAAAAATCAAAGTCCCTGGCTTTCGCAATATAAACGGTCATGAGAGACTTCTGCAAAAATTAAATCGTTTGGCCATACTTGCTGTACTTATATAAAGAGCCACTAAAATGAAACTTCTACGCACTCGGTATAACAAAAAATTGTTTTTTTCATTTTAACGGTTTATTCAAATTCTATAAGGAAGGTTTAAGGCAGGATATGGGAAGGTGTAGTGCCTATCTGGTGGCCTGAATGATGGTCAGAGTTGTTAGTTAGAAACAATACCAGCCACTTTTGGCAGCATGTTGACTTCTCTTTATTTTCCAAAGAAACACCAAAAGGTTTTATGCCGGTTGCCAGTGCTATTCAAATATATATTTATAATAGTGATTTGAAGCATACTTGGTGCTAAGGTAGATGTTGGAGTTTAGTTCAGAAAACATTTTAGTTTTGTAAATGAAGCAGATGATATAATCAAATTTATGTAAATATGGAAATAAAGTGATATGAAGTAATGGCATAATGATTACTAATTAAGTTGCAATGAAATCCATATTTCCTACAGTGAGATATCTTATGAAGAATATGAGAAATTCTTTCACAGGTAAAGGGCCACTGGAGGGCGCTGCTGACTTTTACTCCAGTACAAAAATATTTACTCTCACTGTAAAACCATTCTTCTTGCCAATGAAAATCAACATAACAAAAAGGCAGTTTTTCAGGGTTAACATTTCTGCTGAGGAATATGACTGCTAGGTTTTTCCAATGATCAAGTCTGAGATTGCTTGAAATGTAAAAATAAATGTTTCCAGAACCTTTATTTCCTAGATATAAAGGTTCTTGCTTTAGTTACTATAATAATAAGAAAACATTAAAAATCCTTAACATGTAATGGACTATAAATCATACTCTAACATTTCACTTATGAGGAAATACCCATAGAGATTTAACTATTTGTCCCAAGTCTTTACCTGCATGTATTTTCCTACCACTTAGAACACATTTGTATTTAAAACAGTGATGCCTCGCAGCAGAATGCCACACATTCAACACCAAAGCCAGTCCTTGTGCAGAAACCAAGTCATGCGGCTTCTCAGAGTTATACCAAAGAAAGCTGATGAAGGGTTAGAAAGCCTAGCCCATTTCTTAGTTGTCATCTTGTACCAAACATCCGAATATTTTCTAATCTATCAGTCACATCATGCCTTGATGCTCATCAACATGTCAAGATATGGTACTGTATAAATGTGTCCAATGTAAGCCTGGAAACACAACTCCATCTACATTCATGATCACCAACTCATTAAGAGCCAGCAAGATAATAACACTGGTAATGAATACCAATAGTCATAAAGACCTATTTTGTTTTTATTTTTAATTGTGTAAAGGAGACATGGAAATCTATGGAAACTTCACAAGCTATTACTTTATCACTGCCCCTAGGTATTGCCATCTGCTTTTAAGTCTCTTATAAATGCTATTTGTGTTGCTATTACAATGATGGTAAAACTGCCGAGTTTGAGCATTTCTCAAAAATGATCACTTTTTTTGCTAGCTATTTATAATAATAGGCTTCTTAAAACCCACTGTACTCAGAAACTGAATAAAACTTTCTACAGTGTATTTACCTTAGAATATATACATATGTATGTACAGGCAAATATGCATGCATATTTTATAGGATAGGCTATAGAGCAAAAGCATATCCCAAGATAGAGGATTTGAAATTTGCCAGCATCACTTCATGCATTCTTACCTTCGAAATGTAGGTGAGGCAATGTCAGGATATTTGGATCCTGGCTGCCTGAGCCCTTGTGTCCCGCAGGCACTGGCGGAGGTGGGGCTGGATTTGGGGGAACCTGATAAAGACAGACTCTCCGAGTCCGAGACTGCTATTCTCTCCTTCTCCTTGTCTGTTTGGTTGGCAGTGATGGGACTGGAGCGCCCCGACCCAATCTTAGTGGGTTCTCTCAGTTTGGAGGCCGTGGCCCCTGCTGACTTGCTGCTGACATTCGAATCAATACTGCTGGTACTGGATCTGTGGCCCCCCCGGCCGGGAATGCCACTGGTGCTGGACTTTGCAGGGCGGGGCAGGCTGCGGTACTGTAGGGATGTCTTTGAGCTCACGTGAAGCACAACGTCATCCTGATTCTGTGAGCCATCCAGACTGGTTTTCCTCCCTGCATTTGACGTCCCACCGATGGCAGCAGATTTGGGGATTTTACCCAGCGTGGCTGACCCGCTCGTTATTGTTGCTCCACTGCTCGTGATCGTAGCAGACGACCCTACTCCGCTTGGTTTCTTAAACCCAAAAGAGCCGGTGGCAGTTGACCTTCCAATGCCTGAGGGGGGCTTTTTCCCCTCATCTCCACTGCTTCTTCCTGCATCTGAAGGAGATCTTTGTAGAGACGAGCCTTTCAGGGCCGTTTTCCCTTTCTCGGAAGCTTTGGCATCATCGGTTTTCCCTAAGCAACGATAAATACATAAATACATGCAGTTTGATGTCATAATAATATTTCTTTCAGTGTTGTGCAAAATGTCAATACACCTTTACATTACTTCAATAAATATTTGCTGTTTTAGATCTAAATAAGCATTTACTCTACATATGTTGCAAGAACTGAGTACACAGCCACAAAACTTCAGCTGTCAGAGGAAATGGGATGAGAGGTCAAGGAGATAAGATACAAAGAGGGAGTTTTAAAATTAGGCATCATTTTTAAAATGGGGAGAGAGCCTTTAAAAAAAAGTATGATATAATCTGGCAGAATTCTTTCACTTTCTTTTTTCATAAAGTCTAATTCACAAATGAGATTTCAAATCTTCAGTATTTCAATTCATTATGTTAGTGATTGCTCTTGCCTCCTAGAGTTGGCAGTGAAACTTAGTGGCATACTTAACATAAATATTCCAAACTTTCATGAGGAAGTCAGGATGAAGGCAATCTTATTTTTACTAAGCAGGGCTAATGTATTTCCACATGAACAGAAATGCGTGTGGCAAAAGGAAGGCACTCAATTGCCCCACATTACGATGGTGCTCTCAAGAGAATGAGTAGATAGTTCATGTGGTCTTATATGGTGAAGTATGTAAAATTTACATGGAAAAAAAGTATTTTACTATACAGAAGAGAATCTGACTTAATTTAAAAAGCTATTATTAAGAGAACAAAGATGGAATGAAGTAGTAAATTCAGACACTTTTGCATCACAGCTGCCAAGTGATAAGCCTACCCGGGGTCTTGAGTGCACTTGTCCCAGCTTTCTGCCTGGATGGCGCTCCTCCTTGGGCAGACATGCCTCTTCTCCAGGAACCTGTCTGTGAAATGGACAGGGAGGCTTTCTGCCCTGCCTTCTCGGAGTCTTCTGGAATTCCTGAGTAAACACCCTTCCACTTGCTACCACCATCCCCATGGCTGTCAAAGTCCTCCTCTGGTTTTTTCAGCTCCTCAGTACTATCCCATGTGTCATCTGCTGTAGAACGTTTCTCTGAATCTGTCTTCAGCTATAAAGAAAACGTTATTTAAAAATTTGGGCAGAACAATCTACACAGTGTGAATAAGGCACTGGAATGTACTTTCAGATAACTGGCAAAATAAATGAAGCACTGATTTGTATTTCAAAAGAATTCCAAAGACTCCTCTATTTTTATCTATGTCTTCATTTAAGCCTCATTAATTTTAGCCACTTGCATGTATTAGAGGATGTCAGAACAAATATGTTTGAAAACCCCAATTAACTCCAAAGAAGAATTTTCTAAGTCAAATCTAACAAGGAAAAGTAAGACAAGATAAAACTTAATCATCTAATACCTAGTCTTGATATACCATTCTCAAGAGATCCAGTAATTTATTTCAGAGATCAATATAAAACTAAGGAAGAGCTATACAAACTTAGACTTTTAAAATAATTTTTAGATTTTAAACAAATATATTACTATTATAGAGAGAGATACAGCAGCATAAGTCTTTCTGGGTTAGACCGTAATCAATAGAGAAAACATATAGATAAACTGCTTTAGTTTATTCAATCATTTCAGATTATGACATTCTATATTTTAATCTAATATGAAATAATTTGGGGGAGAAAACTGGTAGAAGCGCTGGAAAAGAAAGAGGCAGTTCTCACCTGGGTGCTCTTCCGGGAAGGGATGGTGATGTTGGAGTAGGAACTGACTGAGGACGTGGTGTTCAAGTCGTCTGTGCTGATGTTATCCAGCGTGTCGCTAAGACCACTGCTCACCGAGCTGCTGTCATCCCAGCTAAGGGCAAGACAGCGAGGTGAACACCGGAGGCACCATGCAAGCCACTATTCCCATAGAACATTTATCATGTACCGGGAAGACAATCCTTTTTTTTTAATCTTATGAAAACTTATTCACTTTCCATTTTTGAAAAAATCGTATTAGTAAGAATTGAATGCAGGCCTGAGCATAACCTTATCTGATATTTGCAGGGAATCAGCGTCCAGTGCAGGTCCAGGTTCCAGGGGAATGTTTATAGAAGGCAGGAAATTGCATGGTATCAGTAAAGAATAAAATTACTCATAACTTTTTTTTTCCCTGAAAAAGTAACAAAGCATGTAAGAATTCATTCTTGGTCCTGAACAACAAAAAAATCCCAACGGTGCTTCAGTCAGGAGCCAGAAAGTCTTTCTGGTCTTTCTTCTCCCTTAGTAGCTACTTTCAATCACTCACCAAACCTGAAAGGTGAGATTCACTCTATCGTAATCCTCCTTCCTGTCATCTCTCACAATTTCTGACCCAGACAATAATATCCTTCCTTTGGTCTTTCTCAATAAAACTTCATCTGCTAAACTTGGGTCAACGATCACAAATTCACATCTGGCCATGTCACTCCCCTGCTTAACACTCTTCAAAGACTTCTTTCTACCAAAGCAGTAGATTCCAAAAGGGAACACACCTGCCTCATGTGGAGGACACGGCAATCCCTGGGGCATAAAAAAAATCTGAAATTATGAATATATTTGTTTTTAATCTAAAGAGTAAATAAAATAGGCGGTATTAATAATCATGGGAAAGACTAACACCGGCACCCTCTCTTGGCCGATGTGTCAGTGGGGCAGGAGCCAGAATGAGCAGGCTAACCTGAACAGCGACCATGGTGTGAACGGCGCAGTGTGAACAGCAGCTCCATAGCGAAGGGGGTGCCCACGGTGCACCATTTACTGGCTGTTCCTCAGTCTGTTGCGACCTATTACTGCTTACCTGTGCTCCATTAACTGGACTCATGCATAGTGGATACAGGTACCAGATATCAACAAAAACTAAGTTTCATAAAATGGACAAGTGGCTCAGAAAACCACTGCAAATAATCCACACAGTGAATGGAAGCATAAGCAAATCATGCATAATGAAAAATTTTTTTCTGGTGATGAGAATTTTTAAGATCTACTCTTCCAGCAACTTTCAAATATACAATACACTACTGTTAATTATGGTCACCATGCTGTACATTACAACCCCAAGACTTATTTATAACTGGAAGTTTGTACTTTTGACCACCTTCACCCATTTTTGTATTTTTAACAAGAGCAAAAGGATATTTTGTCACACTGCAGCAAATATCTGTCATTTGCGGCATCTTAAATCTTTTGAATACACTCTCTACATCTTACTTTGACAATTTCCACATTGAGTCTTATCTTCCCAAGGTAGTTTACAGAAAATTCACATTCTCAGACTCCCTTACCGATTCAGCATGTAACACAAAGCCTATCATATGTATCCACAGAGTCACAAATGAGAAAAACAATCCTCAGGCAAATATGGCAGCAGAGGCACTTGCTTCTTCTCCACCAGCACTGGCACATACTGCCTCCTCCCCTCTTTTCACCCCTTCTCTCTTGAAATGCACCAATGACAGCTTTATCAGCTCTTCGTAAACTTCAGGGAAGTCCTCAGAATCCTTAATTTTTCCTCTTTTTTAGTATTCCTTTGAATTCCTCAATAGTCAGAACTTAACTCACATTAGACATTTTCCTTGGACATTTCCCTAGTCTTTCACTTCAATATTGCTTCTGTGATTATGACATTCAAATTCACATCCCTAATCCAGACTTCTTTCCTGACCATGAGATCAGCATTTCCAGCCTTCAAGTAGACAGTTTCTCAAAAATGTCCTGTCAACATCTCAAAATCACCCTGCCTAGATTACATTCTCTTTAAAACCTACTTTTTATTTCCATTATGAACATGACCTGTTAATTCTTCTGCCATTAAAATTAGTGTTATTACCATTCTTCTCTCACTTGGCTTCATTCTTTGTCAGGTTATCTCTACTCACTGAAAATTCTTTTCAGCTCTAGGTAACATGACCACCCTTTTGTTCCACATCTTTACTTCCTATGTTTATACCTTTTTCCATAAAAGCCATTAGTAAGTATCTGCTCTTACTCATTAAACAATGAATAAATTATAGCTCCTCTTCTGAAGAACTCAGTGTTTACTGTGGAGGACAAAAATTTTAAGAAATGATAATAATGTAAAAGGGTAAAGTGTAGTGGTTGATGTGAGTGCTACATGTATGGCAGGACAGACCTACTGTCACTTATTTGAAGAGTTGAAGAATTTTTTCATGATAGGAATACTGTGGAATGATCAGATGAAATCCATGTATTGTAGCATATATCATCTGTTATAATGTTTTATTCTGTTTTTCTATCTTCTTGGTCATAATATGAATTACCTGAAGTCAGGGACTATGTTTAATTTACCTTTATAATCCTAGCATATAATATGGTGGCTACTCTGGAAAGATGCTAGTAGAAGTTTGCTAAGTGAATGAAACAGTTTTACTTTTGAAAATGCTTCTTCTATCCAGTAATGTTAAATTGGATTGAATCCAATAATATATGTAAATTTTGGGAAAAACTTATTCAACATATTTCTTTGCTAAGCAATCATAATGAAACAATTCTTGATTCCTGACATTATTTTCTTAAAGTTCAATGACTTTGACTTTTGCCTTTGATTTTGTAGATGTCAGAATTCTTCCTAAGATGCAATTAATCATGTTTATTATTTCACAGTTGAGTTGCAAAAGCTTTATAGAAAATAGGGTTTATTACTGAAAAAAAAGATAATTTACTCACATAATTAGCTTTGAGTAGGTCTCAAACCTCATCAATATATATTCTCCATCACTTCATTTTTAATTTCATTAAGATGTGCTAAGAATTCTTGACTATATAATTCATAAAAGGGCAACTCTTTTTCTCCTCAAGTTTTAAATCTACCACTTCACTAAATTTTTCTCAACAATCTGGGAAAGCTCAATAAATCATGTATCTTATCCATATAGCTCGCATTTACACATTGGGTTGTTTCCAGTTTTAAAATACTATGAGTAAAGCTGTTAAGAACATTCACATACATTCCACCTATGTAACATTTTAGAGCAGGCAACACTAGATATATAGGACAGATCAGTGACTGATGGTTGTTAAGGATATGGAAAGCTGTGTGGTGGCCATTATATGACTTAAGGCATGTGTCAAAATTCAGAATTGGAGAAAAAAAATTCCATGTAAAGTAAAAAAAAAAGTAGTCTATTTTGGCAAACTTGTTGGCAAATTATAATTTGGATACACACTAGAGTACTAACTATTCTAAGAAGAAAATGATTGTTCTGGCACGTCTTTTACTATTTATACTCTTCATGCTCACTGGCTCAATGGGGGGTCTATTTTATTTATCTGGTAGTACATTTGTACCTCTGGCCCCCTTGTTCACCTCTGGATGCACACCTAGATGTAGACTTGCTTGGAAACAAATATGTTACATATTCAAGGTCTTTTTTTTCTTTCTTTTTTTCTTTCCATGATAAGGAATTCTGAAATATTAACTGAATAATTGTCAAAATAATTTTACAGATTTAAAACTAATTCCAGAGGAAAATGCTAGTCTGGCTTGCACACAATTTTTCAGCACACTCCTGTGTTTTGGTGTGGTGGCACTTCACATAGCAGGTAGTCAGTCAGTTAGGCTCATTGATAGTTTATACTGGTGGGTCAATTGTCCTGCATATACATGGACACATAACAATTTCAATAAATAACCAATTCCCATACTTGAGGCATTCAACAGTAGCTCCTTAAATTTTCTAGCTCATTAAATATTCCATTAATGAAATAAATGAACATGTTTATTACTGCTGATTCCTCTGGAAGTATCTATTCCTACCTTAATTCAACTCCAATAATGAGAATGCTGTCTACCAAGGTGACATTATTTCCGATTTCTGTAAAATATCTTGTTAGTCCTAACTTTTTAACAATATACTTTTTGTTAGCTTGTTTTATTAAAAGTTAAAATAAGAAATAGACATAAATGATGTTTGTGTATCTTTTTGAATGCTTTGAGTTTATACTGTATGGTTATATAGAAAAATGTAATTATGGATATTATAGAATTTATCAGTACATGAATGTTCTTAGGTCAATGCAGTGGGATCAAGTGTCTGAGGCTTGACATAGTGTTCCAAAACATAAAGTTCTTCCACCAGGTTCCAGCATGTATATCTTACTCCCTCATTAATCATGATACTTGAGATCTTAATGCTAACAGTAGTCACCTGGTTGGACCTTGTAGCACCAATCATGAATAGATTATTCACACTGCTTTAGATCCCTGGATGCTTTAGATCGCCTGGAGGCATTACTTTGATTTATTGGATAGCGCTTGAACCAAGTTAAAAAATGTTAAGCAAATTCAACATTTTTAATATGTTATTTTAATGCAAATGCTGGAATCATTTGCCATTGGTAAATAAGGTAAACAATGGTAGATAACATAATTAATATGTTCATTCCAGTGCTTGGACATTCAACAAATATATAGGGTGACACACTACATGTATGTAAGTACTAGCAGACACAGAGAAGTGCGGAGATTTCCACTTACTCCTTAAGTATATATTCTGAAAAGGGATTTTTTTTTTTTAGGCATAAGTGAGGTACAAAAAAACAGAAAAAGTCTAAAGGCTTGAAGAAAAGGGGATAAAATTCCTAAAATTTCAGGCATGTATAAAAACTTCTGGATATGCTTGTTTCTAAGGGAAATGTAGATTATATTTGCATAACAAAATAAAGGCACCACATTCCAGGATAACTTTGTTTTCCATTTCACATTATTTATGGTAATTTAAATAATATACAGAAGTAGATACAGATATCTTTAAAACTATGTTTTTAGACACAGTGACATTTGCAATAATTTAAAAATACTGAGACTCAGCTGTCTAGACTTTGTGCTTTGATACCAATGTTAAATCAACAATCTTCTCCTCAAAAGTAAATCAGCAGAAAACCACCTAGACCTACACCATACCTTTTCCTATCAGCCAACACAAAACACTATCTGTCAACTTTGAGCACTGCAACAACTGAAGTATAAATTCTGTATTACTTCAGGGTCATTGAAAGACAGCAATGTAGTATATTTCAACAAATATTTATTAAGCATTTCCCTGGAAAAATATTTTATTGCCAAGAAGAAAAGAACAAGTCATTAAAAGAGACTTTTGAATCGGAAAAACCTAAGGACATAGCATCATCAATATATTAAAAATGATTTTATGTTAAAATATTCCTTTTCACCCTTAATATGTGTATGTTTTTATAACAGTTTAAAAAAAATTTCCTCCTACCTTCAGAAGTGCTGCATCCCACTACTGCTCATTAACCGTGCATTCTAGTGGAGTTCAAATAACTGGTTTAGAATCCAGTTGAAATGTCATTTTCTCAATGAATCCATCCACAATGTTCAAGGAAACTTTAATCCCATCCATGTCTGTGCTTACTAGTAGTGTGTTTCCATTGTCCTGCAGGTTTTCTGCTTACAAAGCTGTTTCAGCCACAGGAGAGCACGGAGAGTGGCTTCTCTCTCATCATCTCAGGGCCCAGGCTGGCATCTGGCCCGTGAAAGTTTCTTGATGTTTGTGGAATAAATATAAATGATCTAGTCTTACATGGTCACAAACTACAACCTTAAATTGTAATTTATTCACTCATTCTAACTCAAATGGGCAAAAAATTATGAATTGTGATAAAAAATATCAATGGGAAGTAGTGAGTGAAAAGCCAATGAGAGGGACCTACTAAGTTTTGGTGAATAAAGAATAACCTCCTTGAAGGTAGTTTTAAATAGAGCTGATGTAGACAACTGAAGGGTGAAGAAGAACCTTCTGTGAAATGGGTGGAGGACAGAGCAGTATAGGAAAAGGAGAGAGCAAGTATATAGACTGGGAACAACAAAGGCCAGGAGACCAATGGGGCCAGTGCAGTAGGCAAGGGGGGCGGCAGTGGTGAGACTGGACAGGAAAGACGGGGGAAGGCCGAGCCCTTGAAAGGTCTTACAGTGTTAAGAAGTTAGAGTTCCTTAGAAGTACAATAGAATTCATCTAATAGTTTAAGCAGTGAAATGACATGAGCAGATACATGTTTTAAAAGTACTATTTTAACATTATCAATATACTGGAGGGAAGGAAGAGCGGAAGTGGGAAGCTCAATGAAAAAGCTATCTCAACACTCTTCAGTCTAGATGAGGGGTTACAAGTAAATAAAAAGAAGGCAGTTTCAGGATATACTTGGACGTGTGAGTGATAGTATTTTCTTTTGGTTGGTGTGACCATGTTTGGTTTCTGTCCTGGGTTCCTGATGCAGAGCTCCTAGAACTTTTATACCTTCTTGAGAGATAGGGATGCTGAGATTATCTTTTCTAATATTTAGTCTAACAGAGAGCTCATTTCCTGGGTGACTTGTCCTAAAAAGGAAACTCTTCATTAACTCCTGGATAGCCCATGTTTTTTGTTTTTTGTTTTTTACCACAACTCATAATTATTGAAGTGTTAGAAGGAGTGAACGTACCACAGATTAAGGCCTTAGTTTGTAACTACAAAGACTAGATCATTTATTGATTTATCCCACACCTCTGTCTCTGGGGAAAGGCTGAAAATTCAGTTAATAATGTATCATGCCTTTCTGATTAAGCCTTTATAAAATTCCATAAATTATGGGGTTCGGAGAACTTCCAGGTTGGTGACCACACAGAGGTGCTGGGGGAGTGGCATGCCCAGATAGGGCGTGGGAGCTCTGTGCCCTTTCCCTACACCTTGCCCTGTGTACTTCTTCAACTCACTGTTGGCCTGTATCCTTTCTCATATCCTTTCTATAAACCAGTAAATCCAAGTAAACGTTTCCCTGAGTTTGTGAGCCATTCTAGTGAATTATCAAATCTGTGGAGCCGGTGGTGGGAGCCTCCAATTTGGAGCCCACTAGTTGTAAATACAGTAGGCCTAGGCTTACAGTCGGCGTCTGAAGCGGGGACAGTCTTACGGGGCTGGGCTAAGCCCTACACTTGTGGGGTCTGACGCTCACTCCAGGTAGGCAGTGCCAGAACTGAGGTGAATTGAATTGTAGCACTCAGCTGCTGTCTGAGAACTGGTCAGTGTGGGAAAAAACCCAAACATTTGGTGTCAAATGTATTTAGTGAGTAGAATTTATAGAAAACAGAAGGTTTTTCTTTTAGTTGGGATGTGGTAAAAGATAAAGAAAGACTCTAGATACCTTGCATACTTCCCTATCAAGAGAGGCATGAATGGATTTTTGGAAAGGTAAATAATCCATCAATAGCACTCAAAACATAATTTTAATTCCAAATTTTGTTTGCACTTCGTACCATTCTTTTCTTATATCAAAGGAAGCCACTATAAATTTACTATATCACAGTTTAAGTGTGTAACTCTTGATAAACTGGGCATTCATGTAAACATAATGTTAAAATCTTTCCATTTTCATTATTTTTAGTGTGCACAAAATGCTATATACCTATCCATGAAATATTTATAGAAACTACCATTAATACCATGTGGGTTTTGGGTACGGAGAGCAAGCAATAAACTCTATGCACTGACTTTTTTGTTCCCTTTTCTTTTCTCTAGAAAACAAATAATGAAAATTTACAATTATTCCTTTGTGGCATCAGATTGGGTAAGATAAAAAATGAAAAGCTCATGTTCCTCATAACAGAAAACACTAGCTGACTCTGGTTAAATGTGATAAATGATGGTAGCGTGGAATGAATTTATGCAGTCAGGCAGATCTTTATGTTTTAATTATATCTGAGGCAGATAAGAAACATCTATTTTTGGTTTTATTATTTTATGGGCTACAATCACAAAAGATAAAATATTCTTATTCAAATGATTCTGCTGAAACACCTTAGTGGAGCAATGTTTACGGTGGCTTTGCTAGTTTATTCCAGTATTCATCTTCATAATGCTGTTATGTGGTTGAAGTATGTACCAGTTTAATTACATGTTTTCCATTAGTGATAAGCTGAGAGTATAACATGTGACACATGAGAGGTCACTCAAGGATTCATTAAGGTCCACCTGGTATCTTTTCATATCTTACATTAATTTAAAGACCAATATGTACTCATTGTTGAAAACTAGGCAGTCTAGAAATATATAAAAGAGAAAAAGTAAATCACCTGTAATCCCACCCAGAAGTAGCTACCATTAACATTTTGATCATTTCTGTCCAGTCACTTTCTGGATATATTATATGTACATATGCAAATTTACCTGTTTGAGACCTTGCTGATTATAATATTGTACATTATTCTTTTATTTGATATTACATTACAATGATTTTTAATGTCCTTAAAATTTTTGACATAATTATGTATTATATGAACTGTTATATATTTAACCATTTCTGTTTTAGGAAATAGAGAATATTTTGCAATTTTCTTTCTATTGTAAATAATACTTCAATGAATACCCTTGTATAGAAATACTAAGGTTATGTTTATGATTATTTTCTTAGGATAAATTTCTAGAGAAAGAATTAGTAATTCACAGGATGTAAATATCTGAAACACAGCAGAAGCAATGTAACAATGGGAGAACACAGCATTCTATCCTCTTGCCAGCCGTATGCAAGTACCACTCTTACAAAACCTGGGTACTTTCAAGTAATGTGGTTTCCTTCAGTAATTCAAAAATTTTGAAATGTGAAATAGTTTCTCATTGTAGTTTTAATCTACATTTATCAAACTGTAAGCTTAAACTGTCTATAGGTTTCTTAGCTATCTTTATATTCTGTCTATCCTTTGTGTATCTTTCCAATAGGGTTTAAATAACTTATTTGTATTAGATTTTCACATACGAAAAATTATTTCAAATATTTTCCCAATCTATTTTTTGGGTTTTACTTTTATTAATGGTATTTTAATGTATAGGATTCAAACTGTTTTAGCCAACTGTGTCAATCTTTGATCTTTTCTTGTATAATATCATCTCCCAGGAAATTTTGCTTATATAAGTTTTCTCCTCTTTCTTCTTTTACATTCCATTTTTATGGTAAGGTGAGAAAACTCAAAAAATTTTTTTACAAACTATTCCTTTCTATTTATTATTATGACTTACTTACAAGTCTTAAAATATAATATACTGGGATATTTTTTAATGATTGACAAATGTGTTCCACTGACCTATTTGTTGATTTTTGCAGTAATACTGTATCATTATAATGTTGTTCAGAGGTTTTTGATAGACTTCGACTTAAAAGTACATATTTAACTAAGAATTCAAGCCATTTTGAAAACCTTCTCAAAATCAAAGAAATTAGCTATTAACCTAAAAAATGATTTCCATGCACAGTTTTATCAGTTATTAGTACATGAAACATTTATTGAATGGTATCATTATGGTAAATACTGAGCTACAGAAATCAATACAGGATTATACAGATACAACTTCTTGCATTAATGTAGAAAATGTGTAATTCTCGCTTTTAATTCAGAGGTTTTGATATCTGAACATTTAGTTTAGGCATTTTACTTAAGAGTAATCACAGCTATTAATCCTCAGCTAAATTGTCTCCCCTTTCAAAAGCATCCTTTATCCCTTAAAAGTTTTTGGAAATAGCTATTTCTTTCAGAAGAATAAAAGTACCCAAATTGCTGTAATTTCAAGGTTGAGTGAAAAGAGAAATATTATGTAGTAATAAAAGAGCTCAGATAAAGCTCCACAACTTACTACAGACCTAACTGTGAACAAGGTTGAAAACAGAAACCTGTTCTCTGTTACGTTGCTTGAAATAGCATACATTAAAGTAACAAGAATTCAATAAAATGTTTTTTATTATTGAGAGAAATATTAACAACAAAGACATATTTTTGTGTGGAGAAAATAAAATCTGTTATATAGAAACATTCCAGATTTTTCCATTTTAAAACACTCAGACCACTGCCTCGGTAAAGAACATTCCTTAAAAAAGCCACCACAGGGAGTGAAAATCTTTAGAGAGCGGTGAAAGATAGTTCAGAATTAGAGAGATGTTTGCCAGGAGAGTCACGTCCCAGCCCCAAGAACAACAGATGGCCATGTAATAATGAAAACATGCAGCAGATCTTGTCTGGCACACTGTCAAAATGGCCATTTATATTTTCTAACACAAACAGCCAACTGTTGTCCCCTTGTACTGGATGTAGATGAGAAAAGATATAGAAGAGAAGAAAAAATGCACGAAGGACACTTGAATTGTCTTAATAGGGAAAGGATTCAACCTGAAAAGCACAGGTGAGGTGAAGGCCCTGGCCAGGTGTCTTGCTTCCTGAGGTTTCGCAGGCATCAACTCACAGCTGATGCTTTGCGTAAACTACCTCTGGGTCTGAAACGCTGCTAACCGTTCGCAGGTACCTGCTCACTTCCCACACCCTGGTCTCCGTGTTTCTGAGTTCCGCTTAGTGGCCTCCATTTGACTTGTTTCCTGCTAGACGAAGATTTCAGTTCACAGATTTTTGTTGCTAACCCTGGACCACAGAGTCTGACCAGATTTATCATGTGTCCCGCCCAGCAGGAAGAGAGGATTCAGAAAAGGTGATGCTTAAAAGATGAGCCAGTGGTTGGTAAAAAGACCATTTTTCACCTCAGGCAGGCAAAGTGCAGTCAGGGAACACCCAGAAAGAAAATAATGGGAGAACAGAAGCAAAGAAGTGAGACTCCTAGCACACTCAGGAATTAGAGGATTTAGGGAGTTGAAAAGGCTCAGAACATAAACAGGAGAAAAGATATGATCTCCAATAACAAAAAAAGACTCCACAATATGGGAAGTCTTTCATCTCAAACAGAGAGCATTTCTACCAGTGGAGCAGAAATCGATTTCCTGGGATCTGGTGAGAGCAAACAAAAAGGCCTGGCAGGAAGAATGATGTGAAGATGCGGAGAGAGGTGGGCTAGACTGGGATGCAGGCTATGATGTTATTCCTTGCGTCTCAAGAAAAACTAGGCTTTATTCTACAGGCTTAGGGGCAGTCAGATATTTGGCTGGGGCTTACTCTATGTGGTGTTGATCCATGGGACTGAGCTTGAGAATTGTATTTCTCTTCTCTAAATAGTGAAATCTAATACCACCTGTTTTAGCTTCAAGACTAAGATACATGTAACTCTTCTTAGGCCTATCTGAATTAAAATGTTAGGATCAGAAAATGAATTTTATCAGTAGGATCTACACCAAATCTGCTCCATCTCCTGTATTCCATTCGGGTTACTTCCAGGGCTGTCACAGCCTGTGGGGCAAGTGTCCTTCTGCAGTCTCATGGGAGAATGGCCTTGAGAGCAGAGAATGGTCTGGATTTCAGCTACACAGTCATTCAGCTGTGCACACTTGAATAGCATGTAACATCTACAATCATACTTGACCATCTTGAGTACTATCATGGAAGCACCTGCCCAAAAGTCCTAGATTTCTCCATTTTGTGTGATCTCAACCTATATCCAGCTGGTCTCCTAACTCAATCTGATCTATAGTCCCTCCATTTGCATCTCTTCCCTGCCATTGCCATTGTGTTAACTAATGATGTCACCACTTCTCAGTAAAGTATTGCTATCTTCTAATTGTTATCTCTGGGTTTCTAATGCATCCTTCAAAGAGCTAGAATAAATTACCAAAACTCAGCATGGTACAAAAACTCTCCAAAGTCTGCTCAATGAAAATTCAGGTGAGGCAAGATGCAGAGTATGGCATTCTAGCTAAAATCTTTCCATTGATGTCTATCAATCCTTACTCCCTAGGTGATCTCATTCACTCTTAAGACATCATACTGCAATTTCTTCAGGTCAGCCCTGTATGAAGTCACTAGGTTTTTTGAGAGGCCTGAACATCTGAAAGAAACTTTTCTCCAATTATAGAATAATTGTTCATCTCACTCTACAAAAGACATGTGGCAGCTAAGATTCAGAGAACCACAAATACAATTTTCCCAGCTATGGGGCATGGACTCTGAATGGGGTAGTAAAATGAACACCAGAAATACTTCCATTGTGGTATACACACATTCATTCACATTCTTTCTCTCTCCTGTTCTCTCTTAGCCTTACACTTTCCTCAAGATCGGAGTTTGAATTGATTGAGGAAGTTTATAGAAGTCACTTCCAGCAATTGGAATATCTATTTATGGACACTACACAGCTTGCAAGGCCCTCTGGAATTAAAAGTCTCCTATACCATGCTGAGCTATTGACAAAATAAATGCATGTATAAAACACATAAATTATGCTATCACATAAAAGTATTTTATAATATATTTGATGTGCAAAAGGAATATAAGTGTCATATGCTACTAATTTGTAATCAGGTAATTGAAAACACCTTTACTTTTCCTTCAATCTTCATCATATTTTTGAGGGTTTTTAAGAAAATAATAACTAAAACAGTATACATTTAAAATTGTGTATCTACAAAGTGTTACGATTATAACCTCACTTAAATAATTTAGTATGTTCATAATGATATGGCCGGGTCAATGCCATCCTCAAAGTTTAAATAGGCAATTCACAAACATCTCACTATTTGTTTTTACTTTATCAAGTAGTAAAATTTTTTGGTTTGAGGAATTATTTTCCTCTCATTATGGTGTTATACAATTAAATCCATCAAATCATTTCAATTAAAAATAAACAGCCCAAACAAGATGGCTACATGAGAAGTGAAGCAGAAACCTCCTCCCAAAGCCACATATAACATGGAAATACAGCAAATACAACTAATCCTGAAAGAGTGACCAGAAAGAAGACTGAAACAGATGGCCTACATCTGGGGAAAAGAGAAGACCTCAAAGAAAAGGTAAAGTAGCAAAGCCACAATCTGGCAGGACCTAAGCCCTCTCCCAGTCCGACCTCACCAGCGGGAGGAAGAGAAACCGAGCAGGGAGGGAGTAGAAGCCCAGGACTGCTAAATTCCCAACCCTGGAGATCTGCTCCGGGAACATGAACCCACATTGCATGGTGCTCTGGAGATTAGTGGGGCTGGAAAGCAAAGACAGGCAGAATACTTGGGCAGACTGAGATTTCAGCCACTTGTGGAGAACAAGTACTCACAACTGGCCGCTCGACAAAAGAAAGGTGGGCACTTTAAAAGACTTCCCAACAGCGAGAGGGCTGCTAAAGGGGCAAGGATTGCACAGAGCTTGCTGCTCAGGAGAAAGGACAGGTGGAAAAATTGTCCTGACACACTCAGCCCAGCAGGTTGGCAAGTTTCAGGAGCCTCATGTGCTCCATACCTCAGGCTAGCAATGCAGTGCCAAGGCCCCCCCACTGCAATATGCAGCCTGCTGCTCCTTTCTCCCAGCTAGCACTGGTTTGCAAACCTGCTGTCCCCACCATCACGCCAGGCCAGCCAGAGCGTGGCCTCACCTATGGCAGAAACCAGGGCATAGCACAGAAGCTCCACCATGCACTCTTGGCCCACTGGCCCTGGCAGTGGAGGCAGGCACTGCAGCTGGGAAGCAGCAAAGACCTGCAGGGCTTGGGAAGCTCCAGAGAGTAGAGCTTCTGGGAACTAGAGGGTGCCGCCTACACAAAGTTATTATTCCATAGCAATCATTAGAAATATGAAATGGCAAGAGAACCTGGTACAAACCAAAATCCCTCAAACACTAGAAAGAAGGCTAAGTGAAACTGAAATCACCAATCTTCCTGATAAAGATTTCAAAATAAAAATCATAAACATACTCATGGAGCTACAGAAAAATATTCAAGACCTCAGGGAGGAATTCAAGAAGAGATGGAAACATTGAAAAATACAGTATCTGAAAAGAAACATAAAATGGAGGGATTTAAAAGCAGATTAGATGAGGTAGAGGAGATAGTAAATGAAAAAGAAATTAGAGAACAGGAATACAAAGAAACTGAGGCACAGAGAGAAAAAAGGATCCTAGGAATGAAAGATTATTAAGAGAACTGTGTGACCAATCCAAGTGGAACAGTATTTGCATTATAGAGAAAAAGGCATAGAAAGTTTTTTTGAGGAAATAATTGCTGAAAACTTCCCCAATATGGGGAAGGAGATAGTCTCTCAGGCCATGGAGGTGCAAAGATATCCCAACACAAGGGACCCAAGGAAGACAAACAAAAATGTATAATAATTAAAATGGCAAAGATCAAGGACAAGGACAGAGTATTAAAAGCAGCCAGAGAGAGAAAGAAGATCACATACAAAGAAAAACTCAACAGGCTATCATCAGACTTCTGAGCAGAAACATCCCAGGCCAGAAGGGACTGGCTTGATATATTTAGTGAAATGAAACAGAAGGGCCGCAAACCAAGAATACTCTACCCAGCAAGATTGTCATTTAAATTTGAAGCCAGGATTAAACAATTTTCAGATAAGCAAAAGTTGAGGGAATTTACCTCCCACAAACCTCTCTACAGAGTATGTTGGATAGACAGCTAGAGATGGAGGTGCTCCTAAGGCTAAATAGCAGCACCAGAGAAAACAAAAATCACAGTAAAGGAAGCAGACCAATTAATTACTAAGCAAATGCAAAATTAAATCAACTACCCACAGTCAGTCAAGGGATACAGAAAGAGTACAAAATATGACACTTAATTATAAAGAGCGGAGGAGGAAGAAAAAGAAGGGTGGAAAAAAAAGAACATTTGGAATGTGTTTGAAAAAGTGTAATAAGTGAGTTAAGTTAGACTTAGTAAAGAAGCTGCGCTTGAAGCTATATGGAGGTTCCTCAAAAAACTAAAAATACAAATACCATTTGACACAGGAATTCCATTTCTAGGAATTTACCCAAAGAAAACAAGATCTCAGATTCAAAAAGACATATGCATCCCTATGTTTATTGCAGCACTATTTACAATAGCCAAGATATGGAAGGAATCTAAGTGTCCATCATTAGATGAATGGATAAAGAAGAGGCAGTACATATACACAATGGAATATTATTGAGCCACATAAATAAAAGAAATCCTGCCATTTGCAACAGCATGAATGGAACTAGAGGGTATTATGCTCAGTGAAATATGCCACGCAGAGAAAGACAAGTACCAAACGATTTCACTCATTGTGGAGTATAAGAACAAAGCAAAACTGAAGAAACAAAACAATAGCAGAGTCACAGACTCCAAGAAGGGACTAGTGATTACCAAAGGGGAGGAGTGCGGGAGGGTGGGTGGTGAGGGAGGGAGGAGGGGATTAAGGGCATTATGAATAGCACACATAATGTAGGGGGGTCATGACGAAGGCAGTTTAGCACAGAGAAGACAAGTAGTGACTCTATAGCATCTTACTACGCTGATGGACAGTGACTGTAATGGTGTGTGTCGGGGGACTTGATAATATGGGTGAACATAATAACCACAATGTTGCTCATGAGAAACCTTCATAAGATTGTACATCAATGACACCTGAATTAAAAAAAGTAAAAAATTAAGCAGCCTATTACTTAACAACCTAGACATAATAATGTTAAACCTAAGGCATTTGAAATTAATATTTTCTAGATTGCTTTTGGGATAAAGGACAAGCAGACTTCATAGCTTTGTTTTAGTTGGAAATTTCCTCCTGGCTCAAAACTTCTCAAATAATTTTCTCTACAGTGTTTTTAGATAAACTTTTAAATGAAGATACAACATGAATACCTAATCTTTTGACTATATTCAAAATCGGTACTTCAGAATTTCTCCTTAATAAAAAAAAAGAATAAAATTAAATCATTATTTTTAAGACTCATCTCAGTAGACAACTGAGTTTTGAATATGCTCTGGAATTATATTAACTCCTAATGTAAAAGCAAAGATGATTTTGGGAAGGAAATTAATGTTTACTGGGAAATAAGAAGCTTGTCTAGTTTCTGCTTAATACTCTGCTGATTTTTGTTTTGTTTTTGTTCCTTCCTGGGGTCTCTCTGTTCTTCCAGGATGATGAATAGAGCTCATGGCCTCTTGTCCCTACAGCTTTTCCATGCTCTGCAAATTGTTATACTATAGTGATAAGTATTTTATCTTAAAGTGTGTATTTAGATTTGTTGTTATTATTTCTATCACAACTTCATATACTATGAGATTTAAGGGTACTCTAGATTTCCTGCATCTTTTCTTGGTTTATTGAGCAGCTTCTATATTCCATGCTCTGTACTAACTTCTGAGTATAAAAGGATAAATAAAAATTAGATTTTGTCCTCAATAAGCATAAAGGATGAAGAGAACCTGAATTTTTGCTTATTTTCAGTCAAATAACAGAAAAATAAAAGTCCATTATATAAAACTTACACCTGATTTTGCTTGTTTCACAAAAGACAGTCACAGATTTAGCCACAGAAACTTGCAAATAAATGTTACTTAATGAATCATATTAATTGGTAATTGTTATATAATTTCTTTTTCATTTATTCATTCATCTTTCTAAGATTTGCTAGGTGTTTAATCAGCCTATAAAGATGAACAGAACAAAATCCAGTCACTTAGGATTTAACCAAATGAAAATGATTGTAAGAAGTACACATGGCTTGGCAAGTTTCTCTAGGGGATTTGACCAGCCAACCAGCTAATACTTAATATTTAAAACCAAATATATACCTTACTCTGTGCTATGTAACAGGGAGAAACAAAATGTCTGCATCTCCCTAGAATGAAACAGTCTTTGAATTTGGTTTAAGGCCTAAGTGAATACGATGTAAAAATTTCTTTCTGGCATTAGAAAAATATTACCCCAGTGTGAGTACATGTTTAAAGATGTATTTGTTTTATATACTACAATGCTTCCTTGGTAGAAGCCAACTATTTCATATGGGGCTGACCTCTCCCTGCCTCCTTGACTCTCAATTTACACAGATAGCAATAGCAATATTACTTAAAATAACCATGAGCCTGAATGTGAACTTTCCACAAATTCAAAAAATTCTGCAAAAATCTAGGCTGCATGGAATCTGTGTTCTGGTTTATCATGTGTATTACTGTATCTTCAGGGCTTTGTATACAAGAGTTTGGATATTTTCTGGAAGACTAGTGAATGAATGCTGCAGGCTGAAAAATATTAAGAAAATTAAATTGCCATTTTGTTTCTTACCATTATGATTGGTCTTTAACTTAAAGTGAGTGAGAGCTATTTTGGGAATGGACTGAGAATGATAGGGATTCTTCATATTATATCTAAGTTTTAACAAGAAAATTCAAAAAGGAAAGGGGAAACTGAGTAAGAAATGTAGCCCATTAACAGATGAATTAGACCCTTGTTAGACCCTGATTAATATTTCTTTCCCTTAATATTTATTTTGAGTTAAGGTTTTGGTCAGTTGAATCTGCTAAGTCATGGGGTTTTATCATAGGATCAGTTACTGAATTACTGATTTTAAATAATTAAAAAATTGTCAACATTAATCAAAAAACAATGCAAATGCAAGAAAGGGCCAAAATGCACTTCCAAAGAACCCATCATAATCCTCTTCTGAAACCAACTTTTAAGTTTACAAAATAAGGTTATTATTAAATGCTCTATCTTCAAATGAGCTTTTAAATGTTAAAACAGCAGTAAGAATCAGTAGGTATTATTTCTATGATCTTTAACACTTCAAGCATGTATATTAAGCAGGATGTCCTTAATTAGCTAGTTTAATCATCTGTATTTCAAAAATGCACTTTTAAATGTAAACTACATTTTTCAATTATATTATGCCAGTTCCCAAAATAATAGTTACTTGAGTGAAAAGCTAAATTTGTGTCTGGTCACCTACAGATAAAATGGGATATGGTCACCTAACACACGTGTGCATGGGTGTGCCACACACACACACACACACACACACACACACACACACACACACACAGAGCACAGAAATAGCTCTGACACTGCAAGATACCATTCATCTTTCACTTTTGTTAGAGCTTAGAAGTGAAGGGATAGATCCCAGGAAAAGGATTGTGGGATTTTCACATCTTTTTATCTCTGAAATCAATGAATTTTAGAAATATGAAAGCAACTATTACAGGCTCTTCTTTATCACTTTTATATAAGCCATAAAGACAGTTGTATGATGTGTCACCCACAGCGGTTTTTGTTTTAGACAGAATTTCAAGACATGTGGTGGTAATTTTGAGAAGAACCTATAAAGAAATGCCCAAGTTTACCCTGTAATAAAGTTCACAGTATACTGACAACAAAGTTCTTTTTAATATCAGTGGCATCGTGATCATTGGAAAAATATTCCAAAATGCTCATTCATTATATACTTTATGTTCATCTAACGGTTTGGAATCATTTAAGGCACAATTCCTATGGTGGAACCTAACAGGCAACATGGTTAATGTTAGTAGCCAAGGCTTTAAATACAGACAAGCTTAAATTAGAATCTTGAATATATTTTTTTAACACCTTTTGAGTTTTTCATTGCTTAGTATTATACCATCCACATTCATTTGCAGTACTGGAACCAAAGAAGTATGGTTATAGGAACATTTTATTCAACTTTAAAAATTTAATTTAATTTTCAACTTTCAAAACATTTTGCGGCCTGTATATAATGTACAGTAGCCATATTGCTTCATGCAGGGCATAGTGGGGATATAAGAAGAGGAAAAGTTTAGATAATGATTCTAATTGTGTCAAGACATGATAGCGGCAAATTCATAAAATAAGTAAACAAAATCCTATAAAAGCTGAGCAGTGCAGAGCAGGAGAGAGACAGCTTAGAGCAGAGTTCAGGAGATGGGTAATTTTGAATAGATGTGGAAGGAAGAGCAAAGACATACACAGAGGGACTGAAGATACCAGGCCAGCTGGGAATCAAGATGAAGGCTGAAGAAGAATCAAAGATGTGGTTGGATAGATAAACTGGAGCATTTGGGATCTGAAATGACTTTTCTTGATGAGTATGATGTAGTGGCTAAGGAAGTGAGGTCAAGTAGGATAGATGTATACTGGGGATCACAGGTATCAACTTATGCATGGTGGGTGAGAAGATGGGAACCACTGCCTCAAACACCTCCTATGTTGCCTCCTAACTTGAGTCCTAACTTCCAGTCTTGACCCTGTCACTAACTGGTGCACTCAGACTCGAGAAAAATTCAAAAACCATTCATAATGCTAACCCTAAAAACCATCATCCAAGATTATAAAATCACCAATATAAAGTTTATTTCATCTGAAAAACAAGAAAAGGAAACTAGTGAAAGGAAACATTTGGAGAGCCAAATACAATATATCTTTGGAAAAGCTAAGTATTCAGGGAATTGACGGATTCGTTTTTGACAAATCAGAAATATCAGTATGCCTGTGTACCCAAGACAGTGTGCCTTGGATCTTTTAATATATGGAAATGGAGTTTATATAATATGTTAACATGTTCATCTGAATGCTTTATTAATAATTTTGTCCTCCCCGTATGGTTTAGTGTTTATCTCTTTCTCACTTGTATTACCTATATAAGCTTTCTCTCTATTTGAATTAAAACTTCAGAGGAAAAAAATACGATCTAATAAATGGGTTGAATTCTATATATATATATTTTTTGGTGGGGGGATTGGTGGTTGAGAGGGAATGATAAGCTGGTTGACTAAAACACATATATAAATTGTTTGCCTACTATATTTGCAGGGAGGAGTGCAATACACAAGCATGGTTGTTATGCTGATTTCAAAATGTATAGAGAATAGAGTTGGTTCATAACCCAAAATTCTAAGAGATCAATAAGTGATCACTAACAATAAACTACATAGTTTCTTATGAAAGGTCAAAAGCTGCAACTACAAATCCACACACCAGTAAGAGAAGATGCTGGGGGGCTATGACATGCATGGATGTTTTCCTGGATACCACCTTTGCTAGTACAGTCTTTGGTCCCACTGTGCACTAGTGGGGTCCAGCTCATGCTCTCAGATTCTGGGTGAGCTGTCCTACCTTCATATTCTCTGGGGACCTCTATAAAGGTAAGTAGTTGCTGCCTAAGAGAAGCATGACCCTTAGCTAATTCAACAGTCACAGGGGCAGTAACATTTATGTAAAGTTCTCGATAAAAGGATGTAATCATGTCCTGAGTTTCTCTCTTGAGAGGAAGACAAAAATACAAAGAAGTAGGGTGAAGATCTTCTTACTTTCTCTTCTAGAGAGGACTCAGCATCACCTGTAATTTATGGCTCAACCAAGTACTGAAGGTTAAGAGGAAAAGGGCAAGTTACAGAACTTGTAATGTGATCACTGGGTCTTCCTTCCATCTGCCTACTGGAGATAACACAGTTTGTGGTGATAACCCATTCACACACTTGAAATAACAGTGTTTTATTTTTTGTTAGATGTTTGGAAAGTAAAGGCAATGATTGAATGAATTTTACATTTTAATCTGTTATATTTTGTTTATACAGAGAGATCTAGAGATCTAGATATAGATTTTTCTTTGTATACATTTCAGACCATTAACTGAATTTAAAGTAGTTTATATATTACATGAATTATACAGCTGTAACAATAAAGTTACTGCTATCATCACAAAAGTTTTATATGTTAAGTGAAAAAGCAGTAAAATAAAACTATATGAATCTTATATATTACACAGGTAAAAATACGTGTAAGAAGAAAGACTGAAGAAGAAAAGAAAAATGGTAATATCATCCGTGCTTGGAAGAGAAGTGGGAATTTTTTTCTACTCAGCAGAAGCTTTCTATGATGCTATATTGCTTTTGCAATAAAAAATAGTTCCTATTAACCATGTTAATATAAATGCATATTCAAATTAATCTATTAGGAGTTCATCTGTAAAGCTAGGGCAAAATAAATGTATTCTTAATTAAATACAAAGTTTCTGTAGAACTATAAAAAGTAATCTGCTGGATATTTTTAATCTGGAACACTCTTTGCAGAATGTACAGGGAAAAAATTCAAAAGAGGATAATTTATTTTAGCAGTTGCATTTTATAAACTATTGCTTATAGAAACAGACAAGAAGGTAAGACCTTCACACTTTGTGATATCTTCTTGACCATTGCTAGAGTACTTTACCATCCACTAATATTGCTGTCAACAAGTTTTTCAAAAAAAACCCCAAAACAAAAAACTGCCCATTAAATCTCATTCAAGTCACCACACAACATTCTAAATGACCATTTCTTGGCCCTGTATTGCAACTTGGGGGAAAGTTACATTGGTAATACAGAGATGGTTTTGGGTTCCTTCTGAATGTATCAAATGACTTCCAAACTCATCTATGCAGTACAGGGCAGACACACATGTGGCTACAAGCATAGTCTTTAATCCTCCTTGAGGCTGTTGATTTTCAGCTAAAAGTTTGATTTCTAGAATTAGATCATGCATGTCAAGGTCCGTTACAAAATCATCTCTCAGAGAAGATTTATGTATCTTGGCAGCTTAGCAAAGAAATCCTCGATTTCAGTGAGATCAAGAGAACCATTTTTAGAAAATCGCTGCCAGACCTGAAGTTAATTTCCTCTAATTCTACAACATCTGTAAGCCGTATATGGGAGCCTGGGTTTTAATCAGCCCTGCAGTCTAACAAATGGCTAGCGATGCTTAAAGAAAATAAACACCAAAACCATTCCACAGGAAAACCACAAGATAGCATAAAAGAGCAATATGGTCTACAGGCTCTACAATATGTATTGTTTCATTGACAACTTTTAGGACTTCACAGGGAGTTAAGTCAAAAATAGGAAAAAGTGTTGGTGTCATAAAGGGAATCTTCTTCATTAAAGATTACAATTTTTTTTACTAGTATAAAAGATGGCCAATGAAACACACAGCTATATTTCAATGGGAAGAAGCAATAGTAGAGAACAAAATGCAAAGTGAACCTCGACTGCAAGTGGCCTACAAAAATACTGACAGTGAAACAGATATATCTTTCCAAGTTTGTAATTTTAGCTGACTTTCAAGTGTTGCCTTTATTTTTCTTCAGCTAAATGGAATAGTCCCTCAGCTATGTTCAATCCCTTTAAAAAGCTTTCACTACCATATGACTTTTCATTAAACATAAAGCTTCAGAAGTTCAAGGTAAATAGTACCAACATTGTCTAAATGGACTTTCATAATTTCACTATGATAAAAAGTTGGTAGCAATAAACAAGAACACTGCATAGCCATACTCTTGCAGGGAAGAAAACGTGAGCATTTGAGCATAATGAATCTAGAAATAAATGCTATTACTCAAAATGTTGCATACATTTTATAACTAAATTTAATCTTAGTTGCATTTTTCACATTATTGGCTAATGGTACAAATCCTAAGTGTTCTTGTTAAGTTGTAAAAATAATTTTTAACACTAGTAAATAAAGAAAGCATACTTCAAAAAAAGACTTCAAGAAAAGCAAAGGTAAATGAAGTCAGAGTTAATGATTTTGTTTTCTAATTCTGTTAACCATACCACTAATACCAATTCAATATTTAAAATAAGTAGGAGCTGCCTTAATAGTGTACAGGCATAATGTCATTTAAGACTCTCAATAATTCTATAAAGTAAATATTGTTACTGTTTTGCAGAAAAGGAAACAGGCTTAGCGTAATGAAGTAATTTGTCCAATCTGAAAGACTTTCAAAATGTTGAGTGGGAATGTAAACTCATATCTTAGACTCCAGAGCTTGTGTTTTTAATTTCTATGCTATACTTTCTCTCTGATAAATTCAAAGAATTTGGAATCTATTGCTAAATGAGTCCAGGTGACTTAATAGTGGATTATCACTCCACATTTCCTTCAGGATGTATTTTACTTAACATTTGATCTTGGATTTTTGTAATTTGTGAACCAGCTACTCTGTTTCCTATTATTATAGGCTTTATCCTACTTTGCCAAAATGTAGGTGTTCCCAAATGATCTGTTCTTGGCTCTATTTAATATTTAAAATCTCCAGCCCTAACCTTTTTCCTAAGTGCCTGTTTTCCATTTCATACTGCCTCCCTGACATCTCCACCTGGATGAATGTTCAGATCACAGAAAATATATTTCTTACTGAATTCATTTTCTCCCTTTCCAAGTCCCTCCTTTCTACTAGACTGTCTATTTGTACCCATCATTTTCACAATCACTTGGAAGCACATAATAATAAGTGGAATTACTGTTCACAAAAATTCTACCTCCCTTCCCTTTTGTGATTTAATTCATGTCTATCCCATTGACTTTGACCATGGCCATGTGATGTGCTTTGGGCCAATGGAACATAAGCAGATATGACATATGCCACATCCTTTAAGTAGAAGTTCAAGTTTCTGTCAGTTCTCTTGTTCTTCCTCTCTGTCTTAAGAAAAGAAATCCCAAATAGGGGCTGCTCCCTCAGACTGGGTCTTGGAGTGAGAAAACAAGCCAAGCCATAGCAGTCAACCCACAGTCATGGCATATATAGTAAGCAGAGAATAAATGTTATTATTTTAAGCCACTGACATCAGAAGCTATTTCTCTTTCCTGCAAACACAGATTTCACTTTACTTTCACCTTGATATCAAATCCATTGTAATATGCATTAGTTCTACATTTATAATGTTATCTTCTATGCTTTTCTTTTTCTATTTTTATAGCTAGCACCACTATCCTCATTATGTTGATGTTTTCCATCTCTTTCATGATTGCAATTCTTTATGCCTGACTTCTTCTCTAGTTTCTGGTCTAACAAGATGATTCTTCCTCAAGTGGTATTTGATCATTTCACTCCCCTACTTAAACATCAGAAATGATTCTCTATGGCAGGGTCAGGGGAGGTCTCACAGAAGACTAAGTAATCAATTTATCAAACAGTGCTGATAGGTTCAGCCAGAGAGGAATGAGAAATGACCACTGTATTTATGTCAACATGTGTTTGACATGAGTGAAAATAATTGCTAACCTTAATAAAAAATTCATTCATTACTTCAGTAAGAACAATTTAGGAAGAATGGAGTGGATGTCACAGAAACCAGAGAGAGAGAAACTGGAGATAGCACAATGAAGGTATGGGATGCTGACAAGTTTGGAATTAATGGGTAGAAGGTCCTGGCAGAATTATGTTATCCTTGAAGCTTGGATAATAAAAGGAGTGAGCTGGGTAAGTAGGAGTGGTTGTTAGAGAATATGACACTCAAAATTTTTTCAGTGGAGAGGGTGAAGCTTTTATTAATGACAAGTTCTAGGATGTGATACTGGGAGCATATGGCTAAGACAGAATGGGAGACAAGATCATTGGAGAATAAGGTATCAAGGTTCTGAGAAGCCAGGCTATTGGGAAGTGTCTGTAGAAACTGATATAATGAATTATGACAGGGGTAGTGTTAGAGAAAATGGTAATAAATGAGTTAAAATCTTGAATAACTGAGCAAAAGGTCCTCAAGTTTCCTGGAATGACCACACCAAGGACGGTCACACTGATGATGGGGTTTCAAAACCAGATGTTTTTAGGGAAGAGGAAGAGTGAAATGGGCTGGAAGAAGGAGAACATTCAATCTGCATACAGGCATACATAGTAGGAGGAGGGCTGTGAGGAAGTATTTTATGGGGATCAGAGGCCTGGGAGAGAGGTAGTTGACAGGGAAAAGAAGAGGAAAGAGGTGGCATTTGCAACAACATGCACGGATCTAGAGGGCATTACGCTGAGATAAGACAGAGATGGACAAAAACCTACCATTTCACTTGTATGTGGAATCTAAAAAATAAAACAAATGAACAAACAAAAACAAACTCATAGATACAGAGAACGAACTGGTGACTGTAGAGGGGAGGGGTTGGGAGATGGGCAAAATAGGTGAAGGGGGTTAAGAGGTACAAACATCTAGTTATGAAATAAATAAAACATGGATAAAAAGTACAGCATAGGGAATATAGTAAATAATATAGTAACATGGTGACTACACTTGTGGTGGTGAGAATTTCATAATATAAATGTTGAATCATTATGCTGTATACTGAAATCAATATAATGTATGTCAACTATACTTCACATCTAAGAAGAGAGATTTCTGATACAGGCAATTCAGCTGATAGTGGATTTGAATTCTAAGAATCACAGTGAATGGGTTTCAGGAACAGGGATGGTTAAGAAAATGGAGTTTAAAAAAAGAAGAATTATAGAACTATACCTGTGGGCCTTTGGTACAGGAAGAACTTTTCATTATCACAATTAAATGTATGTCTTTAAAGCTTGATATATGTAAAACACAGTTTGTAGATCAAATACTGTTTGATAAAATGTTAACAGTAGGAGAACTATGTATCACATAAGGTTTTGATTTAATAATAGATGAACAGAAATCATGTACAGCATGTCTAAAACAAAATATCAGTGTGTTCAATACATAAACTGTTACCCTCAGGTTAAAATGTACGAAAAAAAAAAGAGTTCACTGATCTGAAAGAATGTGTTTTTCTTAAAACTGTGCACACGTTATTTTCCAAACTTGTCATTAATTTGACTAAACAAACAAAATTATTCATCAACCTATACATTTATATTTGAAAATGTACATATGCCAGGGAATGAGATAAATAGCACCCAGGGAAATAGCTAATTACTGTTGTAGTCTTTAGGAGGTTTGACATTTTAAAATGAAAGATTATCCTTATGGTGTGGTCAGAGGCAGAAATACATAGCATGGGTTAAGAAAGGGAAAGGTGCCTGTGAGCACTGACTCCAGGGAGGGTAACTGGTAGCTCTAGGCCTTTCTCTTGGGACAGGGAGAAATATCATTTCCTTCCACATAGGAAGAACAGCATAGCACCTCACACAAGCCTCTCTCCCATTTACAGATCTGTCCCTATCAGATTTCCCACCTGTGTAAATAAGTCTAGGCCAGGGTTTTACCAGAGAAAGCACAAAAAGATAAGACAGTAAATGATCATTGACGGTGAACAAGACACTGTTAGCAGACAGACAGCTGACAGAGGCTGCGAGGAGCGCAGGGACAGAGAGGGCTTCCCTCTTCCTTCCTGCCTGCCCACACCCTGCAGGGCTTCACACCGTGCTGAGCACCAGGTCTGCACCTGCACAGAGGTGTGCCTGGAGCTGAACTAACTGGCTCACTCATTGTGCCTGTCCGGTGGGGAATAAACAGAGGCTCACTAGTGTTGTTGACTCTGACCGAGGGAAATTCTGACAAGAAAAGAACATTCCTTTGAGTCTGGAAAATCAAGCTCACTGTCTCACATTACAATGCTATGTAATTCATAAGATATTAGAGATGCTATAACAATATAAGTAATTGAATGTTTCATATACACATTAAACAAAGACTCATCCACCTCGATAGGTTGTTCTCCTAAGGAAAAAACAATCAAGTTCTGACTGCTGTATTTCTTGCCTTATTGTTTTTTCTCTTCATACCTGCTAGCTTGTCACATGGCTCCAATATCTAAAATGCACCAGACTCCATTTACAATCACTAAATTGCCTGTGGGTAACAAGGTTTTGAATTAGCCTGTTTGTTATTATTGTGTGCATGTGCTCAGCTAAATAAAGTCATAAGACAAACAAGTTTGAGATAATTAGATGGTGCTGATTGTAGCTGCAGTATGCACTCGACTTTCATGATTAATTCTGCACTGAAGACTACTTATACTCTGGGAGGCAGAGCAACAGAGTAGGAGAGAAAAGCTGAGGGTCCCTGGAGACTGCCATTATCAGTTTGATCACTATGACCTTACACGAGTCCAATAACTTGGAAAAATTCCAAGGCAGCAGTTGATTAAGAATTATGATCTATTTTAGGTAGAAATTAAACTAGAATGGGAAAAAGTAAAATCTAAAAGTCATAATCAATACTGGCACCCACTGTTAAAGAGTTGCTGTCATTAGACTAACAATGAAATCAGAAGGTTAAGAAAAGTACTTCTTCAAAGTGTTATTAAGACTTTAATCCAAAGAGAACATTTCTGCAAGTGAAAATTTATTTCAAAAGCATGTTTCAAGATAGAAAACATTTAAAAGTTAATTTCAGGCTCACTCTATGTATAATGCAGATAACTTGATTTTATGAAAATGCTTCCTATTGATCTTTAGAAAATGAGAGGAGGGGGCTGCTCTGCTGCCTGCTTGCTGGCCCTTTGCACTGTTTACACCCAACCCACACATGCGAGTACTGACTTCGGAAGGGCTACTTTTAGGTTAGAAAAACCTTAAATATAACCAATCCTTAAACTACTCTATTCTGAAGTGTTAGAAAAGCAAGCCCATGTGGATACAGTTTGAGTTTCTGTTGTCAACAGAAAGTCAGTGTGTTGTGGGAACATGTTCATAAGGTAGCAGAATATAAGCACAACACATTAGTATGGGAAATGTGCAGACTGGCCATGCTCCGGTTGCTTCATGTGCAAAGTGCAGAATATGATATCTTCAATTATGAGTATGAAGCAGTTGGCACAGCATTTCCCATATAGTTCAACAACTGTAAGTCTCTGGCCATATGCAGGGAAGGGAGCAGCCAGGTAAGATCTGTGCTCCAGGGTACCTAGTCATTCTCCGCTAATCAAAGAAGTCTCATGCTTGTTTTCTTATTTGTAAAGGGGTGAGGGTTCTTAAATATTAGCTCAACACTTTCTTCTCCGAAGAGAAGGGAAAAGAATTGTGCTTGAAACTATATAAGATACTTTTTACATATTATCTTATGCATTTTTTACAATAGTCCTATTAAAGTAGGTTTGGGATGATGAAACAGGTACCACATACCAAATATCACACAACAAATATCTAAATATATTGCCTCCTTTTGCTAATAAAGATGTCATTTGTCATGAAAATAATACACAGATCAATGGCCGGCTTAATAAGACTTCCGAGAGAGAGGATATCATGCTTCGTTTTAAAGCACATTTCTTTCAAAATTTACTATGGACTAATTTTTCCAAAGACAGTCTGCGGTATGTAAGCTATAAATCTAAGTCTTTACATCTAAGAACCTCACATGATATTTTTGTTAAAAAAAAAAAGTCTTTAGAATTCCTGAGCTAACCCATCATTGCTCTGGCTGTGAGACTGAATGGCATGTCAGCTCTGTATGCCGTGCCAGCTCTAGCAACAAAAGGTATGACATTTCTTAACAACAGGACACATTCACAGCTGGGGATTTCCAGTGACAGCTGCTTGGATAGGAAGGTATGATTTGTGAGTCTTATTTTTGATATATTTAGGGAACCACAGCATTAAGGCTCTTAACCAGCAGAATATTTGTTAGAAATAGGATCAATATTAGTCATTTTCCTTATAATTTGATTAAAAAAATATTTTTGTCCATTTGCAAAAATGGCTAAATATTCAGAGTACTGATACTATGTCTTATTTTCTCCTGTGGGTTTGTAGGACTGAGGCAGCAAGTCTGACTGGCCTATCTTCCTTTGTTTTCAGGTCAGTCTATTTGTCTATTGTCCTGCTGCAGGGATACTAAGAGAGAAGCTATGGCTTTAAATATGGAAGGACAGAGTGAGACACAACTTTCATATTGTTACTTGTTACTCCTAATGGCAATCAATTTTGATGTAGTATCAAGAGAATGAGAGAATTACAGAGTTATGGTTGAATTGTACGCCTCTCACCCCCTACACCCCACTGCCAGCAAAATTCTTACATCAGAGTCCTAACCCGCAGCACTTCAGAATGTGAGAGCGGGTATTTGCAGAGGAAATCAAGTAGTGGGGTCCTGGGTGAGTACGCTAATCCAGTAAGGCTAGTGCCTTATGAAACGGGGAAATTTGGAGACAGACACACACAGAGGAAGCCAGTGTGAGGACAGACAGAGAAGACAGCCATCCACAAGCCCGGGAGAGAGGCCCAGAGCAGGTGCCTCCTTCACGGCTCTCAGGAGTCAAACCTGCAGACACCTGGGTCTCCTTGTCCAGTCTCCAGAACCATGAGTCAGGCAGGCCAAGAGATGGGGTAAAGCGGCCAGAAGCCAGGATTCCCAGGTTTGAAAGAGAAGAAAGGAGGGAGTAGAAAAAGCATGCGTTGGTGATTGTGTCAAGTAAGAATGTCCAAATGAGAGTAAGTTGGGCAGTTAAGATGCTTCTTCGATGGACGGCAATTGGTTGAAGAACGTGCGCATGATGACCTGTCCAATTCTAATGACTTCTGGGAATTCTGCAGAAGCTTGTTTCTCCTTCCCGGAGCTGAACCTTGAATTATGTAGGACTGAGGGTGAACTGCAGTAATGAGAAGAGAATCAAGCCAATCCACGCAAAACACCACAGCGAGGCCAAGAGATACAAGGAAGCGGATACTGTCACACTCAGCACATCAGAATTCAGGGCTACCTACAGACAGATCACTGTAAGGGGAACAACATGTGCCTTTTTTTCTTAAGAAAATTTTAATATGATTTTCTATCATTTACAATCAAAAGAAGCTCAATAGTGTTACTAATAGTTCATTCATTTTTTTAAGTGTAAAAGTGAGCCTAGGAAAGTTACGTAACTTTCCAGAGTCACACGAACAGCCACTGCTTAGCTGAGCTCAGAAACCAGGAATCGGAACTCTAAAACCCCTTTTAATAACCATGTATGCTAAATTCTATCTCACAATACTATATATTATTTTTCCAAATATATACTGCTTAGAGTGATTGAAGGACATATAATCAGTAAGCACACTTCTTAACAATGGGGAAAGCTGGGAATCTCCAGGCTTACTACACAAATTTCATTTAATTACACTGTGCTCACCCCTCACCTGTACCCTGTGTCCCAATAACATTCCATTTTTTTTCCTTCTCCAGAGAATAATCTCCAGTCTTTTGCTAAGACAGAAGAGGGGTAGTTGCTGAGTTATTCATGAGTTGGGTTTTTTAAATCTTTTGACCCAATTCCTCCTGTTTTACTCATGAATTTTACCCAATTCCTCATGAATATATGAATATTCATGCCTACATTCCAAGGTAACCAATACTAAAATCTCCAAGCCTTTTGGGGTTCCTTTGGTATAAAATGCATCGCAACTTGACTTCACCCGCGTGTACTCAGTGCATTCGTGGGATGGCTGTGTCAGTCATCCTGCCCTGAGGGGCTGGGGGTTGGGACTCAGCATCGCCACTTCCACAGCTTTCTTGCTATTGTTGCCTTCTGTAGTCTGACCCTTGTGCCTTTATACATTAAAAAAAAAATCTCTTCAGAAATATATTTGGAGAGTTTCAGGAGAGTGGACCTGGTATGATATTTGAATATTAAAATATTTCTGCTATAAAATCAACTGCACCAACATAGTTTAAAATTTTACTTGCTAATTGTTATTTGAACAGCATTTCTATTTCTATTGGTTTTTACTATATCAACCTCTTCTAGACACTAGCCAAACTGCCTTAGAAAAGACAGTCAGGGGTCAAATCCTTAGTAAAAAACCAAGCTCGCAAAGATTTTAAAAAAAGTATTAAGGCCGTTTTAAAAACCCACTTATTTGTTTTACTTCCCATGGGCTTAAGTCCAGCTCTGACATTTACTAATTCTGTAACCTGGAGGAAGTTATTCAATCTCTTTGTGCCCTGGACACCTCATTTGCAAAGAGATGATAATTATAGTACCAAACACAGAAGGTTGTTTTGAGGATTAAATTAACACATGTAAAGTACTTAGAAACTGTTTCATTAGTTTCTGCTCTTATGTATATTTTCTTTTGTTTCCTTGGGTATAATTTGATGTTCTTTTCCTAACTTCTGGAGAATTCCTCACTTCTTGGAAGTTTAGCTCATTTATTTTTAGTGTTTTTTTAAAATAAACAAACAATGCACATTTAAGGCTATAAATTTTCCTCTAAGCATGATTTTTAGCTGCACTCTAGAAATTGTAATATGCAGTGTTCTCCTTATCATTCAGCTGCAAGTGTTTTTCTAATTTCCACTGTGATTTATTTTACCCAGCTGTTATTTGGAAGCTTTCCTAATTTCCTAATTTCCAAACATACAGTGATTGTGTGTGATCTCTTTGTTAATGATTGCTAGCTTAGTTGCATTGTGGTCAAAGGACACACTTGAGAGAGTTTCAGTTCTTTGTAATTTACTGGGACTGACTTCATGGCCCAACATACAGTCTTTATGTAAACACCGAGTTTGTACCTGAAAAGAATGTGAACTTTGCCATACTTATTACTGGTGTTCTATATATGTCCATTCGGTCAAATTTCTTATTGTGTGGTTCAAATATTATTTCTTAACTTTTTTTTGTCTTCTGTTTTATTAGTGATTAAGGGAAGTGTATTAATTTCTCCAAAACGAAAAAAGAAATATGCCTGGCACCATGAGAACTCAATAAGGAAGCTATTATTATAATTATTATTTGTATATAGTAAATATTTGGGTTGTCGAGTGGACAGAGCTTGTACAAACTATCTGGGATCAGAGTAGAATATACTGTTAGAGAAACAAGTGATAGAGTTTTGTTCTGTAAGAAATAAGGCACTGCTGGATTGAATAAGTTTGAAGCAGCAGCATAGTGTAATCAGTAGTGTTTGCCATGTATTCTGTATGCAGGAAAATCTGACTGATAAAATATTTTAAAAGTATAATAAACTCATGAATCCTAAATTCCACTGTACAAAATCCTAAATATATACTTGAAATAAAAAAATTTAAAATAAAAACAAGTTATAAAACTTAATGTTTAAGGAATGAGATTTACATAGAAAAAGAAAACCAAATTCTAAATAGACATATGTATGTAAGCATGCACATGTATATATGTGAGGCCTCCTCTTCAATTACTTTTAAAATCATATCTTTTTTTAAAAAGTACATGGATATAATACAATCAGATCAGGTAAGATTATGCTAATGACTTTGCCCACTAAATCAGAAATTTGATGACTGTATTAAAATTAATGATTTCACAAACTCCTTAGATATAACTTATTCCATATGATAGAATAGCATGCAATCATTAAAAGTCATAATTAAAATAATATTCAACACTATGTGGTATTCATTATCTAAATGAAAAAGCAGGGATAATATATTGTATCGATTGTATAAACCAAATTGTGTAGACAGGGTGATCAAGCCTGGTAGGAAATACATCAAAGCAATATTTTTGGTTGACTTGGGGATGGGAGGGTTATGGATTATTTTTTAAATTATTCTTCATATTTTTATGTATTCTGCAAGTTTTCCTCAATAATCACAGAAAAGCTTTGTAATAACAAAATAACCATTTAATTCCAAAAATAAGCACTCATTTGTAATGAAAACACTTTGATTTGCAACTTACCTGAAAACATACAGAAGCTCTGTTAACACTTAAAAAAACCCAGCTCATTGCAAATAACTTTAACCATTTCAAACACAAATTAAGTCAAGAAAGAAAAAGAACGTAAATGGAGTATATATGACTCTAACAAATAAGTCCATGCCACCCAATTTAAGCAGCTGGAGTGAGGAAGATTTCAGCTGACAGCCGGAAGCCCTCAATTTAATGATCCTAAGTTGATGTCTCACCCCATTAGTTAACCTTTTCAAAAAAGAATTTATCCCTAGTTTTTGCAAGGAATAAAAAAGGTGTTTCATGCATAGATGCAACTTCTTAAATCAAAGTTATATTAGCTGACAATCTTTCCTGTTTTATTGCCTTTTGTGGAAAAAAATCATTGAATAGAAAAGGCTCGCATTGCTTTTCCCTTCATATAAGTATTTTTTAGTATTTTTCTGTATATAAATTGAACATATTTCTCCCTTTTGCACTGTTCTGTTATTTCCTTGAGCCTGTTAGAAATACTGCAACACATATTAGGTTCAAAACCAGGATAGATTTATATATATAAAAGAACAAACACTGCTAAATTGATTTCTAATAGTAACAAACTAGCCAGCCTTTTTAGAAGCTCTAATGCATGTGACTATATTGTTGTGTGATTTGTGCTTTTAGATTTATTGACAATCCACAGCAGAAATTGAGTATGATTACATATTGAAGGAACTTACTAACATTTACAGAGTTGAATAAAAAAACAGCTGTCATACTTAACAGATTTTTAGACCAAAAGGGAAAAATGAAATAATTTACAAAATCAGAAAATGTCATCCAGGTATGATAAAAAACCTTTAACTAAATTAATAGTTTTATGAATAATAGTAAGAGCACAGGAACTAGATTCAAATCCTGCCATTACCATTTATTAACAGTATTTATACGCAAGTTATTTGATCTTTGAACTCTTTGCTTAAAGATGGCAGTAATAAAACACAGTTCACAGGGCTGTTGTAAAGATAAAATATAATAGTGTATTTAAGTAATATGGCATGTTGGTTGCACATTCCAGATCCTCAGTATTGATAGCTACTATAACTATTTTTATTGTAACAATCTTGCCTTCTCCTCCTTATCATCATCTCCACCATCATCTATATAGATTCATTAGTAAACTGTTATGGAAGGAGATAAGGTAGAACTCCTGCATAAATAAGAGTACTGAGGACTCTCTCTCTTCTATTGGGAGATTAGCCTATAATGGTAAACTTTAGCTTTGGCCAAGGAGAATGTCAGAAGCAGTCTTATAAAGAGGTGGTAAGCTTGGAGTCACTGCATGCATGCTTTGAAAGATTAAAAGGTATCTTAACTAAAAATATCTACAATCTGGGCTAGTTGCATTGTCCAACTATCCTTTGAATCTCAATGGCTTTTGAAGCTTTACTAATCCTTACCCTAACTTCCTTTTAATATAAAACCCTTGAATATAGGGTCCCTCAGGATTGAGGATGGTGCTTGGCATAGAGTATTGTGCTCAATGGCACATACAGTATGATTTAATTCTATGAGGGGTGTTCTTTAAACTATTGGAAGTTTATAAGACTATTCAAAAGGAGGTCAGTTCATTCTGAGAATTGGAACACAGGAGAGAAGTTCAGCCCTGGTTTGTGAGCCTGGGATGGTGACCTGGGTAACAAAGGGAAGTTGGGAGGGCAAATAAAACCTTTTCTACATCTGAAATGTTTTGTATTGGTCTCTATCTACTTAAAGAGACAAGAGCAAAAAAGGCAGGCCATTTGATTATGAAATGAAATAATTATATTTACTTTATCCATTTCCATCTCAGTCTATTAATCTTTCTTGTATTTTCTTTTAATTATGATGGAAAGCCAGCAAGCTAATAATGAAGGAAATACTTAGGATCTGGGACTATACTGATTCTGTCATTATGCTAGAACAAATCAACACAGAATAGGATCAGTTATTAAAGCGCACACAGACTAGTGACAAACATCATGAATCTGACCCCTGGAGGCAGTAGCTTGACGACTCAGGAGAAATCTCTGTTGCCTTTACTTCTCCTGTTTGGAGAAGTCATGGAAATGTCAAAGGCCTCTCATCCTTAGAAATGACTCCTGACCTGATTTTATGAGAATTTGCCATGAACCCCCTTGTAGGGGCAGTGCAATTTTCTGCACATTGATAACAACTGTAGATGTAGAGTGAAGGGATCTGAAATACACCACTATGAAGAGTTGTTTTTTCCTGAACTCCTCTTATTTGCCTAAAAGCAGAACCTCCCAAAAGAATTGAACTGTCAGAAATCCCCTTCCTGGGAGTTTTGCAAGCACAGAAGATTGACTGCTATCACCAGAAATGAGAAGTAGGGGAAATCACCTAAACAGATATTGCCACAAAACTATACCATCTTGCATCTCTTTTTCTAAGGGTCCATTCATTTTTCCTAAAAGTCATTTGTTTTCCCATGACTGCCCTTCTCCTTGTCATTTTCCCCTGTTAAAAGAATAAATCTGAAGGGTCATCATGACAAGGAGATTTTTTTTCCTTTTTTTCTTCTTTCTTTTCTTTTAATTGTACCTATATGAGAAGACAAATGTTAGCTGAAGCTATTCTGGTAATCATGTCACAATATATGTAAATCAAACCATCATGCTGTACACCTTAAATTTACACATTGATGCTTTTCAATTATTTCTTAATAAAACTGGGGGAAAAAGATGCTGTATAAGCCCCAAGTTCTAACCATCTCCTTGAGCTGCACTTTCTGTGAATTCCAGCATACATATGTGAAGAACAATCTGTCTTTTCTCTTGATAAACTGTTTTATGTCAGTGTAATGTGCAGGCCCCCCATACACTAAACTTGAGGATAGAGGAAAAGGTCCCCCCAGTCCCAACAAGGGATTCAGTATGACTAGATGTTTGGACCTAAGCTTCCCTTAATATATTAAGAGTTATAATGACTGATAACCCAAGAGCCATGTGAATGTATGAAAATCTTTCCATGCCTTTTGTAAATGTTCATCAATGAAACTGTGATTTCAGCATCTGGATTGTAGAACCACAAATCAAACCAATCTGTCAGTTAGTACATACAAAAATAATGACTTCTATGATGTATAATGCTTTTATATGTTCAAAAGGTCATGACTAAAAATGCAAAAGTCAGTAAAAAATATGAATAAATTGATTATAATTGAAATGAGCAATCACTATTTTAAGAATATACTTTGGATAACAATGTAATAGATAATCCAGGGTGGACCTGGGAAAGGTATCTTTGTCATCATAATTTGTAGAATTTTGTCCATATTCAATAAAGAATTTGGTACCTGGACCTTTGTCTTCCTCTCCTTTGAGACTCATTCTGTCATACTGGCTTAATAACCACTTGGATAAATGATCCACATAACCAAATTTTTACTTCTGTGACAATTCTACTTTAGTAAATCAGGCTATAGTTTGTACTTGCTCAACCGTCCAGGAGAATTCTACCTCTCAAAAGTTAAACTTCATACTATTTCATTTTATTTTTTGGCATAAATCTCCACTTAACTTCATTTATCCATGGAATTTGACCTGGTTGTCCATTTCTTTTTCTATTCACTTAAAAAATACCAGTTAACTCTATTTGTTCCTGGACTTCACATTAGAACTCATTTGTCTGTCTCATGAATGGCTACTCTTCCTTTATTTACTGTAAATGTGAAGGGCTCGTTACTGGGCTTGTTTTCCCACCCCACATCAGGGACGCAAATGTGCTCACAGCTTACACAGTGGTGGCTACGCCATAATAAGCCACAGGCAGGCCTGAGGCAGCCCCACTGACAGATGCTATGGCTGGGATTGTCCTGTCTTACATTAAAAACGTGGAAATGCGCTCAGATAGTTTTCCACAATTACTGCACCTGACGGGAGGGGCTTCTCACATCTGGTGGCATTCTCATTCTGCAGAGCAGGTATCATTGCCAGCTTACCTCTGTGGGAAAGTTAAGGGACTGAGGATGTTCACCTGACCATAAGTATGACCACACATGAGGATGCTCATTATCTCTTGCTTTATATAACTTTCCTGGCAACTTCCTAGATTATCTACAATAGAAGAAAACGTGTATCTTTAACTATCTATTGATCTCATATTTGTGATGATAATACCAATGTTTAACAGTTGGGAAATTTCTCACAGAAGTCCAGACTCTTGAATTCCCTTGACCAGTCAAATGATTTGGAAAATCCTTAGCCCTCCTTTCCACATTTCTTCATCTCTGCAGGCAGCGACTTCTAGAGCTGAGGATGGCTGCCCCCTTTAGACTGGTCGTTTATCATGTCCATTCTGCATGTCCCTTCTCCATGTCATCTTTGTGGTCCATGAAGAACAGGAGCTTATGGTGTATATATTACATACACTCACTACTTTAACACAGTACTTACAGTGACTGAACCTGTATCCCCAAAGATAAAACCACAGGGAGACACACAGTGTTAAAGACTGAAATTTCTATGTTGCCCCTAACTCCCACTGTGTCTGTATTTGAGATGGACCTTTACAGAGGTAATTAAGGTTAAATGGGGTCATAATGGTTGGGCCCTCTACTGACACCTTCAGTCCCAGCATATGGACTAGGAGAGTAGGATCCACATGGGTGAGAACTGGACTGATCCTCTGGCCAAAAGAAGCTAAAGATGAACAGCATTTGAGTGAGAAGAAACTGAAGATGATATCGGAAGCCACTATCAGCCTGTGTTTTAATCTAGCTATACTAAAACACATAAGGAATTGTATACAGCTCTTATCTCAGAATGTGAATATATTAAGTCTTAACCTTCTGTACTCTACATAAATGCTGAATTAAAGAACCATGCTAGGCATTGATACATAGTAGATCTGGAAATGGGCAATCTCTTCCTGTTCAATTATGTCAAAAACTGAGTGCAGAAAAGGAGAAAATCAGGTCAGAAGTAAGTCTTATATTATTTTACAAAGACAATATTCTCAAAAAGCAGTGATTCTGGTAATACGGGTAAAACAATTTCAGCAAAGTAATGACTAGCATATGAAACACACACACACACACACACACACACACACCTCTAAGCAATTTCAAATAATTTCAGAACAGAAGTTAGCCTAAGGCAAGAGTTGTATGCTTTCAAGAAACCCCTCAAGAAAAGCATCAAGCTTGTTGTACCTGATAATTTTAATTATATTTTAATCTTTGTATCATTAGCCTCCAGGTAGACTGAGGATATTCAACTTGGAAGTGATTTATTAGCCAGAGTTCTTTTCAAATAAGGAACCTAAGTCTATCTTTATAATTTTGCTTTTACATATACTAAAATTCACTCCCATGTGACATGAAACTTGTTAAATATGCTTACCAGAAATGCAATTTTTTTAATATACAGAGCTAAAAAAGCAAAACCTCTTTAGTCTTTAAAATGTTTCAAAAATAATTACTATAGCAAAATAAAAATTCTTTGATTTATACTGTAAAACTTCAAGGTTTGCATTTATGAATTGTATGTACCATCACCATCATATATGCTGCCGATATTACCTGTCTGCATCCACTGTGACGTCATGAACCCCTCTCTGAATGACATCCCTAGATGTCACTGTGTCTGGTATTCGATTCAAACTTCTAGTATACAGGCTGAGCCCTCCATCTGTCATGTATCTGCAAATAAATGTGTAATTAATCAACAGAATATTAAATGAACTCATCTGTATAATTTAACTTAATAAACTGTGTTCACAATTACCAATAATTATGCAAATATGGGTTATTATAGTTTTTCTACATACACATTCTATTCACCAAGAAAAATAAGAATGTCTTTTCAAATTTATTAGGAAATTAGTCTTGATCACTGTAACAAATAACTAGTCTATTATGAGACTTTCCTTTTTTCCCTTTTGTTATCAATATTTTGAACAGGCTTGTAGATCGTAAAACTCTTAGAAAAATAAGAACAGGATCACTTCATTTTGGAAGCATTGAAGGTTACAGGAGTAATGGAACATTACTAAACTTAAAATTAGATGAATTTATTTGATAAGAAAAATGTATGCCACTGTTGGGCAGATGTATTAAATGTTTAAAATGTTGCCAGGAACTGTTCTAGAGGTTTTACATGTAAGAATATTATTATCCTCACATTACAGATAAAGAAAATAAGGAATCACAAAAAGTTTAAGGACTTACACAAGGTGTGGGGAAGTTGGGGTGCCTATGGCCAGGATCCGCACTGAACTTGAACCACCTGATGATGTAACTGGCCTGTTGCTAGGCTACTGCTTCCACACCTTTAGGCAATGAGCTATTATTGTGCTATATAGAGAGCTTGGCCCAGTGCTCTGGGCGGAGGCAGAGACACTAGTGCTTGACCTACTGCCGGGAGAACAAGCCAGGTAATAAATCCTTTCACCCCAAAGAACGTTCTGCTGTCAATTTCTTTGGTAGCATTGAATCCATAGTGAACTTGCCTGGGGCTGAAACCCATTGGCAAGACACAAGGTCACTCACAAGGTCACTCAAACAGTTATGGCAGAATTGAGAAATGAATCTACAATGTTGGCTTGAAAAACCATGATCTTAACCACCATGTATTGCTGTCTAAACTGAAGGGTCACACTGTCCACCCCACTTTCTGTCTCTGAAGACAACTTTGCTATTGTCTTACCAATGGGTTTCAGCCTTGGGCATGTTCACTATAGAGTCAGTGAGACGGAGGAATGACAACGAGTCATTCTTGAGGTAAAAGGGTTTATACCTGGCTTTATTCTCCCAGAAGTAGGTCCAGCACTAGAATTACATCTGCATCCAGCAGTCCACAGGTCTGTAACCCTCTTTCATCTCTGCCTCCACCCAGAGCACTGGACAGAGCTCTTTATAGTGACTCAGTCAATAATAGCTTATTGCCGACAGGTGTGGAAGCAGTAGCCTAGCAGGAGGCCAATTAAATCATCAAGTAGTTTAAGGTCAGGTGAGGATCCTGGCCACAGGAACTTCCATTTTCCCCACAGCCATCATGGAACCATCACCATTCCACAGGGCTGGTAGATCCTCACAGTCATGTCACTGTGAGGTATTCCAGTTTCCTTGGCTAGTGGGGATTAGAACAGGGTGTACAATCTCCTACCCCATGCTGGACAATTAAATACTTATTTCTTGAGAGATAGGCTCAAAAGACAGTTCATCGGTCTTTCTATGTGGATAGAGTAGATGAAGTGATACCCCAGGAGCTGTGGGTATTTATTTTCATCAGATGCAAAGAGCTGCAGAGAAAGCTTCATAGTAAAAACAAGGACAAAGGTGCACAAAAAGAAGCAGAGACATTTGGCCCTGTGGTTTCAGCTTCATAACTTGCCCTTGGGTTCTAGGAGGGATCCCTGCTTCTTTATAAGTACATCCCAAATTTGTTTAGGCAAATACTAGTGTATTTAATGTTTTGGAATAAAAATAACATTATTCATTTTAGACTTGTATAGCTCCATTTACAAATACACTACAGTTTTTTAATCCTTGTGTAAGTCCTTAAACTTTTTGTGATTGCTTATTTTCTTTATCTGTAATGTGAGGATAATAATATTCTTACATGTAAAACCTCTAGAACACTACAGACATGTAGCTCACATGTTTTTAGTCTTCTGCTGTTACAAACAATGCCATCATGAACATCTGTGTCTATGCAGTTCCTTGAGCTCATAGGCAAAAGTTTACCTGAAGTCTGCAGCTAGGAAAGGACTCACTGGGTCATAAGAGACGCATATACATATTCAACCTTAATAGTCAACGTCAAAGGGTTTTCAAAATACTTTCAGAGTAAACTCCTACTTGCCTATGGATGAAAATTATCCTTCTGGTTTTAATTATAAGTTCCAGATTGCCAAGCAGCTTGCTCATATTTTTATTATAGGCCATTTATGTTTTGTCTGTGAAATGTCTGTTACATCTTTTGCTCATGTTTCTATTGGATTCTGTGTTTTTTTCTGTTTTTCTTTCTTCAATGGTATTAATCCTTTATTAGTTATATATGTTGCATATAATTTGTGGTCTTTATGGGGTTTTATCCTGATACTATTCCCTTGTTTGTTTTCATGTGAAACTAATGTTTCTGAAAAAAAGAAACTTGATTTAGATAACCTTTCTAACTTTACACAGTAACTGCTTCTGTTATTTTTGTGTAGTGTTTAAAAATGTGGTAATTTGCTCATTGTGACTTTTGGACTCACTCTGTTCCTATCTCCCACTTTTATCTGGACCTTTTCCGCCTTCACCTTTATGGCCACATCCTGTACAATCTGTTTTTAGTCCATGAGGTTTTAGTGTGGGCTCTGTCCTGAAAGGGAGCTGTAGCTGGACAGTTTAATGAATTCATAGGAATTAGACTGCACTATTCTCTCCCTGGCTGGTCAGTCAAAACTCTTCCCAGTTTAAGCTCTTCAAACCAGCTGGCACATGCTTTCTAGTTAGTTTCTCTTGGCCACTTTAGGGATCTTCTGTTCTTAGTGTTACCAGATGCCCCACTGCTACTCTTGGTCTCTTCCCACATAGATGCCGATCCCAGGCCAGTCGTTTGGCTCCTGGCCACATGTCCATGACTGCATATACTTGGCTTTGAGATGACGCCTTGTCACCATCATTGTTGTGTAAGCAATGATCTTTTCTTTTGGCTTTGCTGTCCTGTTGCTTTGTCTGTTTTTGTGGATTTGGGAAGATTTAAAACCTATGCCTCCACCATATTTTCCTAAAATTCTGTGATTTTACATTCAGCATCTCATGTCAGCCACTATACATTACAATTAGCTATTTTTTAATGACATGAGCACACAGGGCATGAGAGATGTTTTTTTTCCTAACCTCAAAGGAACTCCAGTCCAGCATCTTCCTTTAGATGATCACAGATAAAATATTAAGAATTGTTCCCTAATCAATGCTAGCTAAGAAAACTATGCTAATAATGAATGATTGCTGCAAAGATCTGTTGTGTTTGTAGAAAATGAACTCCAAGGAGAGAAATGTGTACAAGTAGACATGTAGACAAGCTCACAGGGTCAGTATGTTGTGATGGTTAAGAGTGCAGTGGAGCCAAACTGCTTAGGTTCAAGCCCAGCATTACATTTTCAAGAAATTATGGATTCCCAGAATATCAGTTACTTTTCTGAGTTCAATCTAAAGTCATTAAACTGTCTATGCCTCAATTGTTTCATCTGTAAAATGGAGAAAGTAACAATGTGCTTACCTTTTAATACTTGTGTCAAGATACAAATGAGTAAACATATGTAAAATGCATAAAACATTGTCTAGCAAAGTAGCAAGTGCTATATAAGTGTTGACTAGTATTACCAGCTATGTTTTCATTAGAATTTCTATGTCTACTAAAAATGACTGCCATATCTTGAATATGAAATTAATAGAAGCATAAGAATTAGGAATCTGTCGCTTACACTATAAATCCTTCTAAGCCAGCTCAGGTAACCCTGCCCTCTCCAATGTTACACATGCTGCAGTCATCACAAAGGTTACAAGTGGAAAATTGAGGGAGGATCAAGTGAGAAGCAGGACTAACTACCAATTCCCTTTATAAAAATATCATTATATGGGATTAAATTACTTCATTTTGGCTGTGTGACTTAACGCAGAATTTTTGGTTATATTCTTGGCCCCACTATTTATTACTGTGACACCTGCAGATAACTTCAATTCCCACCAAATTGTTAGGTTCCCTTTAATCCACAACCTTGAAGGAATGTTGAGTCCCCTTTCACACACAGCCTTGAATTGCCTCCGGGGGCAGCAGCTTCTTATCCCTCAGAAGCTGCACCAGAGTGTATTGTCTGCAACAGTTTCTGTTTCTCAGAAGTCACAAGGCCATCCTGCTCACCAAGGCCCTAAATTCCGAAATAAGCAGCCCCCTTGCTGCTGCTGCTCTCTCTCCTTTCCAAGATAACCATTCTGTCTGTTTATCTTCAGCTCCCCTCTTGCTGCTGCTCTCTCCTTTCGAGACAGCCACTCTGCTTCTTTGTCTTACACGGAATAAAACCACGCTGACGGAGTTCTCATGTCCTTCTTTGCGAGCGAGTGAGCCGGGTAGCTAAAAGAACCCTTTCACAAATAAAATACGTAACTCCCCCCCACCCCAGTTTTGCAGGGTGCTCCTTTTTAGCTTCATTAATGGAAATTTTCTCAGAGTCTCATTATAAGAGGTTTTCCTCTGACTAATATTCCTAACTACTAGCAGAGTCACACCCCCAACTGTTTAAAGCAATGTTGAAAGAGAAGAAAAAGATAAGCTTTTGCATGCTTTAAGAAATTTTGAATTCTTAGAATGCTAATTAACTAATTTTCTGAGTTCTACCTAAAGTATGTGAAAGAAACTCCATTCCCATTCTTTTCATGACATTCCTTATGGTTACATAAGAAAAAAATCCTAAATCAAACACCTTTGTTCTTTACAATGCTTTTGAGCTTATGTCTCTTTAGTCCCTGAAATATACTTTAAAAAATTGGAAACAGAAAGTTTACTTTGTGACTCCATTCCTTTTTCCTGTAGCACAGACATTTCTATCCCCTATTTTCTAACTTAAAGCAAATGTAAATTCCCATGGGTGTCTCTAGCCCTTCTGTCTTCCTATATTTGACCCCAGGCTGAGACGTCAGGCTCCAGCCCTCCGATGCCAACATGGGTCACTATGCAATGGGTGAGCAGTGAGCGCCGCACGGCAGGGCCTCTACACACCTCTGACCACGCCTGAGAGGAGACCAGCCACATCACTTGCTGGCCACGCGAGTCACCTTCCACCCAGAGAGGACAGCTCTGACTCGCTTTTTACATTCAGTGTCCTGGACTTTATCACAGGAAAGAGAAAAGTGTAAGGCCAAGCAGGTAATCACTGGAGAAAATTTTCATATAGAGATTGTGTTATTTTTACTCAGGTTTTTAAAAAAAAATACTGAATATGAATGTCTGTTGGTCAACATAAAGCATATGGACCACTGATGAATATTTAAATGGATTCATTTGGGAACTATCCCAGATCTCATTTGAAAGGCTGGTAGGGAACAAAGAAGGAGAACAAAGGCTTAACTGGATCTTCACTGAGTCATGAAACAAGCAGGAAAGGCTACAGATACATTTTTTTTTTCTCATCAGTGAATTCAGCAGCAACTAGACAGCTCTCAGCAAACCAGTCTCCTCGTCTTCCTGAGTCCACAGCTGAACCATATTTCCTGGCCCTCTTACAGTTAGATGTGGCCACACAGCTGTTCTGGATAAGGGACTGCAGGCATAAGTCACGGCGACACTTCAGGCCTGACAGTGCGGAACAGTCTGACACCATGGTTCTTCTGCTCCTGTGTTCAGCCTGTTGACTATCAATGCCCAGGGTGACACTGGGGACCTGGCTGGATAATAGCAGAATCACCTACCATCTCTCTGAATCTCTGAGAGACTATATGGTACATATTTCCCAACTGAAGGTCAGAAACACAGGTGAGGTGTTTATGTGAAGGAGAAATAAATTTCTTTGTTTTAATTTACTGAGATTTCTCTGTTACATAAGTTAGTGTTAACTGGTACTACTAGAGTCCTGGAAAATACAAAATGCTTCTGAGTATAGGTATGCTTATAATATATACTATTACATGCAGAACTCAGTTTTAAAAAATTGCCTTAAAAAAAGATGTATCTAAGAAGTATACACTCACACTTATAATCATGCTAATATGTATCTAAGATGTATACACACAAACACATATATGTACATATCTACTATTCATTTACTGAATAAATGAGCACCCACAGAAATACAGAAGCACTAGCATGTGAGTCACACGGCACTGTCTACATTGCCCACCACTGCACGAAGTGCCTGGAATGACTTGAAACATTTTGGATACATACATACTTCAGCTCTTCCCTATAGTTTTCCCAGGGGTCCTCATGCCTCCAACAATTTCCATCTCTTGTAAGAGTCACACCCTACATTATCTCTTTATCCTGGACACTACGTTTGCCTTTTTAGCAATAGATTTTTATATCCCACTGTGTCCCACTCAGTATTTCTAACTCTACATTCATCATTTCCTCTGTTTTCACTCTTTCTCTCTCTTTCTCACACACACACACACACACACACACACACACACACACACACACACACACTAGCCAGGTCTCTCTGCCTATTTTCTCTAATGGCCTCAAACACCAAAGAGGGCTCAGTGAAACTGAAATCACCAACCTTCCTGAAACATATTTCAAAATAAAAATCATAAAGACGCTAATGGAACTATATAGAAAAACATTCAAGATATAAGGGAGGAAGTCAAGAAACAGATAAAAACTTTGAAAAATACAGTATCCAAAGTGAAACATAAAGTGGAGGGATTTAAAAGTAGACTAGAAGAGCTAGAGAAGATGGTAAATGGAATAGAAATTAGAGAATAGGAATACAAAGCTGAGACAGAGAGAGAAAAAACAATCTTTAGGAATGAAAGAATAATAAGATAACTCTGTCCAATCAAAATGGAAACATATTTGCATTATTTGCATTATAGGGGTAACAGAAGAAGAAGAAAGAGAAAAAGGGATAGAAAGTGTCTTTGAAGAAATAATTGCTGAAAACTTCCCCAATCAGGGGAAGAAAATAGTCTCTCAGACCATGGAAGTACACATATCTCCCAACACAAGGGACCCAAGGAAGACAACACAAAGACATATGATAATTAAAATGGAAAAGAGCAAGGAAAAGGATAGAGTATTAAAAGCAGCCAGAGAGAGAAAAAGGATCACCTACAAAGGAAAACCCATCAGGCTATCATCAGACTTCTCAACAGAAACCTTACAGGCCAGAAGGGAGTGGCATGATATATTCAATGCAATGAAACAGAAGGGCCTTGAACCAAAACTACTCTACCCAGCAAGACTATCATTTAAATTTGAAGGAGGGATTAAACAATTCCCACATAAGCAAAAGTTGAGGGAATTTACCACCCACAAACCATCTCTACAATATATTTTAAAGGGACTTCTCCTGATGGAAGTGCACCTGAGGCTACATAGCTGTCACCAGAAAAAACAAGACCATAGTAAAGGAGTAGACCAATTAATTACTAAGCAAATGCAAAATTAAATCAGCTACCCATTAAGTCAGTCAAGGGATACACAAAGAGTACAAAACATGACATATAATATATAAAGAGTAGAATAGGAAGAAAAAGAAGGGAGAAAAAAAGGAATGTTTAGACTGTGTTTATAATATATTAATAAGCTTATTAAGTTAGACTGTTAGATAGTAAAGAAGCTGCCCTTGAACCTTTGGTAACCATGAATCCAAAGCCTGTAATGGCAAAAAGTACATACCTATCGATAATCACTGTAAATGTAAATGGACTGAATGCATCAATCAAAAGACAGAGTTACAGAATGGATAAAAAAGCAAGACCCATCTATCTATATGCTGCCACAAGAGACTCATTTCAAACCCAAAGATATACATAGACTGAAAGTGAAGGGATGGAAAAAGATATTTCATGCAAACATTAGGGAGAAAAAAGCAGGAGTTGTAGTACTTCTACCAGATAAAATAGACTTCAAAACAAAGAAAGTAACGAGACAAAGGACATTACATAATGATAAAGGGGTCAGTCCAACAAGAGGATATAACCATTACAAATATCTATGCACCCAACACAGGAGCACCTACATATGTGAAACAAATACTAACAGAATTAAAGGAGGAAATAGAATACAATGCATTTATTTTAGGAGACTTCAACACACCACTCACTCCAAAGGACAGATCAACCAGACAGAAAATAATAAGGAGACACAGGCACTGAACAACACATTAGAACAGATGGATCTAACAGACATCTACAGAACACTCCACCCAAAAGCAACAGAATACACATTCTTCTCTAGTGCACATGGAACATTTTCCAGAATAGGTTGCATACTAGGCTATAAAAAGAGTCTCAGTAAATTCAAAAAGATTGAAATTTTCCAACCAGTTTCTCAGACCACAAAGGTATGAAACTAGAAATAAATTGTGCAAAAGAAACAAAAAGGCCAAAAATGGAGGCTTAACACATGCTCCTAAATAATCAATGGATCAATGACCAAATAAAAACAGACATCAAGAAATATACGGAGACAAATGAAAACAACAGCTCAATGCCCCAACTTCTGTGGTATGCAGTGAAGGCAGTTCTAAAAGGAAAGTATACAACAATTCAGTCATATGTAAAGAAGGAAGAGAAATCCCAAATGAACAGTCTAAATTCACAATTATTGAAACTGGAAAAAGAAGAACAAATGAGGCCCAAGTCAGTAGAAGGAGAGACATAATAAAGATCAGAGAAGAAATAATAAAATTGAGAAGAATAAAACAACAGGAAGAATTAATGAAACCAAGAGCTGGTTCTCTGAGAAAATAAACAAAATAGATAAACCCCTAGCCAAACTTATCAAGAAAAAAAGAGGGTCTACACACATAAATACAGTCAGAAATAAGAAAGGAAAAATCACTCTGGACACCAAAGAAACAAAGAATTATGAGAGAATACTATGAAAAATTATATGCTAACAAATTGGATAATCTGGAAGAAATGGACAACTTTCTAGAAAAATACTACCTTCCAAGACTGACACAAGAAGAAACAGAAAATGAACAGACCAACTGACAGCAATGAAATTGAATTGGTAATAAAAAAACTATCCAAGAACAAAACTCCCATACCAGACAGCTTCACCGCTGAATTTTATTAGACATTTAGTGAAGACCTAATACCCATCCTCCTTAAAGTTTTCCAAAAAAGTAGAAGAGGAGGGAATACTTGCAAACTTATTCTATGAAGCCAGCATCACTCTAATACCAAAATCAGGCAAAGACACTAAAAAGAAAGAAAAGTACAGACCCATATCCCTGATGAACACAGATGCAAAAATACTTAAGAAAATATTAGCAAACTGAATAAAAAAATAAACCAAAAATATACATCATGATAAAGTGGGATTTATCCCAGGGATGAAAGGATGGCACAATTTTCAAAAATCCATCATTATCCACCACATCCACAAAAAGAAGGACAAAATCACATGATCATCTCCACAGATGCTGAAAGAGAATTTGACAAAATTCAACACCCATTCATGATAAAAACTCAACAAAATGGGTATAGAGGGCAAGGACCTCAACATAATAAAAGCCATACATGACAAACCCATAGCCAACATCATACTTAATGGCGAAAAGCTGAAAGCTTTTCCTCTAAGAATGGGAACAAGACAAGGATGCCCACTCTCCCTTTTATTCAACATAGTACTGGAGGTCCTAGCCACAACAATCAGACAACACAGAGAAATAGAAGGCATCCAAATTGGTAAGGAACAAGTTAAATTATCACTGTTTACAGATGACATGATATTTTACATAAAAAACCCTAAAGAATCCACTCAAAAACTATTACAACTAATAACTGAATTCAGCAAAGTTGCAGGATACAAAATTAATATACAGAAATCTGTTGCATTCTTATATACTCATAATGAACTATCACAAAGAGAAATCAGGAAAACAGTCCTTATACAATTGCATCAAAAAGAATAATACCAAGGAATAAACCTAACCAAAGAGGTGAAAACCTATAATCTGAAAACTGCAAGACACTCATGAGAGAAATTAAAGAAGACACCAATAAATGTAAATACATCCCATGCTCATGGATAGGAAAAATTAATATTGTCAAAATGGCCATCCTGCCTAAAGCAATCTACAGATTCAATGCAATCCCTATCAAAATACCAACAGCATTCTTCAATGAACTAGAACAAATAGTTTTAAAATTCATATGGAATCACAAAAGACCCCGAATATCCAAAGCAATCCTAAGAAGAAAGAATAAAGCAGACAGGGGGTGATTATGCTCCCCAACTTCAAGCTCTAATACAAAGCCACAGTAATAAAGACAATTTGGTACTGGCGGAAGAACAGACACATAGATCAATGGAATAGAATAGCAAGTCCAAATATAAACCCACACATATATGGACTACAATAAAGGAGCTATGGATATACAATGCGGAAATGACAGCCTCTTCAAGAACTGGTGTTGGCAACACCGGATGACTACATGTAAGAGAATGAAACTGGATTACTGTCTAACTCCATTCACAAAAATAAACTTGAAATGGATAAAAGACCTGAATATAAGTCACGAAACCATAAGATTCAGATGAGACTACATCGAACTAAAAATCTTCTATACAGCAAAGGACACTATCAGCAGGATAAAAAGGGATCCTTCAGTATGGGCAAATATATTCATAAATGACATACCCAATAAGGGGTTAACATCCAAAATATATAAAGAGCTCACATGCCTCAACTCCCAAAAAGCAAATAACCTGATTAAAAAATGGGCAGAGGATCTGAACAGACACTTCTCCAAAGAAGAAACACAAATGGCCAACAGGTACATGAAAAGATGCTCCAATCAACAGGGAAATGCAAATTAAAACCACAATGAGATATCACAACTCAACATCCAAAAGACAGGGAACAACAAATGCTGAGAAGGATGCAGAGAAAGGGAACCCTCCTACACTGTTGGTGGGAATGTAATTTAGTTCAACCATTGTGGAAAGCAATATGGAGGTTCCTCAAAAAATTAAAAATAGAAATACCATTTGACCAGGAATTCCACTCCTAAAAATTTACCTGAAGAAAACAAGATCACAGATTCAAAAAGACATATGCACCCCTATGTTTACTGCAGCACTATTTACAATATCCAAGACATGGAGGCAACCTAAGTGTTCATCAGTAGATGAATGGATAAAGAACAGGTGGTTCATATACACAATGGAATATTATTAAGTCATAAAAAGAAAACAAATCCTCCCCTTTGCAATAACATGGATGGAGCTTGAGGGTATTATGCTCAGTGAAATAAGCCAGGTGGAGAAAGACAAGTGCCAAATGACTTCACTCATTTGTGGAGTATAACAACAACAAAGCAAAACTGAAGGAACAAAATAGCAGCAGAGTCACAGACCCCAAGAAGGGACTAGTGGTTACCAAAGGTAAGTGGGTGGGGAGGATGGGCAGGAAGGGAGGGAGAAGGGGGTTAAGTGGCATTATGATTAGCACACATAATGTAGAGGGGGCACGGGGAAGGCAGTGTAGCACAGAGAAGACAAGTAGTGACTCTACAGCGTATTACTATGCTGATGGACAGTGACTGTAATGGGGTATGTGGTGGTGACTTGTTAAGAGGGGTGAATGTAATAACCACAATGTTGCTCATGTGAAACCTTTGTAAGATTGTGTATCAATGATACCTTAATTAAAAAAATTAAATTATGCACTCTGACTCCAGTGATCACCCATCTACTCCTCACCTGAACTAACCATAATCTGTCTCTCTCATTCTACGCTGTCAGAATCCAGGTACTGTGGCTGCCAGGAATAGACTGGTGGATCTGAGGATATCAGAGCAGAGCTATAAATCTGATCTAAAGTTCTTTTGTACTTTTTTGGATCTTTTCACCATTCAAACAAGCTTTTCATGAGTGATCAGGAAGATTAATCATATAGAAGAATGATTTTTGACACGGGTCCTCTCGGATGTATAAGGCCAAAGAGTAGGTCAAAACTCAGACTCACATGGTAATTATAAAATTATTTGGGAAGCTTTTCCCTGCATTACAAAGCCTGGGTTTTGAAGTCAGACATATCTGAGTTCTAATGCAAGTCTAGACTTTCCTTAGCATCACGCAATTGTGGCCAAGCAGGATCTGTTTCCTTATCTGTAAAACAGGTATAAAAATACCTCATAAGGGTTGTTGGTGTGGGGAGGTTAAATGAATAAATATCTTTAAAGCAGTTAACAAGAGTGTAGTAGGAATTGGAAATATTCAAAAGGGCAATTACAATTATTAATAGAAGTAGTTTTAATAGAATATCCTATTGCCTCCACTGAGGCCCAAGACGGTGCTAAATGTTCTAAACTGCCAAAATACATTAAGAATTTTATAATCACAACCTTTTTTGGAATGTACTAGGAAGCAGAAGGAAAACAGGGACAAAGATTAAAAAATCTGATACCATCAAAACAGATAAACACATTAAAACTTTCAACTGTAATATGGCTTCTCTCCAGATAGCAGGTATGTAACTGAAGAATACCAGAATATATTTGTTCCTCAAAGTAATTACAGGCAGCTCTGACAAGCCAGAAAGAAAAAAAACAGATGAAGCCACTCAGCAAAACCCCTCTCCTCTCCTTCCTCCATCCTTCACTACAAAATTTGATTTTTAAGAGCATAAGAAAATCACTCTAAACACACAGGGCACATGTGTTTCTCTAACAATAAAAAAAATTAGTTTATAATGAAAAGATTTTACAGAAATGGTAGATCTTTTACTTTCCATGAATGAGCAGAAGAGAGCCTGAAATATCCCCATATATCCTTAGATTTCTCACATTTTTCTAATGACCTTGCGAGCTAACCTGTATAACGCATTTTGGTAGACCAACCCTCCCCTCCTTTGCACAATGCTGTTAGAGGCCAGGGCGACTCACCCACTATTGATGTCATCAGATCGGAGACTTTTCCCAAGGATGTCACCGTCACTCATATATCCACCAACATCAACTTCAGAAGACACATCCAGGTCACTGCTTGCTTTCTCACTCATGTCCACCTGTGACATGTTTCCCAGCCGAGAGACAGCCGCCCGACGGAGAGGCGTCGTGTACATGAACCTTGAGGGGTCTGTGTGGATGAGCCGGCTGGTCCCGCTGCGAGGGTAGCCAGCACCCAGAGAGGGGGCATCACCAGCCTGAAGCCGGGGGCATGCCTGGCCTAGCCTCCAGGTCATGGGCGTGGGTCGGTTCGTCAGGTTGGGGATGGTCCTCCCGTTCACTTCTGTTGTCACCGTGCTGTCGAACGTTGTCTCCAGGGTGCTGTGGGTGACATGGAGAAGTGACTATATGCTAGTTCTCTGGGGTCACAGAGCAAGGGTATGTGAAGATGGGAAAGGCTAGAGCTGAGAGTCATTTCTTAGACGTATGTGGTTTTCATGAAAGCCAAGTCATACAACCATTATGAGATTCTGAACAACTCTGAAGATGTCAGACTGTGCGAAGGGGCATTTATTTGCAGTTTTTTTCTATTCCTTCAAAAGAAAGGCCATCATTACATTTTAGATCAAAGAAAATACTGTTTCACTTTTCCAACAAACTCTTTAAACTATTGTAGCCTCCCAGAACTGAGGAACAGAAAATTAAAGAATAGTTATTCTGGAAATTAACTATATTACATCTGAAAGTCTCTCCACCACTCTCATTACGTGCATTTCAACTGCAACTTCTGCCACTTTTCTTTGGGGCAGGCCAGAAAATCCACTGAGTAGTGATGGTAACAGTTTTAGCAGCTAATTCAGTTTGAAAGGGAAATAACGTCAAGGAAGGGATGGATACGAGGAAAAAGTCCCTGGATATGTGCTTAGAAGTCAGCACTTGACTGTCCTATAAAATTTAAGTGAGAATATAGTATGGGAAAGCAAAATTTCCTTCTCTATCATTGTACAACATTAAATGCTTGATTGTCATATTTTCTTTATTGGCCCAAAGATATGGAGAATTGAGAGAAACCTGTGGCTTATCTGCGTCCCACGAAGACTGGACATAGTCTCTTCTAAGTTCTGCCTCAAATCAGCTATGTTTTTAACTGTTCTCATTCTTCTCGTCTCAGGGTCTTCACCTAGACACAGGTAACACAATAATGAGTGTGTCAGTCATATCATTACTGTCCGCAGGGTAACCATATGCATAAGAAGTAAGATACATTCCTCCTCCTTAAAGTAAAATGATGACGTAGGAAATTAAGGACTATTATCATCTGATAATTATAGTCTTTGCTATAAATAAAACAGAATAGAAACAAATGTAACAAGTTACAACATTATGAAGTGGTGATAACACAATAACACTTTGTAGACCTTTGACCTTAATCATTGCAAAATCAGCAGGTCATTTGGAAATGTATTGTACAGTACTCCATGAAAAAATCTGAAACTATTTGGATCCTAACTCCATAAAGACCTGTTTCTAAGTGTGCTCAGAATAGCTGAGATAAATGTGTCTTATGTGGAAAGTACACATTTGGACTCAGGAATATGATAGAGGCCTTTTCTCAGAGAAATTATCTTTTTAAGCCTTTTACTAGACTCATGGACCAACATTCACAACTTTGGATGGGTTTATTTTTAATTATTTCTCCACTTTCTACAGGGAACCCAAACTTCCGCATGTGAGGCTAGAGTTTTGGTCAAGTCCCAGGCATGTAAACCTGGGATGGTCTGATGGGCTGTGGGGCACATGCCTTTCATGTACCTATCACCTGGGGGCAGAAGTGCAGGTGCACCAGTTTGTTTATGGCCATTAAGTTCCCAGGCCAGTGGCCTCTGAAGCTGGTGTGTCTGGATGATAAGGATAACATAGAAAGGGAGCAGAGGAAGCATGTTTTTTCTTCAGTTCAGCTTTCGCTCAGGAGGATATCCAGGAATGAGAAATTTTAATACAAAGGAAAGAAGGAAGACAGGAAGAGATGGAGGGAGGGAGGGGAATGGATGGTTTAAGAGGAGGGAAGTGCTGGTAGGAGAGGGAAGAAGAGGAAGGCAGAGGAAGGGGATGGTAGGGAAGAAGGGAATGGATGGGAAAGAAACAGAGAAAGAAAAATGAAGGTAGAAAATAGCATATATTAAATTCCACTATGAAAACTGTCACATAGAAAAGTCAAGATGCATATCTACAATCCTTTTTTAAGAACATAGGTAGACATTTATTCTGTTCATTTTCTTCCACAGATTTCATACCAGATTTTTTAAAATATGCAACAAATACACTCATTTTATATTTGTAATATAATCATAAAATTGGTGGGGCTTCAGAGAACATCTCACTCACCTCTCAATCAATGAGTGAATTCATCTATGTCTCACTAGGGAGATGGTCATGTGCCTCTACCTGACATGCCCAAGATTGAAAGGCTTCCTTCTCTCCAGTAAGAGATGGCTCCTTCCAATACTTGTGAAGATATTTCTGAGAATGAATAATAATTTTTCTCCCTTTAACCTCCATCCAATGGTCCTGTGGCTCTGAAACCAACTGACCAATTTTACACTCTTTACCGTGGCAGTCACTCGAGTTCTAGAAGAAAGCAACTGCTAATTCGTCTATTTTCTCCTTCAGCCAAACATTACTACATTGTTCATTATTCCATCTTGGATCATTGCGAAATGACCACCATTCTGCTGCCTGTCTGTGAATCTCTTCCTTTTTATTTACAAATTATTTGAATGATTAAAATATGTGTAACAGCATCATTATTTCAAACTTAGAAAGTATGGAAGAACTCCTGTAAATATATTTTCTAAGAAATAGAAAAGCACATTATAACCTCATGCACACGACAAACTTTTTCTACAGTAATTCAAGTCATACAATCTCTAACCTTGCAGATTAACATTTAAAAAAATCTCAGATCTGTTAATAACCTTTAAGACTCTAATCATATTCTCTCTGAAATTTTTTCCTTCCTTTTACTTATAACACAGCATGCTTGAGAAGTGACTAGAAAGAAGTCTACCTTTTACTTCCAAATAATCTGGTAGAACCCTGAAGAAAAATGAGGGTTTTTTAAGGAAAATCTTAAAGAGCAGAAAAAGAGTATCATAGTCAAAGGCAGAGGTCAAGAATAGATTTTACTCAAAGTGGGCCAAAGAAATAGTGAAGAATGAGACAAAATGTTAGACGCACTAAAGCCAATATTCAGTACATAAAACTTCATACAGTGTAGAAGCCTTAAACTGTGATGTTGAGAGATAAGTCTTAAAGGAGGAAAGTGACCTTTAAGAGATGGAGGAGGGATGCAAGTCATTGACCTCACCTAGACTATAACATGTCCCCTGTCCCTGACCCCTTCCCTCTGGGAGAACTTTCACACTGTCATCAGGCTGCATCTCAACCATTTGACAACCACTTGATAGGTATAATAGTAATAACACTGATATTTGAATTATTTTCACACATCTTTTTAATATAAACTTGAAGAATATTGTATTTTCAGGTATTCCATTTCACTATATGTTTTTTTCACATCTTCTTCATCTCCTTTTAAATTTCTTTCTGCCAATCCAACAGGCATCCAACAGGACCCTTGGTTTTTCCAATTGAATCCACTTCAATTGTTCACGTTGCATCCCTCATGTTTCAGAACCATGACTTTCCTCCCTCTGGTTTCACTCATCATGACAGCCACTCACGACACTGCACCACTCATGATAGTCAGGCAAAGGGGCCTTTTCCTCCCAGAACTTACTGAGCAGAACTTAACTGCTGCCTCATTTATGTCACGAAAGATAATATCCAAATCAAAATTCGTTGCATTAAATGTTCTCAATGACCCACAAAAGGCAAGATACAATTAACTGTACTTATGAGTCCCCTAGGACTGTACAGGTATGACACATCCTGTAAATTTGTATCCAACTGATGTCTAGTGGGTGGGAAACAGGGACAGAAATGCCATTGAAAAGGCCAAATGTAAAAGCACAGATAAAATTAAATATTAATAACATCTTAGCAGAAACAGTACATAGGAGAAACTTATTTTGTCACAGAAATGTTGTATCCTCTCTCACCTCCCTAATTTCAAAGCCACTGTCATTCTTGAAGGAAGTCTCCTAAGTGTCAGACATGATTGTAAGGGCTTACACACATTTTCCAGAAGGATATATTCTGCAATTCACTTTGAGTTTTCAACACTGGCGCAACTGCTTCTTCACTGCCTCTGAAGTCTTCTCTATGAGCAGGGCACAGAGTAACAGGTGCAATTTGGTGCTCCTGCATTTTTACTTGGGAGCAGGCAGACCATTTAATCTGTGTGGTCCTGCTCCTAGTTTTTAGGCTTTAATTATACACATTGTATTTGACACTGCCAGCACTGTCATCTTTTAATAGGAAATCAAGTTTTATATGACTAACCTGATTCACAGGGAATTATCTCTCTACACCATCCATATTGAAATGTTATTTATTTAGAGCACAGCTGCCTGATTTATTTTGAGAAATAACCCTAATTTTGTGGATGACCACAACAGTGATTTGGATGGAAAATTCTCACCTCATCTGGTTTAAGCCAGACACTTTGGGTGGAAAATATCAAATATGGCTAACAGCTTTACATTTACCTTTTAAATATTCTCCTGTGTAGTTGTAGCACAGATCTTTATCTGATTTATACAACAGTAGAGTTGAACTCAAGGAACCCCGCCTAAAAACTAACTTGGAAGAGGCCATTTTGAGTCAGAAGCAAAACCTAGAGTTAAGCACATGGCAGAAATCCTGAAATTCCTGTGTGCTCTGGGCTTGGGTATATTTACCAATTTAACATTCCTCATTACTTAGGGAACTGCACTGAATGCTTCATTACCCTGACATAATTGTTCATATCAGAGCTATCTGAATAAACTCTTCCTCTTACTTTCTATCTTTCATTTTTTAATACCGGCATAAGTGAAAAAAAAACCTTAAAAAGAACAATCCCATACAATACAGTAAGCAGATGCTCAGTTTAAAAATCATGGAATACACAGACTTCTGGTGAGATTACCCTCTGACAGTAATGTTCCAAGTTATTTATGCACAAAAAGGCATGTGTCCTATATATACCCACCCTCAGCATGCTATGATTTAACAGTGTAACCAACAAATAATGTCATGGGACTACACTCTGTTCATATCTTTGAAAATACTTACATAAGAGGTACTTAGAACAAGATAAATGCTATCATTTTAAAGGCAAAAGATGAATATTATTTGATTCTACAGTTCCGGAGGATCAAAAAGAAAAGATTCTTAAGAAATATAATATAATATAATATATTCCCTCTGTGCCTTTGTACTGTATATACGGGTCTTTTATTAGAAGCAGTTCATCAGAGCAATCCCACAATGGTGAGGAAGTAAATCTTCAATGTCTGGGCACCTGGTGTATTTATATTCAGAAATCACTATTCCCACAACTGTGGAAACATTACTCTTTTAAAGCTAAACTGACTTGAAAAACAGAGCAATATTTGTCTCTGCTGCCTTTCTAAGCTTTTTTTGTTTAAAGCTGGTTCAGTAAGAACCCAGAAAATCTCATAAAATACCTTGTAACAGGACAGACTACACAGAGAATAAAACAAACCTACATTTAGCTTCAATTGCAGGAATCAGAAACAAAGAAATCATTGCTCGGGTTTAATTCTTTCAAATTTAAAGAGTCCTTTAGGAAGTCCTTTGTGGAAATACACATTGACATAAGTTATGATGTGATCAATGGTTTGATATTTATGGATTTTTGAAGAAGGGACTGTAAGATATAAATATACTTCGGTGGAGCACTGAATTTAGGTATAACAAAATTTATTTGGTTCAGCCATCTAGGAAGGCGGCAAAGTTGACAGTTAAAGTTTAATGATGAAAGTGAAGGATTACTTCAGACATCTTCATTTGTAGCTAATTAAAGATTGTGTCAGAAGTTACTAATGAGACTCATGTCATCATAAAGGCCCAGTTTGTAAAGTATAGCAAAGTTCACAGTCATCTATGTAGTAAATAGTTATAATGTACACACTCAGGAACATTTTTTGTCACACACACACACACGCACACACACTAAAGTATGTGTGCAAAGCTGTCAGAAGAAGCCGCTGAATTTCTGAAAGTGTCACTGGAGCTCACACGCTTGTCATGAAGGTACAACTGAGGGCCATCCATCCAGATGCCACTGAGGCAGCATAAGAAACTTCACTCTACAGAAAATTTACCCATGGGTGCCTTCATCTGTGATGAGGTCACCCTGAGGGACAGTGAATGAGCAGGCCCCATTAATGACTAAGTAAAACACATGGTTGGAATTTTTAAATGTTAATATTTTAGGATGTCTAGAACAGAGTGGACACCAGGCCAAGAATGCCCAGGGCAGACTGCTATTTACCCAACAAACTTTACAGCTGTTTCTCATAGATCACTTTTACAGAGGAAAGAATTTCAAGAAACAAGGAATTGAAAACTTGCATAACTATGGTTTTAAAAAGCAATCGGAAGAATGGAAGATATTTGGCTAATACAAATGTGCAGCGACTTACAATTGCATCTTCATTTCAGGGGTAAACCCGACTTACCTAGTAAGTCGGTGTACAGTGCCTGCTCCAGGTCGCCCAGCATGGTAAGGATGACGTCCTCATCCAGATGAGCTGTGCCTTCCCGCAGACAGCTTTCTCCCTCCTCTGCGGCCCAGCTCCTGATGCTGCGAGGCCCGGATGACGCGTCTTCATCTTCCGACCTGCTCTCGTCATCACTCTCACCTTTCAAGCCTTTCCTGGAAGCCCAGCCCTCGAAGCCACCGCTGCCCCACCGGCTGGCGGGCAGGAGGCTCCAAGCCCCCGAGTCGCCGGCCTGGGACAGCGACTGCACCGAGCGCGAGCCGAGCCGGGACAGCGGGCGCCTCTCCGCATAGCTGGACTCCCTCTGGCTGGCCTTTGCCGCGTTTCCAAACCAGTTGGAAATGCGCACAGTGGGTCTCCTCTCCCCCTCACTGGTGAGGGAAAGATTGGTCAGAGACCATTGCTTCCGAAGGCAAGCTCCCTCTCTCCTTCCTGCTTTACCCCGAAACACGGAGAGCTCGGCTGGCCGCTGCATATGGCTCTTCTCGTGGCTTCTCAGCTGGACTTCACACTGTCTTTTTACACTGAGATGGCAACCGGCCCTTTTGGTTTTAATTAACACATGCACTCCAGTGAAAGCTCAGGCAGGCTCAGACCTTCAAGATCTAGAGCTACAATTAGCTGCCCACAATTTAACTTGGCACAGCATTTCCTAATCAGCAGCACTTACAAACATTTTGCTTGCATGCATCTGAAGCTGAGAAGAGTTCGCTGAAGACCCTGCTCCAGCTGAAAAGTAGCCCAGGGAGCCAACTACGTTTCCCAGTCTTCATCCAATCGAATGTCTCAGCAGGGCGAGGGGTCCGCATTTCCCTCTACCGCCTTTGAGCTCCCGAACGGGAGGCGGTGAAGCGCCGGCGATGTCTCCTGCTTCCTCCCACCTCTCAGCAGCCTGTCACGCACCGAGGTCTGCAGCCCTCGCCTGCAGAAGAGCCGACACGCTGCAGCACACACGGCGTCCGCGGCGGGCCCAAAAGGGCTGACACCAGCGCGCGAGCCCAGCCCTGCGCGAGCCTTCGGCGGTCAGTATTCCTCCCGCGCTCAGGCCGCGGGCCCTTCCCTGCTGCAGCGGACGCCGCGGGCTGCCATGGCAGCACGCAACCTGCCAGGCTGACGCAGGGGCAGAAGCGGCTGTCCAGCCTGGAATGCCACAGGTTTCAAAGCCTAGCCTGAATGAGACGCCGCACTCCTAACCCTGTGCACATTTACATCCGTTTGGCCACCCAGCCTCAGACGCGGACACACACACACACACACACACACACACACACACACACACACACAAACACACACTCCCTGACTTAGAGAATGACAGACTAATGCTCCATAGCTGCAGGCAGCTGAAACAGGCAGATCTGCCTTCTGAATGTGGGGATTTGTGCTGTAAAAGCACAAATCAAATTCAAGAGTGTAAAGGACCTATAAAACGTAGTATGACACTCTCTACTGGCTGACAGATAGTGCTTTAAAGGGAAAGACTTCACCTCATTTTTTAAAGAACAAATTCAAGGGCTTTTTATTCTGAAGCTATTTAGTAAAATCCCAATGTGACAATAAAAATCAAGATTTCATCCTATAAAAAAAAGAAACCTCAAAAGGTTTTTCCCTGCTATTTTCACTCAAAAGATGTAGTTGAAAGTTGATGGCCAAGTATGTATAATATAATGGGACAAAAAGCATAAAATGCATGTTATTTTTTGATATGCATGTTTCCAGGTCTATTTCATAAACCTTTTCCAGCATAATCAGCTTTTTATTTTTTATATTTTAATAGAAACAAAACCCATAATATATATTTCTCTTCTACCGGTTGTGCATATTACATCGATGCCCTGAAAATCTGATTTTAGGAAAACTTAAAAAACTTACCAGGTACAGTAGAGTCAATGTGTACCACTGAAAGCTATGGGGAGGAGTATTAAAGAAAAACTTCTGAGGTTTTCCAGGCATAACCATTCCTTTTTAAAGGGGGAAAAATACATAGAAATATTTGTGTCATTCAAAATAATATATTAATCCCTGTCATTTATCATTTTCTAAACCAATACGATCAAATGAATTCTGATTTTTCACCTCACATTGCTAACCTTATTGAGGGGAAGTGCCCAACAGCTTAGCTTATAAATTAGCATTATAGTATGCATTGCCTGTACTTTTTCATATGATAACAAGCTACTTAGCAAGTTAATTATTCCTTAGGCCCAGGTACAAGACAGATCATACCTGGATCCATTTCCACAGATACTTAAAAGGGAATTAGATGGAAAGAACAGCAATCATTTGTGATAAAATTTTGCAATGAAAAAAATCTGAATCGTGAATTGTGAATGCTGGTCTTAATTCTTCACTCTTTTTAAAAACAGTGTTTATAAAAAGGGGCATTTAAGTAAAAGGAGGGTACAAACACTGAATCATAGACACTGACAATTATCCTTCTTAAAACATCATTTTATAAAGAGTTTTTTTAAAAGATCAAAATGTCACTCCTTCAATTACAAAGCAAAACATTTTTTTTTCCCTCTCATTTGGAGATACTGTGACCCAGTGAATCACCAGGTTATGAGACTATAGTAAATTTGTTAAGGTTATAAAACTTCAAGTTGTTTGAGCTGTATTACACTAAAGTACACTTGTAGTATATTCTAAAGTCTTATAAACTCACACAAAAAGAGAATTCTTATGCTTCAGACATTGAAAAAAGCTAACGTTGAGTATTTATGGGTAAAGGCAGTAATTATGCCCTCTCCTATACAAGGATGCCTGCCTGAGTACCAATTAGTTCAGACCAGTGGTTCTCAAACTATGTTTATGTTCAGAACTCAGAGAGCTTAGTACCATACAGCTAGCTGGGCCCCACCCCACCCCTACTCATTCAGTAGTCCTGAAATGGCTTGAGAATTTGCATTTCTAACATATTCCCAGGTGGCTCAGATACTGCAGGCTCTGGGACCCCATTTTGTGAACAACTAGGTTGAGACTAGGGGTGTTCAATGGAGTCTCCCCTAGGTGACACTCAGAAATATCACGAGACATTTTGGGTTGTCAGGGCTGGGGGTGTGGCACCTATGACATCTAAGAGGCAGAGACCAACGAGGCTGCTCTACTTCCTACAGTGACAAGACAGCCACGGAAACAAGGATTTCCGTAGACTACAATGTCAACAGTAACAAGGGTGAGAAACTCTGGCTTAGACTAGTTATGGTGCATTTACAAATGATTTAGAAATTCCACAGCTACAAGAACAAAGGTGTGCTTTTGCTCATATGAATGTCCACTCTGTGTGGTTGCAGCTCGAATCCTGGTACCCTTTACACTAAGACATGTGCTGAAAGAGCAACCCCAGTCTGGGACACAGTGATCTCCTGACAGGGCAAAGAGAGAGCGAAGCAATGGCTCCTGCAGCTTCTGGAGCCGATGTCATTTTTCCACTCAAATTTCATTGGCCAAATCAAATCACATGGTCCATCCTGCTTAGGCAGGGTAGGAAGTTATTTTCCTAGAGGGCAAACCTAGGAAGGGTGGGCTAAGGCCAATGGAGCCAGTGAAATGGGGCTGTTGATTTTGAAGACACAATCCTAACAGAGAAAATATCAAAAGGGTATTTTGACTGTTTATTTGTTTAAAGATACTGTTTTCAACTTGTAGTTACAGTATTTTTTCGCCTGGAAATATATCAGTCTGTAAGTTTACCCTGAACAACAGCAGGGAACCCACTTATTACTACTCTAGAGGCAGCTATCTCTGCTTGTTTTGGGTGTGTATTCACATGGGTGTGTTTATATTTACTTGTGTTCATCCATATAAATGTGTGTTACATACCATTGAGGACGAAGCCTCAGTGCACAGGAGACAAATATGCCTGGTCAGTGCTAAAGCTGTGAATCACTCCGATTTTGCCAAGACCTAACAAAGTATAGCTACTACAATATTCTCAAAAGGAATGCTTTTTAGCTGTTTAGTAAACATAATTACAAAATGACTTAAATAGTAAAAGATCTAAACTGATTTAAATTGAGCTTACTCTTCTTAATCTTTATAACATTCAAGAAGAATGTAACTTAAGTGATCATTTACAAGGGTCTTAGATACCAGATATTGTCCATTATTCAATACAACATCTGGTAAGTCAGAAAAAAACACATGCAACCAGCAGCTTATACCTCAGCTTAATCTAAACTCTCACTTCTAAAATAATTTCCTGAATTCATCCAACTATTTTATTAGTTTCTTACAAATGACATGTCAGTTCTGCTGATACTGAGTCAGTCTGGCATTTTTTAATGTTGTTCAGTTGAATATAAATTCTAGATAAAGGTTAAAAAGTGCATTAAACAAATGTTACACATATTGGTAAATAGCCTTCTGCAAAAAATATGTAAAAAGGGCAAGTGCGATCTTACAAAAAAAAAAAATCTAAAAACTTTCTTGAATGATTCCAGTGGAATGAAAAATGAAGTTCACTTCACATTTCCAAGGGTCTCTGGGCACTTGATGAAAGGGATGGTCTCTGAGGCTGAATTCATTTTGCAATGAGTATAAGAATAAACCACAACTCAGGGCAGTAAACTCTGAACCATCAATTCAGCAGGACTTAAAACATTGAAGTAGCGACATGAATCTAAATGGAGAGGCTGGAAGCAAAAGGCTCACCCACTCATTGCTACAAATTACATAATACATTCCACCTGACTGTGATAATTAATGGACTCATCGTCATCAGACTGTGTAAATATCACAAGGTTTATTCCCTGAGAACATGATAAACAGGAAACATGAATGATATACATAAAGACTTTGAAGGTCTCTAAATTGTAGATCTCCAAATTGTAAGTCTTGAGTTTTCTCCAGTGTGCCTTTTTATTGTGTGTCACTCATTTCTGATACTTATCTTCACACCGTAATTAAACTCTATTTTAAATTTCCACTATAATTTAATTATGAGGCAATGTTTTTACAATTTCATGTGAGCTACTGGGTAGATGAAGATATAAGCTGCTAGGCTTCCTAGCTAACTTAGTGAATCCCTTTAGCAATCTGCTTTTTAACATGAACCACTCAAGTTTGCTCCTTAACAGTATCACAAAGCTTTACATGTCCTGTATCTCAGAGGTAATGAAGTAGAGATGCTTTTCATATTTCTTTAAGCACAAAAAGGATTTTCCTTGGGTCACAGAACCAAAAAGCTCAGGGAAGGAGGGAGGCATATTTCAGACATGACTTGCTCAAGGGCTCAGACATTTCCTACAGTGCCTTGAGCTCACTCTCTCTTAATCTAGGTTCTTGTTTTCTCTGCTTTTTTCACTACCAGCAGGTCCATGCTTTCTTTTAATTAGCTCCAGGTCTAGTAGAAAAATGTATCTTTTTCCTAATATTCTTAGGAAAAGTTCTGAGAATGATTCTCATTGGTTTTGACTGAAGTGGGTCACATGTCCATTCCTGAAAGAATCACTGTGGTCAAGGAATAGGTTGCTCTGATTAGATCTGCTTGGATCAATTTCGTTGGAACCACATGAACAGAGATTGGTGGGACTATGGTTCCCCCAAAGAAAATCAGTGCTGTTATTAGCAGATGGGGCACTGGATGCTGGTCAGGAGAAAGTGTAACAGGGCATTAAGGTATGCTTACTATGAAGCCAATAGTGCTGAAGATACAGAGCTCCTAACTCACCCGGGCTCCTCCCTAAATGAACACTGTATGTGATTTTTGTCTTCCTATTTTTGCATTGTTTTCAGGCACCCCCAAATTGCAAAGGCTTCAAACTGTCACAAAACCTGGATCTTACCCTGCCATGGCTAATGCCATCAGAGTTGTATAACATCAGGCTACTTCACTTCGGGAGCAAGACAATCACTCGCCAATGAAGCCCCCACACCAACCACTAGCAATAAGAGTTCAACAATAATAACAGCACTAAAACTTCACGTTACAGAAAACCAGTGAGCTACCAAGATCCCAGTGAATTTAGGAAAAGTGCCCAGCTTTACAATGAGAAGCTAATGACAACAACAAAGTAAGCAGAAATTTTCTTTCAAATTGTTTTCACTGAAGTTGTTTCTTCCTGGAGTTTATTTTTTGGTTTCTTTGCTCATTAGAATTCTACAATACATATGTGTGGTCTTCTTTTAAGCCCTGTGTAAGTCATTACAGCTAACTTACCTGTTCCCATATATCTAGTAATCCAATTATTTGTGGGGGTAAAGTTTGTTTCTCTCTTACTCTTCTATGGAAGGATTCATATCTTAGTCATGCTTATTTTCCCACCCCTCGGCATGCCTGGCATGTTGAATGTACTGGTGATGATTACTGAAAAGATGGATGGAAGAATAAAACCGTAACTCAGAACAATCCTGTGATTTTATTAAGCATCACAGTCACCTAATAAAAAGGGAACCAAGGAAAAATTCAAACAGCTGAATAATGGCAGTCGAGAGGCCAGAATCACTTTTTCTACTTCCTAGAACATTTCTATTCCCATATAGTATATCTCATACTGTCTTTGAAGGAATATTCTGTGGGCTAGTCTAAGGGAAGGGCTTGGCAATAAATTAAAGTGTTTATGTCACTTGTGGTTTCTCTAGCAGCCAGAATATAGTAACAACAACAGAAATCAGAAGGAGAAGAAAAGCTGTGGAAGGGTCAAGAAAAATTGTAATTAAAAAAAATTAAGATTGAAGAGATGGTAGCATCCTGTGGGCTAAAGAGAATGGGTGAAGAGGGAGATATTAAAGAGGTAGAAGAGAAAGTAATCCACAGAAAAGTGTAATAAATGAGTAAAAATGCTGTACATGAGTAGATGTGGTAGCCGGGGTTTGTGAAATTCTTTTCTGTTTTAATTTTTTCCAGTAAAGTCAAGATCAAGGTCATGAGTTCAGAGAAAGGATGGGAGGGGTGGTATTGTAGATTTGAGAAGAAAAGAAAAGGTATAAAATTGTCATCTAAGAACTTCAAAGAGTTTGAGAGTTCTTAGATGACAAAAAAGAGTAAGTGGAACAGAGAAGTGCAGAATGCTTGCTGGGTAGCATTCAGTGTTCACTTGAGTTTGGGGGTCATGAAGGAAAAGTGAATCACCACAACGTGTGATGTGTTTTTCTTCAGGTTCATTTGTTGCTGGTACGTTGCTGGGGAGTTGAATGTAACCAGATCTGTGATTTCCAAGTAAGTGCAATGCAGTGAGAGAGGGCTTAGGAAGTAAACGCTATATGTAAAAGTAAAATTGCATTCGGTTACCCCTGGATGAGCACTGAAAAGAAAGGAAGTTATAATCAGCAAGAATGGGGTGAATGAAAGCAAGATGAGAGAGATGTTGCAGATTCTGATATGTCCAGACCTAGGGTTTGACCATGAACATGAGAAGCACAGGAGGGATTAGAAAACGAGGTCATTGAAAGAAAGGCTGGCCAGGGAATGCTAGTGTTTGTCTCATCGCTGGTCTACTTCTCTATGATGGTCATTGCTGATCAGCTGATATACTTCCACCCTGATTTCTCCAGTTATACTACTCAGTTTACAGCTTACTGATTATAAATGAATGTCATCTTTTTTCCAGGAAATCTCAAGTTTTCAGGGATAGAAATTTTCACTACCCCACTATAGGCTAATTTTAAATGAGTTATAGCACAAGTGACACAACCAGATATGCCTCATTTCAACACTGATTTGCTGCCTTCTTTTTTTATTACTATCTAAATCATAGACTCAAGCCTATGACCCTGTATAAATAATTACTGCTACAACATAATGTTATTTCTTCTAATAAGCCCATTCAATTATTATATTATGTTGAAGTCTATATTTTATATTTCACTTACAAACATTCTATTAAAATCATCAGAACATGAAATGGAAATGTTAACTGGAAATAGGGAAAAATGACCAAAAGGTAGATAGAATAAGAAAAGGAGAAAAATGTAAAGCATGGATTACTTATTCAATCAAAGATACTTAGTAATACATTAGAGAAACAATGCTCCTTTGTAAAATTCACACAAAATTAGAATTCAAGCTGTACTAAATGCATTTTCTCCTACAGATTTGAGCTCTAGTTTTTCATATGCATATTGATACTAATTGAAGACATTCTTGAATAGAGAAATATGTGGAGCGTATGCATCCTCACACAATACTAGGTTTAAAAAATATCTAGTCACAATACAGATAGATATCATCCTGGACCATCTGGAACTATGAGGAAGCCAGCACTTTCGCAAAGTCTTTTAAAAAATCATACACGTAGCATCCCCCTAGCTATGTCTTAGCATTACCATTTTTACCCCTACCCTACTCTAACCCACTGTAATCTCCACACAAAACCTCTGATGCCTAATGCTAACCATTGATGTTAATTCCAAAAGGATCCTTAGGAAGCTGTACCATCACTGCTGCCAGTACCCACCAGTGGATAATGCAGTAAAGGCTAGTGCTTGCCAAATTTTTCAAGTCTGATGAGTGGCGAAGGTTCAAAACCCCCAGATGTGTGAAATGGTCACTCAGAGCCAAATGCTGAGTCCTTAGAGTATACAGTTGTTTTTTTTATTAAAGTATTATTAAGGTATTATTGATATATACTCTTATGAAGGTTTCACATGAAAAAACAATGTGGTTACTACATTTACCCATATTATCAAGCCCACACCCATACCCCAATGCAGTCACTGTCCATCAGTGTAGTAAGATGCCACAGATTCACTGTTTGCCTTCTCTGTGCTACGCTGTTTTCCCCGTGATCCCCCACATCATGTGTACTAAACATAATACCCCTCAATCCCCTTCTCCCACCCTCCCCACACACCCTCCCACAACCCTCCCCTTTCGTAACCACTAGTTCCTTCTTGGAGTCTCTGAGTCTGCTACTATTTTGTTCCTTCAGTTTTGCTTCATTGTTATACTCCACAAATGAGGGAAATCATCTGGCACTTGTCTTTCTCTGGCTGGCTTATTTCACTCAACATAATGTCCTCCAGCTCTATCCATGTTGTTGTAAATGGCAAGATTTGTTTCCTTCTTATGGTTGAATAATATTCCATTGCGTATTCGTACCACCTCTTCTTTATCCATTCATCTACTGATAGACACTTAGGTTGCTTCCATATCTTGGCTATTGTAAAAAGTGCTGCAATACATAGGGGTGCATATGTCTTTTTGAATCTGAGAAGTTGTATTTTTGGGGTAAATTCCAAGGAGTGGGATTGCCGGGTCAAATGGTATTTGTATTTTTAGTTTTTTGAGATTCCTCCATATTGGTTTCCACAGTGGTTGAACTAGCTTACCTTCCCACCAGCAGTGTAGGAGGATTCCCCTTTCTCCGCATCCTCGACAGCATTTGTTGTTCTTAGTCTTTTCGATGCTGGCCATCCTTACTGATGTGAGGTGATATCTCATTGTGGTTTTAATTTGCATTTCCCTGATGATTAGTGATGTGGAGCATCTTTTCATGTGTCTGTTGGCCATCTGAACTTCTTCTTTGGATAACTGTCTCTTCATATCCTCTGCCCATTTTTTAATTGGGTTATTTGCTTTTTGGGTGTTGAGTCGTGTAAGTTCTTTATATATTTTGGATGTTGACCCCTTGTCGGATATGTCATTTACAAATGTATTCTCCCATACTGTACAATGCCTTTTTGTTCTGTTGATGGTGTCCTTTGCCATACAGAAACTTTTTAGTTTGATGTAGTCCCATGAGTTCATTTTTGCTTTTGTTTCCCTTGCTCGAGGAGATGCGTTCAGGAAGATGTTGCTTCTGCTTATATTCAGGGGATTTTTGTCTGTGTTGTCTTCTAAGAGTTTTATGGTTTCATGACTTACATTCAGGTCTTTCATCCATTTTGAGTTTACTTTTGTGTATGGGGTTAAACAATAATCCAGTTTCATTCTCTTGCATGTAACTGTCCAGTTTTGCCAACAGCAGCTGTTGAAGAGGCTATCATTTCCCCATTGTATGTCATATATTAATTGACCATATATGGTTGGGTTTATATCAGGGCTCTCTAGCCTGTTCCATTGGTCTGTGGGTCTGTTCCTGTGCCAGTACCAAATGTCTTGAGTACTGTGGCTTTGTAGTAGAGCTTGATGTTGGGAAGCATAATCCCCCCAGCTTTATTCTTCCTTCTCCAAATTGCTTTGGCTATTCGGGGTCTTTTGTGGTTCCATATGAATTTTAGAACAATTTTCTCTAGTTCGTTGAAGAATGCTATTCGTATTTTGATAGGAATTGCATTGAATCTGTAGATTGCTTTAGGCAGGATGGCCATTTTGACAATATTAATTCTTCCTATCTATGAGCACGGGATGTGTTTCCATTTATTGGTATATTCTTTAATTTCTCTCATGAGTGTTTTATAGTTTTCAGAGTACAGGTCTTTCACTTCCTTGGTTAAGTTTATTCCTAGGTATTTTATTCTTTTTGATGCAACTGTGAATGGAATTGTTTTCCTGATTTCTCTCTCTGCTAGTTCATTGTTAGTGTATAGAAATGCTACAGATTTCTGCATATTAATTTTGTATCCCGCAACTTTGCTGAATTCAGATATTAGATCTAGTAGTTTTGGAGTGGATTCTTTAGGGTTTTTTACTTACAATATCATGTCATCTGCAAACAGGGACAGTTTGACTTCTTCCTTGCCTATCTGGATGCCTTTTATTTCTTTATGTTGTCTGATTGCCGTGGCTAGGACCTCCAGTACTATGTGAATAGAAGTGGGGAGAGTGGGCATCCTTGTCTTGTTCCGATCTTAAAGGAAAAGCTTCCAGCTTCTCGCTGTTAAGTATAATGTTGGCTGTGGGTTTGTCATATATAGCCTTTATTATGTTGAGGTACTTGCCCTCTATACCCATTTTGTTGAGTATATAGTTATTTTAAAAATTAAATAGTTATTTCATTTTTTTTTCCTCTGGGATAAACAAAGGCTGAGACAAAGATTTATTGGAATTATAGACATACCTCTACTTCCATGCATTCTTGTACTTAGACACACATAAAATGTTCTCAAACTCTGTTTCCCCTTAGGAGTGGTATATTTTACTAAAGCCTACTTATTTCCTCAGGAATATAACAAAATCATATTATATAACCTACATATAAGAAAATCACCAGAGGCCCTCCATATATGCCTAGGCTTATCTGGATCCCAGGAAAAACACCAGACTAAAGCTGATAATCCTGTTTCATACACTTAAAAATCTGACAAACTGTGTCTGGATATGTAAATGTCTTTTTTTCTTATACTATTTATATAAATGAGGTATTTCCATAACTATACATATATAATTAACAGAATACACATTTGGAGCGACCATGTAGACAAGGCCTAAGTAGAAAAATTAAAGACAGAGCATGGTTGGACCTGCCATTGAAAATTTAAAGTGACATCCGATCCTTAATATTTTTAACATCTCTAAATATATTCAAGGACTACCTTATTAACAATAGAAGATTCTCCGTGTTTTGTCTGATTATGTCCAACCTGATTTAGGGCAATAATGACTTAAAATCCCAGCCTCTGAGCACTACCGCAATTCTTTCCAGAATTCTTTACAAAGCAACAAAGAGATCATTATAAGCAGAACGGACAAATATCTAAGATTCTCAGAAGCATGAGAGGTGCAAAGTCCATACATGCTTATGAAAAAATAGTATAGCACAAACATGATATAATAAAAAAGACTTAGAGTGATTACAAAACTCTGAGGTTTGACCTACCCATCAATCAGGACACTTACCAGATATCTCCTCTAGACACTGCTTAGCAGTCTTATTATATAATAAATCCATCTTAGTAGGACTGGTACAGGAGTCGGCAGATGATAAAGAGGTACCTTCATTTTCTGAATGTGCTCTGAAATTAACCAAGAAGACAGAAACAAATAGCAATTGCTATCACCAGCAAATCAAACTTCTCTAGTACAAGAAGAAATCAACGTATTAAAAATTTTCCAGGTAAGTAAGCATTTCTTTATGACTGTGACATTCTAAAGCTTTCTATCTACAGGAGAATTTCCTTACTTCTCATACACAACCCAATTAGAAGTAAGATACTCAACCAGATTTCTGAGACTTTTCTAAATTCGAAAGCTTGTAATTACCAATAGTTGACAATATTTTTAGGGGGCAAAAGACTTGAAAAAGATCCAACTCTTTGCTGTTTGGCTAAATTGTGTTCTTGTGATAATAATTAATAAACACACTAAAACTACCCCTAAAATTATTTTTCCATGAAAATTCTACAAAAGCATATCCTAAAAAACAAAGCACAATTAAAAGTAACATTAAATTTGTTCTGAGCCCTAAACATCATTATGACATCTTGATTTTAGATATATTAAGATCAATCAAAACAGATTCTCATTTTTAAAACTCTCTTTTACACTGTTTTATATTTGTACATGGGTATGTATTAATGTACACGGCTAATGTGTAAAGAGTATGTCTAATTAAATGAAAAGCACTCAGCAGAACTGCATTCATTTTAATATTCCAATCATCCTCATGCATGACTTCTTTCCTTTATGCACAAGCAAATGTTTAAAGAGACACTATCTTTACTGATGCAGCTTCACATTCTATGAGAATTTGATCCAAACCCTCACATCTTTAAAAAATCCACAGCATGAACTACTAAAACACAGAAGGTGACAAGGCAGTATAGCAGTGTACGCTAGACTTTGTAGATATATCATTTGCCCTAGAGTCCCATTTCTAGCACTGGGTTTGAACTATGGCAAATGGTCACTAAATATTTCTCACTTAAAAAAAATCTATAAAGAAAAAAACGTCTATAGAGAATGTTTATATGTCAAAGGAAAATTCGGTGTATTTTTTCTGAATCAGTTTTTAAATAGTACTTTTATTCTAAATTGTATTTTGTTTGAGAGAAAATAAAGTGTAATCAGGGATACAAGAAGTATTTTATATTTATCTGACAGATCCAGAAATTCCGAAGAGCTCATTGGAATTTTAAGAACTCATGGGAAACTATATTATGTATGTATGTATGGATGGATGTGTATACATAAGAATTGATATATAAACAAAAGGCCTATATAAAAATTCATACAAAGCTGTACTTTGACGTCTCCTGGGTTTGGATGTAAAACTTAGCTCTCTCACTAATTAGTTATTAACTTATGTGACCTTGCTAAGTTACTTAGCTTCTCTGAACTTCAATTTGCTCATGTGTAAAAGCATAGAAAGATAGGTACCTTGCAGAACAATTGTGAACTCAAGTATTATTATTACTAGAGGTCTGGAAGGGCATTCTCTTGAGGCATGTGAGATTCTGGTCAACACTAAAATTTGGGGAACATATCTGGCTCTCTATGCATTTCTTTTCTTATCTGGCTATATCTTCCTATAGCCCCACCCCACTCCTAAAGTGCTCTGCCACTTGGGCTCGATTCCTGCTGGCCCCTGTATCTCACTAACCCATTCCTTAGCCTGCTGTGACTGAATGAAGACATGGGGGGAATCCTCAAAGTTTTCTAAGGATTTTTATTACTTGCTGAAGCAGTTTAAATAGAGAGTATGTAGTGAGTTTGGAGTCCCAGGGGAAGCTTACTGGCTTCTGCTTCAAAGCTTCGGGGAGGCACAGTGCCTTGGTGACCTGGCCGTGAGCCAGAACTGGCCTGAAGTCCTACAGACTCCACACTCGCAGGATGATATCTCAGAAGCTAAGTCACACTAAGCAGTTCACTGAGATGCTGTCGAAAGCCCAATGCCAATTGGCTCTTATTAGAATGAGACGAGCAGCTGTCACAGGAGCCAGATGCTGTGGTCACTCATTTATGAGAGTTATAAAGATTCACAACATCTCCCTCTAGGAAAGTGCATATAGAACAAACGAGTATTCAGGATGTGTTTTGAGAGTAAGACTTTGTGCTTTGCTCCAAACAGATTCTCAGGAGCTGACTGGTTGTCTTCCTCTGTGTGTGAGACATAGCACTCAGTTCCACTGGCTAAGTCTGAGACACTCTATTACAAAAAGTATTCACACTTCTGACAACTCAGTCTTGTCTTAGAAGCCTGTTTTATTTGTTAAGGTGCCTGTGTATATTTCTGAGTCTTTCCCTCTTTAGTATCTTTTTACTTTCAGCACGATAGACAAACTTGTTTACCTTATTTTCAAATTCTTTAGTGTATTTTTCATGATATTCCTTATCTGAGTTCCAACATTAGCAATGATAGGGACACAGATTGATCAAGGAAAGGGACATGGAAAAGCTAAACTTCAAATAATTATAAGGACTTAAAAGTCATCTTTCATTTGTATGCACATGTAAATGGGTTCAGATCTCTGCTCCACATATGTTACATGCCATCCATTTCTCCAGGATTTCCACTCATTATTTGTTAAAGTGGAATCAGATTCTAACTCCATTCTCTAGAGGGGCAATCGATGCTAATTGGGATGTAACTTTTAAACAAATGATCAAAGAAATTCAGTTCAATCTCTGAAGACTCCCAACATGTCCTTTCTTTTTGCACATGTTTCTTCCCAGTGAAATAAAAGGATTTGGGGTTGGCTCATTGAAACAATTTGTAAAGTCTTCAGAATCAAATGTTCTCTAATCAAAAGGTACATTTTGACAGGTATAACCTGTGAATATTGCAGTGGTATCATTCACTGTTCCCACAAAAACTAATACTGCATTTCCCTCATATTGACTAGGAAGAGAAAAAATGAGTATCATGACGTTCCTTCAAAATATTTAGAAGATAATTCTGTGTGGACTCTCTTACTGTGCATTTATGACATGGTCAACATGTTAAAAGTACCTATTGAAATTGTAAGATATAGCATTGCAAAAACACCATTTAATTTAATTAGAGCTCTAACAAACCAGATATTCAGTGCTAGTATCTACTACTAAGAGTCATAGTGGTTAAAAGTCTAGATATCACCAGTGATGAAATATAAAAGCTATTTCCTGTTTACATGCACTTACTATGTTTCAATTGGTATTTTACCTATGGCATATCACTCAAAATTCATTATAATCCTTTTGCTATGAACTAAATGTTTTCTCCAAAAACTCATGTTGAAACCTAATCCCCAAGGTGATGGTGTTAGGAGGTGGAGCCTTTGGGGGTGGTGATTGGTCATGTGGATGGAGCCCTCATGCAGGGGATTAGTGCCCAAAGAAAGAGACCCCAGAGAACTCCCTCACCCCTTCTGCTTTGTGAGGACCGAGTGAGAAGATGGTCATCTAGAAAGCAGGACCTAACCAGATACTGAATCGGACAGCACTTTGATCCTGGATGCCCCAGCCTCCAGAACCTGGAGAAATAAATATTTGTCATTCCAGCCCATGGTATTTTGGTTCTAGTAGTCTGAATGGACTGAGACACTTGTAATGTAGGTGCTGTAGTTAAATTAAAGCTTCTAGAGGTTTAATAATTTGCTCTACAATAACAAACTGGTAGATGCTTAAACCATATGTGAACCTGGTTGCCTCTAAACACTGTTCTTAACCACTAACCTACAGTTTAACTCTATCCAAATGTCTCTGGACACAAGCATTTTAATGCATTTGAGGCCTCCTTTGCTTACAGATAGCTCAGTCATTAAATCAGTAACAGGCAATATTTGTATGTGACAACATCCACTGATCTACCCTAAATTTTACTCTTTACTACTTTAAATTTTTACTCTTAAGAAAAAGCAGCTATTATACATATCACTTAGAGGAACTCAGCCATAAATCCTAGATACTATCAATCTTCAAATTCCATAGTTAAGGCTGTTTTCAAAAAGATTTACATTAAAATACATCTTGATATATTAATCTTGGTCTGGATGTAGTCACAAATGTGGACAGAAATAGAACTGGTTTCAAGTCAGCAGCATTAACTAATGGTCTTGCAGTTCTTTCTTTATAAAGCCAAGAAAAAGGAAAGAAAAGCAAATATCTTTCCAGCAATGGGCTTGCTCTCTTCTTTCTGTAATGGTGTGAAGGCAAACAGGTGAGTCAGGGCGCAAGCCAGGAATCTATCAGGGTGAAGAGCAGCCCAAACATATGGAAGATAATGGGGGCCACTTTTCTCAGTTGACAAAAGGAGGTTCAAGTATGGAAAGGGAAAAGCAAGAGTAAGCCCTGTGTGTAGACTTGGAATTGGAGGTGCTGTTATGAATTAATAGTTATGGTTATATATGGATATCACACAGATACTGAGGTAAGTAATGACAAAAAGGTGCGTGTGTGTGTGTGTGTGTGTGTGTGTGTGTGTACCTACATATACCTCACCTTTCAGGAAACCTAGAAGCAATGAGGTCTTGGTTTCTAAACATCACTCTTCACAGAAAGAAAGGAGGGCTCCTTAGATAAAAGCTGAAGCCATGGCAGGGTAAGTACAAGGTGAGCTTGGAGCAACATTGGCCAAAAAAATGAAGTTCTCAAGGAACAGAGGGGCAGAAGCTGGCTTGAAGGGGACCCCAGTAGCCAAATCTGGGAACATATAATAATCACAGTATGTAGTCATTTCAATGGATTGTAACCCATTGAATACAATAGGAATCCATTAGTCCACACAGTTTAAAGAGAGAAGGAGATGGAGGAAAAAGGAGAAGGAGTGGAGAAGGAGGAGAAAAAGCAGGGACATCTCTTTCTTCAAGTAGACTGCCACAGCATAAATGCAGAAGGAATGATGGAATGAAGAATCATTTGTCATCACTGTACTGAATTATTCATTCAGGCAAGAAACCTCACTGGGATACTAAAACTTACGGGTGAAAGAACATCAAGGAACAAGTGGAAAACTGTGGTAGACATTACCCTAAATAAACAAGGAATCAAATATAACACCAACAAAACGGGAACCATCCATATTTTTGAAAGGATGCAATGGAAAGAACAAAGCATCATTTCTGTGGCATACTAGACAAAAAAAAATGCAATATGGACCTAATCACGAGGAAGTATCAGACAAATCCAAACTTTAAAACGCTGTACCGAATGCCTGCCTTCAACATATCAATGTCATGAAAATCAAGGCAAGATAATAGAAATGTTTCAGATTGGAGAAAATGAGGAAGACAGGACTACTGGGGACAACATTCATCCTGACTCACTGAAAGTGATCCTTTGGGACAACTAATGAAACTTGAATAAGGTTTTTGGGTGCTCAGAGTGAAGTATATATGGGAGTTCTTTGCACTATTCTCAGAAATTTTCTGTAAGTTAAAAATTTGTTCTGAGAGAAAATAAAATTACAAAGAAGAAACAGCAGTTATGTGGCTAGGCAATCTGGCAGTGAACCTCGTAAGCCAAAACCAGAAAGGGTAGTTTATGAGACTTCTCTGCTGAGAGCATCCCAATTTGCAGCGGTGTTCCCTCAACAGGCCCTCCTTGAGCTGCCTCAGTGTTCCCTCTTGAAAGTGCTGCTGTGTGAGGGGGTTCAAACTGCTACCCGATGCACAGATATATATCAAACCTAGCCAAAGACAAGCTGGCAAGGCAAGCATTCAATAAGCTTTAGTTTGTGCTGATGACCAGTTATACCCAGTTCACATAAAACCACAATTGCAGCCTAATCTGTAATAGTAGCTGCAGGGCTTGCAAAAACTTTATCTGCAAGATGGTGATATGCTCTACATTTCAATCTTTAAAAATTCACAGCTCCTTCTACTCAATCTACTGGTTCAACAAGTAAGCCAAACTTAAAACTATGCAAGCATTTTCAAAACTAATGTTTTGCATTCTTTGCCTTTCAGAGCATAGAATATTCAAGGATCAACTTCCTATGTCACTTTCTAGGCAAATCTGAACTCTCATAAAACCTTGTTATAACAAGTCTCTCCTGAGAACCTATTATGTTGTTGTAGAAGAAACACCATATCAAAAGAAAGAAAATCTCTAAATTCATACTCTCTTGACTTAATGTTATAAATCAAGTGTGTATAGACAGTCTCTGCTTATACTTGATTAATGAACTTAAGAAGCATCATGATATTTTTCTCTGTATTACAGTATCTTGCCTAGTCTTTCCCTGACTTTCACGACACTGATATGTTGAAGGCAGGCATTAGGTTCAGTGTTTTAAATTTGGGTTTGTCTGATACTTCCTCATGATTAAGTCCATATTGCATATATTTTATTGCCTAGAATGTCACAGAAATGATACTTTTTTCTTTCCATTGCAATCTATCAACAGTATTGATGGTTCCATTTTGGTGGTGTTAAATTTGATTCCTTGATTAGGGTAATGTCTGCCACAGTTTCAGTTTTCCACTCTAGAGTTACTTTGCCTCATTTGTATTTAGTAAGTATTTTTTGAGATTCTAAAAATTCTTTTTTTCTTCTTTTGTGAATTTCCCACATCCCTGACTCTGCTCCCTTGGCCTTCAGTGTTTGCATTATGCGCTGTTTTCTTGGCATCTAAAAAAAAGGTCAGTAAATAAAGACTGTAGACTGCAAGATAGCAAGTTACAAATCTGGTTAATAGCTATTTTGAAATTTACTGGGGACTGCTAAAAAGACATTTAGGGAAAATGTAAGTACTTTCTTTTCTCCTTAATTAACTAATTTACTTCACTATTTTACTTCACATATCTTTGCAAACATGAGGAATATAGATAACTTTAAAGTAATGAATGCAAAAGCAGTGGGGAAAAAAATGACCCATGGAAGAGGGGAGGCATTTTTGAAGGTCCAAAGAAGCTAAGACAATGATTTTTAAATTCCAGAGAAGGAAGACAAGTTTGAAGAATACAGTGTAAAGGGTAGACACCTATAACTGGGGCCTCTAATTCAAGTCTTAATATAGCTACCTCTGAAAGTCAGTAAATTTCTCCTTCATCTAGCCCCTCAACATGGTTATCCTACCATGATGTCTCCACTAACATTCCACTTTACACACTGAAGACACACTAATATTCCTAATCATGCTTCACATATGTGCTCATATGTTCACAAATGTGCATGTGCACACACACAAACACAGAGTCCAAGTTCCTGACATACATGAATTTCTAGTACAATCAGCCTCCAATAACTCTTCATTTCTGAGGAAAACCAGTCAAAAAAAAAAACTTGCCAACTACTCTCCATGTGCTGTGTGTACTGTTTATATGGTTCATCAGTCTACATGTCCTTTTCTGTCCGCCTCATTTCTGCATACCCAAATTCCACTTAAGTTTCAGAATCTAAGCTTGAGTGCCACGTTCTCTGATTCCAACACTAACAGTAATTTTCTACTGTTTAAAAGCCTCAGTGTACCAAATTTTGTTCACAGTTGGGGAGTGTACACCTTCGCCACCTGCTTCATTTTGCATTTATCTTTGAGTCAGTCTCTTGCCTACTATACTATATGGTGGGCAGTGGAAGGAAAATGACATGGGGTTTGTGATGTTTCACTCTGTCCTTGATGCCTTATGCCTAATAGATATTTAGTAGGTAGATGCTGAAAGGAGATCAAAAAAAAGGAATAAATGTCCTAAAGAGAAGGTATGATTTCATTCTTTGACTATATTAAAGCTGTCTGTATTTCAATTAAACCCTCCCCCATTCATAGGAAGTAGAAGATCAGAATTTTTCCTATTCTGTTGTGAATTTTTGGAAGTTCTTCTGTTCTTCTATAGTAGGTGAGTCTAACCCATGATAACGGTTTTCACTCAACAAATTTTACTTGGTACCTATTGCAGGGGCTCTGGACAATTATGCTACTAAATAAAAAAGAGACTCTTGTTCGCAATAAGTTTATGTTACAGTCAAGGTGGGTGGATGAAATCACACTTATTAATAAGTAAACAAATATATACAGTGGACAATGATAAACTCTATGGGTAAAATACAAGAGGATGATGGGGTATAATTCTGGCAAGAGGCATGACAGTATGCCTTTGGATAAGATGGTTTGTGAAGTGGAGTAGTTATGTGAAGAGGCTGCATGTAAGCAGAGATCTGAAGGGAAGAAAGGGCCCTCTGTGGTCTGGAAGAGAGTCACTATAGGCAGGGAGAACTTTTGGCTGAGGCCCCAGAGCAGTACAGGTCCCTTAGCTGAACACCAAGCAGAGCGGGGCTTCAATGCAGTAGGCAGGGAATGGAGCGGCTTGACGGTTAGGTAGAGGGCTAGATTATGTAGGGACTGGTAGGTCATAGAAGGTGTTCGAGTCCTATTTTTTTTAAGTGTAATAGAACTCTAATAGATGGCCTCATGAATTGGAATGACATATATAATTCATATTTTTAGAAGGTTAGAGTTCCTGCTGTGTGAAGGAAGTTATTGGCAAGGGCCCAAAGTGGAAGCTGGAAGACTCATTGGAAACTAGATGAGAACTGGTGGTGGGTGTGGCTTGGACCAGGGAGGAGGTGGAAATGGAAAGAAATGCACGATTGAGGGTATGTGCTGGAGGAAGAGCCGATAAAACAAGTTGAAAATAAAATGAATGAGGGAGGGCGTAATTGAAAGAGAAGAACAAAATACAGATTCTTTCCAAATTTTCTTCTTTAGTCTCCCATTCAAGTAATAATGCATTCTAACCTCTAGTCTCTGCAGCAGTTTTAGTTACTAATATTTGCAAAGCACTTTGTAATGTGCCTATTATTGTTTATATCATGCTTGGATTGTACAATTAAAGAATATCCAATTGTTGCAACAATCTCTCTTCCACCTGACAAATTCAGACTTATCCTTTAAGTCCATCTCTTCTTTTACACTCTCTGATGCATTCATTGAATCCACCCTCTTGAAAGACACAGGAAAACTCTTTCTTCTACATTATTTGTTGCACCTACTTCTGTAACAGCAATTTTTCAAACTTTTTATTATATTCGTATTCTTATTCCCAATAATTTGAGCTCCTTGAGGGAAGAGACCTTTTTTCTTGAGTTACTCTTTTTAAATAGTATTTGCAGAATGAGTGATGAGTAAATAAAGTATTTAGTGATTTCCCTTTGCCTAAACTGTGGCAACTGGTAATTCTACCACTTCTTTAGTATTTCCAGTAGTTATCTTAACACTTAAGAAGGTAGCCTATTCCATTCAGATAGGTCTATTTAGTGGGAACTTCTTGCACTGAATTAAAATCCTCTTTCTAAAAATTTTCACCTTTGATTTTAGACATATCTACCCATTAAATGGACAAAGATATACCAAATTCAAAATTACTTTTATGGCAATGTGGTGATAAATGAATTATAAAAACCTAACAAAGAATACTCTTGCACTGTATAGGAAGTAGGACTAATGTGAAATGCATTAACTTCAAGAACCCAATGTTATATTTCTAGGACTCTAATCATTTAATTTGCAAGAAAAAGCATTATGAAACAAATATAAGAGTCCCAGAAGGAATAATTAATAATTTAGCATGACCTGGAGGTGTGCTGAGAAAAGGCAAAAAATACCACCATCAGCCATCTGTCTTCCATTATATAGAGGTTATTTAATTATCTATACATATCTATATGTATTTTAAATTTATTCTTCTTAAAAGAAACTAAGCATTTCCATTATAAATGAGTTTGAGAATTTCACAAATCTATTATTGACATTTTCCCATCCAGAATTTTCCTGGTAACAATACTTCTTATTTCTATATGTGTAGAAAGAACTGATAAGCAAAGGAGGGTGTCACAGATCAGGCATATTTGGGTTCAAAGGTAAACTCCTACTAGCCCTGTGCCTTTGAGCTTATCACTATTCTCACTTGAAATCTCTGCCTCTTCATCTGTGTAAAAGGGGCTAACATTCCTTTCTTATGGGTTTACACAAAGTTTAAATGAGAAAATGAACATAAATCTTGTGGCACAGAGACTTGCAATACTAGGTAGGGATTCAACAAACGGCAATACATTATGAAATAGTAAATTATTACCATTATCTTATCAAATGATTAGCAACCCCAGAAAAGTCTGTCAGGGAGTTTGCTGAAAGGATCTGAAATAGGACTGGAGTGGTCAGAGCTGAAAGGACATCAGAGACACATAATCCAAAAGACAGGACTCTGTGATATCAATATCTTTCACTGACCACGAAAAAGCTTGAATACTGACTACCTTGAAAGGATTTACATGATCACTTATAAAATTATTCTGAATTGATAAAAGACTTCAAGAAACTATTGTCTCACGTATAGACTATGATGTGAACTTCCCTTATTTCATACTAAGTGATTTTGTTTTCAACTACTTTATATTATTAATAACAATACAATGACTTACTGACCTTTATTAAGTCACTTACTCCAAATCTGGTTCTGTGCTAAAGTTTTTACATCCAATTGCCTTACTTAATCTTTAAAACAACCAAATGAGGTAGATATTTGTAGCAACTGCTCCTCACAGGATTATAAACTAGAGTTTGGGGAAGGCTCCCTACTGTGTGATAGGTACCCATTCTAAGCCCTGTATCAATTTAACTAATTTAATCCACAAAATAGCCTTAGGTGGAAGCTGCCATTATTATCATTCCCATTTTACAGACTAGGAAATTTAGATTCAGAGTCTGTAACTATGTGACCCAAAGTCACATGACTAATAAATACCATCAGTAGGATTCCAGCCCAGGAAGCCCGGTTCGTGGGGCCACCATCTCAAGAGAAGATGCTGTCTCTGAACAACGGTGGAGCAAGCAGACTCTACGGCCTTCATTCTCAGCTACTTGGCTGTATTACCGCGCTTTCAGAATCTTCATTTTAACGATGGCAATCAGAAACTCAAAGAGGTTGGAGAATTCCACAAGGTCACACAGCTGATCCACACTTTAACCTCTACACTGTGCTGCTTGCTCTTTTTACTAGGAAAAGTTACACTTTCAAATGGAAACCATTAAATTCCTATCCAGGAGATATTTTATTTCAAGCACCAAACAGACAAGCCTGTTGCTACCTGCAGAAAGACAAGCTAAACTGGCAGATCCATTCTTTCGCTTTAGATTGGCACTCTCCTGAAAATTCATTTATGGTGATTTGAGATGACTGACACTTTTACAGAATATATTGGAGATGCACATGTAGGCTGAGTACAATATATTTGAAGTTTCATGATTTTTCTTATAATTTAGAAATGTGTACTGTGATTTCTGACATGTTAAATTCTCCGTCAGGGAGTCTGGAGTTAGAAAGAGCTACAGACTCCTATCTGACCACACACACAAAGGTTTTAAATGTATTATTGGTAGTAAAGACAAAATAAGAAGCGCTGAAATACAATTAGTAAAATTTGTTTTGCTGAGCTTATGAAGCCTCATGTAAAAGCTCTTAGGCTTTCCATGGAGGGAAAACAATCGTTATAATTATTTTATTAAAAAATCCATACATTTAATTAATAATCTTTTTAATTAGATCATCTTGACCCTCTCTTTTAATTATATCAAATACTACTTCCTATTCAGAAAATATCTTTCCTGTTGTTGAACTGCCAACCTGCCAAAAGGCCAGACATTATTCCACTGTAGGCCTCTCCTCACTGCAAAGACAGTGAACAAAAATGGAGACATAGCCATGCCTGATGTATTTCTAATTGACTAAAACAGAGATCACAGAACAACAGGCAAAATGTGCTATTTTTATAACTGTATAATAGGGTATATATTTTAATGCATACAAAATAAAATAAATACACAAATATAATACAAAAATTAATAAAATACAATTATTATAGAGGTTATTATTTTTGCCTAGAAACTTATGCCTAGCTGTGGGAAGTTAATATAAATTCTATTCTGGAAAAGCAGTGCCTTATAAACAGCATTTAAGAAACTTCTACAATGTTCCAGAATACAGAGTAAACATGCATTATGCTTGCTGTTCTTCCCAGCTCTAGAAGATGGATACCAGCATTCCTATCTAAAGGCTGAAGAAAATGTGACTAAGGGATATTACGTAACTTGTCCCAAGTCATAGAGCAGGGAAGTGGCAGGGCTGGGCTTTATTATCTGTCTGATCCCAGAGCCTGCCCCTTTAAGCATTATGGTATACTTGATCCCAAGGGTGAAAACAAAAATATCTGTCAACCCTATAACACTGCCTGTAAGAGTACTAAGAAAGATAGTAATAATAGTAGCAGACGCAGGAGAAAGTCATGGCGTGGGAGTTCTATTTTGCCATTGACAAGTAGGTCCACTTTAAAGGCCTCAGGTTCTTTTAGTTATTTATTTGTTTTTATTGAAGTATAGTTATTATAAAACTATTACCCTGGTTTCCAGTGTAGTGATTTTACAGTTATCTACGGTATTAAATGCTCACCCCGTAAGTGTGATTACTATCCATCAACACAGAAAGATGTTACATTACTGACTATATTCTCTATACTTTCATGCCTGCAACTTCTCTATATCATGATTGGGGTTTCCGTGCCTCTTTACTCACCGGGTCACCTGTTTCACCCTCAGGTCTCGGGGAGAGGGAAGAAGAGGGAAGAGGAGGCGAAGGACTAGAGCGCCCGGGGTCCCCGTGAGGCAACTGCGTCCCAGGCCCGGCCCTTCGGAGGGACGCGCCCCCAGGGGCCCGCGAGCCCGCCCGGCCCGGCCCGCCGCGCCGCCTCACCTGCAGATGAACGGGGCCACAGTGGCCGTGTTGGGGCGGCTGTGCTGCTGCGCCGGGAGCTGGACGCCGCCGCCCGCGGCCGGCCCGCCCGGGGCCCCTGACGCCGCGCACGCACCGGCCGGGGGCCTGGCCGGCGGCGCGCCCGTCCGCGGGGCCTCTGTCGGCGGCCGGCCTGGGCGACGACTGGGCCGCGCCCGCCTTCGTGGGCCTGGCCCTCTCCGGCTCCCTGCCGGCCGCGCCGCCCGGCGCTGCGGGCGGCTTGGCCGCGGGCACCTTGGCGCCGGGTTTGGGGATCCCGCTGCAGGGCGCGAGCAGGCTTTCCTTCTTGGCCGCCGCCGCCTTGCTGCCCTTGGGGATCAGGCTCGCGATCTTGGAGGCCTTCTTCGGAGCCGGCTCCGACGCCTGATCTTTCTCGTCCTTGGCCGGCTTTTCAGTGCAAACTTTACTTCTGTCCCTGCTCTTCTCCTCTTTTTCCTTTGGCTGTAGCAAAGACTTTTTATTGCTGAGATTTTTGCTTCCAGCTTTCGGAGGCGTTAATTTCGGCGACACTTTGGGGCTGCTACCTGTTGAGCCACCACTGTTCAGGCCGCTGTTAAGACCTTCTGCTTCACCAGATTCAGAAAAGGCGTCGTCATCCATCGCACCCTCGCTGGGCCCCGAGCTGGGAGGCTGTGGGGCGCGGAGGGCAGTCCGTGCATTGACCAGCTTGAATTTCTCCAGCATGGACTTCTGCCCCGAGGTGGCTGTCTTGACGCCTTCGGAGACCGGGGGCTTCAGTCTGTCTGCGGACGGCGTGGGCGAGGTGGCCGGGCTTGACGGCCTCACGGCCAGCATGGTGGACGTGGCGCTGTGCTTGACGTTCATGGACTTGCTGCGCCAGGGCTTGCTGGCGCTGGGAGCGGGGATGGCGGAGGCAGGGGGCGGCCCGGCAGGGCCGGGGGACTGCATGTTACCATTTACACCTGGACAAGGCTGAGGTCCTTTGGGGGAATCTGGACGTTAAGAAAACAAAGAAAGAAAAGGTTGGTAAGTTCTTATCTACACCATACCACTGAGTGAAGACCCATCCAGGTAGCTCTCCCAAGAGCTGGAAAACGACATGCTGTGTGGCACCAGTCACTTCGGTGATGTGCTTGTCTTGTACCAAATATAAAAAATTCAGGGTCTGAGGGCACTGATTTTTGGAAAGAAGCTTGCTTTTTTCCCCTTCTAATATTACTATTGCCCAAATGAATTTTGCTTGTCACAGTTATTTAAAGATGAATAAAACACTCTCTCCCCTAAATAATTCTTTGCATTTTTTTCCCAATTACTGCTGTAGCTCATTGCAGTAAATAGGTATTGCATATAGCTTTATAAAAATATATTGTATAAGGAATATTGAAAAATTGCTTTAACTTACAGGGAGCCTAGCTTATTGTTATCTGATTAAATATGCTTATGAATCATAATTTAAGTTTTTTAAATATTCATTTGTATTTGTATGAAAGAAAAGTATTGAAAGTTATGCTTATCTGGTTGGTTTGTAGATCTACTAAGAAGAATGTATTTATGAAATATGTATTATACAATCCTTATAACAGCCCTACAAGGTATGTATCAATATTATTCTCATTTTACAAAAAAAAAAAAAAACGAAGGCAAAGAATAATGGCATAATGGGTTTAAAGTCACCCACCCTGGATCTGAACTGAATTCAGAACCTATGGTCTTTAAACTAGCACACCTGTAGCTTCCCGTAGTTATCTGAACAAACTTTAAACTGTAACACAAAATCAAGCTACTTTTGGGACTCTAGGAAAATAAGACCTTTGTCGTATAAGCACATTGCATTGGTGTTTACTTACTTTCCACTCAAAAATCCCATTTTGATACAAATTTTCATATGACTGTTCTAGCACAGATTAGTGCTTATGTCTTATTTTTAAGCATGAAAAACCAAATCATAAAGAGATTTTTGTAAGATGGTATAGAATAAAAAAGAACCAAGCTTGGAATTAAAAGACCTCACTATATATGTTAACATTTTGGAATTGTATGTCTAGTGAAATCATTGACCTTAAGTTTCATCTACCATAGATGCTTTTCTTCCTTTTTTTTTTTGAGAGATGGAATGACAAATGATTAAATTAGATATTTATGTAAAAGAGGCATCATTTGATACTATTAACATATTAGATAGTGATAAGTAGATGCAAAGCTCTTTTTGATAAAATACCCAATGGAGTATTCTATTTTATAAAGAATACCCTTTTCATAATATTCAGGAATTGGAGCCCATTAAACTTCATTAAATAATCACAAATATAAAACTACAATGCTTTTACTTTGAAGTGTTTTCTTCAAAGATGTCAAAATGCATGATAAACAATATGTAATCAAGCCAATTAGTAGAGGACACCAGTCTTACCCATTTTCCAGAAGAGGAAATTGACATACACAAAAAAGGAAATAAAAAAGTTAGAGATAGGAAAAAAGGTTAAATTGTTAGTTGAATATTTGTGTGGTTAGTTTAATAAGTGTGACTAAATTAGCATAATAGATTTGTGAAATTTATGTTAACCATAATAATAGTGTAGACAAATGAATTTTAATCTTAAATTTTCTTAAACAAATTGGTATACCAACACTGACTTCTAATGCTCACTACGTTTCCACAGTACCACATTTCAACTGTCAAAAATTAATGAAAGATTGTACATATACACTCTAGATTAAAATACACTAGTTCACTGAAAAGTCAAAATGCTTACATGGTATATTTAAATTTTAAAGCATATGGTGATAAATTAATTTTTTTCAGTATTCCTAGAAAGTCTGTAATAGCATCCATTTCTAGAATATTTGTAGAAATCCATTAGGTTCATACAGAAACATTAAGGTTTTCTGAAGAATTAACTAACAAATCCAACAAGCTTCAAAATATCTCAAATCCATCCACTGTCAATGAATTTCAATCTTTTTTTCTATCTGTTTTAAGTACAGGTAATTCCATATGTATTTCACTTAAAGATCTCTGTCAGAGACTAATAACATTTCATCATAATTTTACATTGACTACCTCTAAGTAGAAATGCCTACCCAAATATTTCTTCAGAATAATTTCTACTTATTGGTCAGTCCTCAACTTCTACCTCACTTCCTTTGGAAAAAAAACATAAACCAAAAAACATTATCCCCAGGCCACCTCTGACATCCTAGCATCAAGTCTGAATTTGGGGGCTAATCTACATTTTCCCATACCTTATTATTTTCCCTATTATAGCAATTACAACTCACCTGTGATTGCCTAGTTCCTCTACTACTCTGCGCATTCCATGCCTGTATTATGCACAGAATGTGACATTCTTAGTGTTTAACATAGCGTTTTTCAAACTTCAATGTGCACAAGTCCCCCAAGGGCCCGACTGCACCCCATGTCGTGATTCACCGGCTCTGCAGTGGCCCTGAGATCCTGCTGTCCCGACAAGCGTCCAGATGAGGTCAGTGCTGCTGGCCATAGACAAGGTTTTGGCTAGCAAAGGTTGAACGGACTCAGAAATCATGGCAATTGCTGACATTATCAGCCTTAAAGAATTGTTCTTTAAAACATGACCCAAACTGGCTGAAAGCATTAAGTGTTCCATAGCTTTGCCGCAGTAATTTTCTTTGCTCTCTCACCTTTTAGAACCTCGGGCAGGTATGTTTTCACCTGTATGCTTGGCAGTTTGTGGTGAGGGGCCACTAAAACCAAAAGAAGCCCATGGAGTGGAGTTTTTCCTGATAGCCCCATAGTGTGTCTGCCACGTATCTGCAACTAGTTAAGAAGTCAGCACACACCCCCATGTGCTTAGGGCTCTGGTGGGGATGAGAGAAGAGGGTAGAAAAGAACCAGTCAGGATGCTTGTTAAGTGTGCTGATCTTTGCTGTAGGCTGCTACAGTAGTTCAGGTACAGAAGGGGAAAATAATGTCACTACACCCAAAAATGAGACAGGAGCGACTCGAATTGTGACATCCACACCAACCCATAGTCACAGTCACACCAACAGCTGCGAAGCCGTTCTCAGTTGTGTTCATAGACCTAAGACACTTCTCTAAGCTCAGCACTAAATCTGAGCAGCAATGAAGGGCTTCAGGTGTCATTAAGAGGGCAAATCATAGGCTGTTGTGCATCACAAAGGCACCAGAATAACACGAACCCCTCAGGGGACCTCAGAGTACAGGCTACATAGAAGCAGCTGAGATGGCAGCATCACAGCCCTTACAGACTGGGCGTGCCGCAGAGTCTAGTCTCGGTGAGTGTGCTCTGATCTTTGAGGATCTAAGGTCTCACTGATGGGTCTGAATGTTGACAACTCAGCTCTGACTATGAATGAGTTGTTGCCTGGGCATGGAGAAAGAACAGATATCTAATGCACATATTTAAAGGCATTCCTGCAATGTATTTGTATCTTGCATCTGTAGGGCTGATCCCTGCCTACAGCCCTGCTTCCTGTCTCCAGCCACCAAAGAAAAATTGTCTTGCCCTCCCTGTTCCTTCCTTTCCCTTCGTCCACCTCCACACCCAGCGTCACCAACTCCACTACAGCCAAATAACATTCTATTCATCAACTGCTTACTTCCTCCAAGCATTTTCACACTGGTATCACACTTAAAAGCTTTACATTCCTGCTATCTCACTGAAACATATAATAATCTGATATACCTACTTATCAGTGAGAAAACTGATGCTCAGAAAGAGACAGTACTTTGTCCCAATTCACACATACAGTAAAACTTAGAAAAGACAAAATCAAAATTGGAACTCAGGTTTATCGATTCCAAAAATGGAGGCTTTTGACTCTGTCGTTTCCATATGTTTGAGGCATACCCAGAAATATCGCTGGTGTGGCTCTCCAGAAAGCCACATGATTGTCACAACAGTGCAGTTAATTGGTTTAACTCCTTAAATCATGGTGTCCTTCTTCCTCAAAGAGCAGCGTATAAATGGGGGAAACGTCATACAAGGTTCCTACTCAGTAAACCATATACCTTCTCCTAGGGCATCCTTCTTACACCATCCTTCAGAGTTGATGTAAGAATGAATTTTAATTAGTGCTTAGAAGACATCTAAATTCACAGACTTAATTTTTAGTTCCCTCATCTTGCAGAAAAAAATGAAATTGATAACATGGAAAAAACACCAGTCTAGCTCTAAAATTAATACATGCAGGTAAATATGGCAGTCACAACAGGCCTCTTGGAAGTTTAGATAATGAAATTTTTCTAGAGTTTCAGTGTTAAGAGCTTGGCACCATGTTGCCAGCTGTGCTATTAGCCCAAGAAGGGCACAGGGAGCATCCTCAACCTACTTATGTCTTCTCCCATGCCTAAGGCATGCTGCTTACAGGAGAACAAACCAGCTTTTAACTCAAAGTGCCAACAACAACGGGGAGGTAGCACCATTCATTTTAAAACATTCAGTGCGCAGGAGGTTTGTATGCAGTGATATACATGGTTCCTGAGAAATACAGGACAATTTCAGCAACACAGGTCATTGTAAAAGGAAGGGATGATTAATCCGTGTGGCCATGGTGAATTGTTTGGTAAATAATTAAGTTAGATTCTCATTTCACAATAACATACCAAAATATCTTTGAACACTTTAAAAAGTAAAAGAGGAAAAAAGTAAAATAAAATTGGAAAATTCAAATCCAAATATGTCTTGCTACCAAGTGGCCCCTTGTGTGCCTCACCACACTGTCTTCCATAAATGATTACCTGTGAAATGCCTCCATGATCAATTTTATGGTAATAAGAAATGGGTATTCAACAGAAACATGGTATCACAGGGATCTCAGAGATGCTGCATATGCTTGTATTGTACCACTTGCAATGTTAGAGTGCCACTTTGTGGAGTGTTGGGAAATTTAATGAAGCTGCCATTCACTAGCCAGTTTTTAAAAAAACATGTAATTTATGTACAGGCATGTATAATATGTGTACACCTCAATATGTGAACATTTCTACATAAGCAAACAACATATACACCCAAGTATATTTAATCACATCACTTGATATATGTACCTTATTATGTTACCTCATGAAAATCCCCAAGATTAATCTGAAATCATTGTGGTAATATAATATTTTAGGCTTCTATATGTATTAAGAAAATAAAGTGAACAGCATGGTGGAACACATAATTAAATCACCAGCAAAGGAATATAATAAGTAAAACATATTTATATTGCCTTGAAAAGAAAATAAAACAGTTCAGTTCTTGATCTTATTGTAATTTCAGAGTAATTTTTTTAAAAAACATAAAGTACTTAAGAACAAGATACCTAAGTTTTGTAGTCAAAATTCCATGACTAATGAATACAACATTCATCTTAAAGCTCATAGTTTTAAAATGTTTAACTATAATATTGCTAAATTCTCAGTATCAATCCTACTAAATAAATGAAAGTAAGCACTTCTACACCAGAAGATGCTTCATTAGGATCCAGGAGAACAGAAGGAAAATCTCTTCCGTAGATGTACAGGTACAACGTAAAAATCACATGGGAAAAACAATAAAAAGACGGTGGCATGTTTCTTAGCAACATGGAAAAATAGCCCTGCTAACAAACTGTCAAGCAATGTGTTTACAGATCATGATTCAGAAACTGAATTCCAAGTGAAGCCAAGGATGTTTACATTCCTCAAAATACTAAACTGTGTAGCCTTTTTAATATTTATGACCCAGATTTAACAAAACAAGAAGGATTTCTTAAGATAATTTGCTTCAGGCAAATTATATAAAATACCTGTCCAAATGAACAAGAGTAACATTTCACAAGATCCCTGATTTTCAGTGAAGAGGTATTTGATTTTTCTTTAAGGCACATATCTGTCTAGAGGACTCTCACACAGTGCATGGGCAAATTGATAAATGCTGCCGTCAGGATGTATTATTCATTGTCAGTTTCTGAATGGCAGGTCACCAAGGGAAGAAGTCTGGACTCTCAAAAGAAATGATTCTCTGCAATGTTATCTTCATTTCACCATTTGTTTGAGAAATCTTTTCCCATATTCCATTTCAACAGAATGGGGGTATGGCATTGCTTTCTATTGTAACAACATTTCTATTTCACCCTGCTCTGCAAGTGATAATCTATGGTCATATTCACTGATATTTTGATTCATTTGGTGAAAAGGTGTAATGAGCACACTATCTTTTGAATTGTATTATTATTAAAATGGTATTAGATGCATCTTTTCAAGTGCAGTTTGTGATTCTTTACTGATTTCCTTTCAGTAGATAAGCTATTCTTACAGTGTAATACATGTGAAAAGCTACTGTGCTTTCCACAGTATGTTTTCTAATAGGGAAATGAAATTGTCTTAATTGTGAATAAACCTTTACTACCTATTAAAAATTCTTTAGTTTTCAACTGATTCATATAACTTATCACTTCAGATTTGCTAAATAAAGTAGAAAGTATATTTCCACTTAGAAGTATGCAGGGAACACATTACAGATAACTTGGTTAATCCCTCAAGTAAAGTATTTTAATTTATTTAATTTAAATGTTATAATTTCTAACAATGAAAAAGGAATACAATTAGAATTAGAACTTTCAAGTCAGTACTTTCTGAAATCTGTCATTATAATACTGTAACCTTTGAATATTCTTGTTTAATTTCCACCTTACTAACTGCCACAATCAAAAAACAGGGGGACTGAATCGATAAACAAGATCCATCTATATGCTGCCTACAAGAGACTCACTTTAGACCCAAAGACACACACAGACTGATACTAAAGAAATAAAAAAAAAGATATTCCATGCAAATGGAAATGAAAAAGAAAAAAAGAACTGGAGTAGCAGTATTTATATCAGATGAAATGGACTTTAAAACAAAGACTATAACAAGAGACAAAGAAGAACACTACATAGTGATAAAGGGCTCAATCCAGCAAGAAGAATAAAAATTGTAAATATATATACACACAATAGAGGAGCACCTAAATATGTAAAGCAAATAGTAACAGACATAAAGGGAGAAATTGATGGTAATATAATAATAGTATAAGACTTTAATATCCCACTTACATCAATGATTCGATCACTCTGATAGAAAATCAATAAGGAAACAGTGTATTTGAATGAGACATTAGACCAAATGTACTTAACAGATACATACAGAACATTCCATTCCCCAAAACAGCAGAATACACATTCAGGTCCCCATGGAACATTCTCCAGGAATAGATCACGTGTTTGGATACAAAACAAATCTCAATAAATTTAAGAAGAATGAAATCATATCATGTAGTTTTTCTGACGATAACAGTATGAAACTAGAATTAATTACAAGAAAAAAGATAGAAAAAACTCAAATACATGGAGGTTAAACAATATGCTATTAAACAATAGGTCAATAAATAAATGAAAGAGGGAATCAAAAAATACTTGGAAAATACTGAAAACAGAACATGATTCAAAATGCAACAAAAGCAGTTCTAAGAGGGAAGTTTAAAGTGATACAGGCGTACCTCAAGAAACCAGAAATATCTCAAATAAACACTCTAACCCTACATCCAAAGAGAATAAAAAAGAAAAAACAAAGCCCAAAGGTAGTAGAAGGAAGAAAATAATAAAGATCAGAGTGAAAATAAATGAAATAGAGACTAAAAAGAAAGCACAAAAGATCAATGAAACTAAGAGCTGTTTCTTTGAAAAGATACATTTGATAAGCCTTTAGCTAGACTCATCAAGAAAAAAAGAGGACTCAAATAAATCAATAAAATCAGAAATAAAAGAGGAGGCATTATTATTGACACCACAGAAATATAAACAACTATAAGAGAATAGTATGAAAAATTATGTGCCAACAAATTGGACAACATAGAAGTAGATAAATTCCTAGACACAGGCAATATTAGTAATGAAATTGAATTAGTAATAAAAAAACTCCCAAGAAACATAAGTCCAGGACCAGATGGCTTCACAGGACAATTATAACAGATATGTTAAGAAGAGTTAATACCTATCCCTCTCAAACTATTCCAAAAAATTGAAGAGGAAAGAAAGCTTCCAATTTATTTTTTGAGGTATCACCCTAATACCAAAACCAGACAAAGACACTACAAACAAAGCAAACTACAGACTAATATCCTGATAAGCATAGATGAAAAAATTCTCAAAATATTAGCAAACAGAATTCAAAAATACATAAAAAAATACATGCACCATGACCAAGTGGGATTAATTCCAGGAATGCAAGTATAGCTCAGTGCCCTCAAATCAATCAATGTGGTACATCACATTAACAAAAAGAGGATAAAAACCCTACAATCATGTCAATAGAAGCTGAAAAATCATTTGAAAAAATTCAAAAAATATTTAAGATAAAAACTGTCAATAAAGTGCATATAGAGGAATGTGCCTCAGTGTAATAATGGCCATATATGACAAACCCATAGATAACATCATGCTTAATGGTGAAAAGCTAAAAGTGTTTCCTCTAAGATCAGGAACAAGAAAAGGATGTCCATTTTCACCACTTTTATTCAACATAGTACTGGAGGTCCTAGCCACTGCAATCAGACAACACAGATGAAAGGCATCCAGATTGGTAAGGAGGAAGTAAAACTGTCACTATTTATAGCTCACATGATACTCCATATAGAAAACCTTAAAGACTCCATCAAAAAACTATTAAATTAATTCAGTAAAGTTTCAGGATACAAAATCAAAATACAGAACTCTGTTGTGTTTCTATACATAAATAATGAACTAGCAGAAAGATAAATTAAGAAAATAACCCTATTTGCAACTGCATCAAAAAAATAATCCCTAGGAAGAAATCTAACCAAGGAGGTAAAAGACCTGTACTTTGAGAAATATAAGATACTGATGAAAAATATTGAAGGGGACACAAATAAATGGAAAGATATTCCATGCTCATGGATAGGAAGAGTTAATATTTTTAAAATGGACATATTGCCCAAAGCAATCTAAAGATTCAATGCAACTCTACCAAAATACCAATAGCATTTTTCACAGAACTGGAGTTAATCCTAAAATTTGTATGGATCCACAGAAGATCCCAAATAGTCAAAGCAAACTTGAGAACAAAGCTGGAGGTATCATGATCCCTTGTTTCAAACAATAGTACAAAGCTACTGTAATCAAAACAGGATGGTATACTGGCCCAAAAATAGACATACGGATCAATGAAATAGAATAGAGACCCTGGAAATAAACCCACATATATATGGTCAATTAATATATGGTCAAGTAATATATACTGAGGAGACAAGTATATACGGTGGGGAAAAGCAACCTCAATAAATGGTGCTGGGAAAACTGGAGAGTGACATGCAAAGAAATCACACTGCACCACTGCCTTATACCATGCACAAAATAAACTCAATATGGAGTAAAGACTTACATATAAGACATATCAGACTTGAAAGCATACACTACTAGAAGAAAACATAGGCAGTCAACTCTTGAACATCAGCATTAGTAACTTACTGCCAGATATGTGTCCCTAGGTAAAGGAAACAGAAGCAAAAGTAAACAAGTGGGACTATATCAGACTAAAAGACTTCTGCACAGAGAGGAAAACCATTAACAAAACTAAAGGGCAACCTACTGAATGGGAGAAGATATTTGCAAATGATAGATCCGATAAGCGGCTAATATTCAAAATATATAAAGAACTCATAAAACTCAACACCAAAAAAATAAGTAATCCAATTAAAAATGGGCAGAGAACCTGAAGAGACATTTTTCCAAGGAAGACATACAGAAGGCAACAAACACATGATAGGATGCTCCACAGTGCTAATCGTCAGGGAAATGCAAATCAAACCACATAGAGATATCACCTCACACCAGGAAGAATGGCTAGTATCAAAGAGAGAGACAAGACATAACAAGTGTTGATGACAATGCGGAGGAAAAGGAACCCTCATACACTATTGGTGGGACTGTAAATTGGTGCAGCCACTATGGAAAAAAAAACACTATAAGTAGAAATACTATATGACCTAGTAATTCCACTTCTGGGAATCTATCAGAAAAAAACAAAATCACTAATTCAAAAAGATATATGCACCCCTACATTTACAGCAGTATTATTTACTATATCCAAAATGTGGAAGCAACCTAAGTGCCCATCAGTAGATGAACAGATAAAGATGTGATACATATACTCAATGGAATATTACTTGGTCCAAAAAAGAAGGAAATCTTGCCATTCACGACAACATGAACGGACCTAGAGGGTGTTATGCTAAGTGAAATAGTCAGAGAAAGGCAAATACCATATGATTTCACTTATGTGTGCAACCTAAGAAACAAATGAACACACAAAACAGAAATAGACTCATAACACAAAGGAGAGACTGGTGTTGTCATAGGGTAGGGGATTGGGGGATGGGCAAAACAGGTGAAGGGGATAAAGAGGTACAAACTTCCAGTTTTAAAGTAAATTAATCATGGGGATGAAAGTACAGCGTAGGGAATACAGTCAATATATTATGTATCTTTTTATGATGACAGGTGGTAACTACATTTATTGTTGTAAGCATTGAGTAATGTATATAACTGTCGAATCAATATGGTGTACACCTGAAACCACACTACAATATAATGTATATCAACTTTACATCAATAAAAATTTTTTTTTCATCTTACTTGGTCATGCCCAGAATATATATGCAAACTAGTTTGTGACAAAGATCAGCTTGTCAGCAGATGGAATCTTATGTTGTTATATGAGTTCTCTCACTACTACGATCTCCACATCAAAAAGTTTAAATAAAGCATTCTTATTAGAAAAGATGTACCACTGGAATCATAAATTATTTCATGCTATGTTTACTATTTTGTTTGCTCTTATATATCAAGATAATGTTTTAGAAATATAAAATAGCATGACACAATGATTCATTTAGAAACACTGATACTGGATATGCTGACATAAAGTTGTAACTCCACATCAGCAGAAAATGCCACATAGCATGTAAATCAAATTCCAGATAGCTGTAGTATAGAAAATGATGAAACTTATGCTTAAGTTGTAATGGGCAGTTTTCAGATATTTAATGCTAATATTTGATGTACTATAGATATTTGTGAGTGTGAGACCACACATTTTGAATGTTTTGGAATTTTTAGTTAGTTAGAATTAAAAGTAATGGCTAATTCAACATGAAAGTTCTTGTCTATTGCTGTTGGTATGAACCTGAGGAAATCTTTCTGTGGTCAAAGCCTCATAATGCATGACATCTTTCTCCACCTTGTGGTTATTGGAAATATTGCTACTTTCTAATTTTGCACTACTTCCTAGACACACATAGGGAGGCTGGCTGAACGGCTATGAAAAAATATGAATGACTGGATTCCTACCTTTGGATTTTTACTTTTAGATACCAGAAATAAAGAAAAGTATTTCACATGACAGAAAAATTCATATACATTACGTTATCAAAGTGTTAGATCATCCAAAGCATTTCTAGATCTCTTTGCCAATGTTATTAGTGATTTCTTACAAAAATATTATACAACTGTAGTATCAAGTAGCTAAATTAGACACATCTCTATGTTAAACATGTTAAATTTCCTAGAATTTCGTAGCATGCATAGGACTTGCGTGACACTCTAGGAAAGTCAAAAATGAGGGAGAATGTTTTTCTGGTGAGAAATTGTTAACTCCCTTCTCCCCAGGAAAAGTACAGGACTTCAGTAACATTTCTCAAGTTATAAATCAAGTTTTATTTCTATTTTAAAGACACACTCCAAACTTCTAAATACACACTATTTTCTTCTTTTCCCATAAACTCAAGAACTGGGGATATTACAGGGATCAAGACACACTGCTTTGCTTTCAGAGATTTAAGGTCTGATTTGTATGAGTGGGAGATTTTCACAGAAATGTCTAATTCACAGATCACCCCTGTCAATTCATGTCTGAGTAAGGGAAATAGTCTAATAAGATTATCTATATGAAACAATTTGAAATGACCTAAGCTACGCAAAAAAGTTGCTACCTGGTTGAATTAGACAAACCAAATTTTCCAGCTGTTCTAAAGTGCGTTTCTTACTTCTGACATCTTGTTTCATGGAGCATTAAGTAGTGTGAAGAGAAGTTAAAGTTCTGTTGATCTGAACACACTAACTCAGAATGCAGCAGAATGCACTTGTCCCTCAGACAGTCACACTGCTAACAGAAGTAGAGGTTCTTGATTTCCTTATGGTACACATGTAAACTCACCCTCTCCTGCTTGCACCCATGCTCCACAGTGGTGTGTATCGAGCCAGCGGCTCCTTAAATGTACCCTTCACACAATACAGAGAACTGCGTACCACATGGTTAATACATAATCTGCCTTTAACACAGACTTCTACTTAGTGCCCTTTCTTCCCGATGATTTTGTGATTTGATATTTCTATTTTATGCACTCATTCAAAAAAATAAAACATGGACAATTAGTCTCTTTAAGGAAAACTAAGGTCATAGTTTTTCTGTGCCATGCTGCTTTCAAAGAGTAAAGAGCTATCATACTTATGTCTCAATTTTTGATTATTCCAAACTTAACTTCCCAAAACACTTACGGCACTTACGTTAACTGAAGCTAAGGATTCAAATATATTTAACACATATTTATGATTTCAGGGTAAATGTTCATGAAACATGAGAAGACAGAAAAAATGCTATTTATATGCAGGGATGAACTGTTTTGGGGAACAGATTTATACTTGAGTATATAGTTAACCACTTTGAAGTAAATGAGTTTATTTCTGTAGAATGTTCTTTGGATAAGAAAAACCCTCAAGAAAGCTGGAATTCAGGAGGGGGAAATTAGAAAACATAGGAAACTCCACTGATAATATTTCTATTCCAAAAGCTGTAACATTACTCAGCTACTAGATTTAGCATGTAATTTACAAGACTCGTGTTAGACTTGTGCTGTGATGACGCAACACACACTTACCTTTTTCATTGCCATTTGCATAATTTGGAGGCTTGTTTTTGTCAATGCTGTTAAAGCTCTGACTTCTCCTATTTAGATTAGAGGCTCCCTGGACCTTGCTGCTGCCTGCAGCTGGCACCCTAGAGGGGCCTGGAAGCCTGAAATTGTATAAGAAAAATTACATCATTATTGTGCATCACAGAAAGATAGGGAATAGGAGGTTCTGAGCAGGAAGAGTTAATGGAAAAAGCACAATATATGGTGTTCTAAGGTCTATTTAGCAGAAAATGGTCGTAAGTGACAAATAGCTAAACATAAAGCTTACAAATCTTTGGAAGAATACTGTTTCACTTTCCAATAAACATGCCCCTGAAGTGTATTAATACCATAGGACAATTAGAAATAAAGTAACCTTTAACTTAAAAAGTCAAACTTGCCACATCTCAATCAATTAAATTTCGATAAAAGTACTGTAACAATGACATGGAAAGCAAGGGAAATAACAACATAACTTTATTATGTTCTCAGGGTATTAATCATCGATCTGCAGCTGTTGTCAGGTTATATTTATTTTTTAATGTGTGAGACATTTGTTTTTATCTTGGGTAGCTGTATCCTAAGTCAACTTGTATATTAATAACAAGAAGAACAAAGTTATTGAGCAAATTGCAAACAGTAATGTTTATTGAATATCTAAGCTAGTCAGTCACTCTAATTATGACACGGTACAGAGACAAAGTCATGAGCTAATTCACATCTCACTGGTTGGCTTCACAAAAAGCTCTTTCATTCTCTTGACAAAAATAAGCACCTAGACATTATTTGGTTATCTTAAAACTGCGGTCAAGTGATCACAAGATGATATGATAAGAAAGGATGCAGGTCTCAGAAGAAACTCTGTTAGCTGAATGACAGTCTAATATACCCCTACACAGACAGTAGCTACTGTCTGTGTATGAGTGACAGGATATGAGGAAATATATGCAGACTACCTGGAAATTAGGGTAAATCTGATATGAGGTTATAATCTGCAGTTATATTACTTGGACTAAATTAAACATCAGTTTGGATCAATCATTTTACCATTTAAGCAGCTTCCACATTAAATTTCAAGTACCAATTATTTCATGAGTTGTGCTTAAACTATGCAGTTACTACATTTTATATTACTAATGTATATATAAGATAAAATTAATCTATATAAATTAAAAATTAGTAATTAAGAATATTGGCATTTTAAGACATATTTGAAAACATATTAAAGAATGTCAACATCTCTGCTAGCCTATGCTGCCACCATGTGAATGTCACTGCGTACTACTCTGATAATTCCTATTTCAAAAGAAGAATGAAAACAATCCAGAACCTATAATATAGCACTGAATTTCTTGGCTTTCTTTTACAAAATTCTAAAAATATAACAATGTTTATATCTGTTATATTGGTGCCTAATATATAACAATTTCACAGTCAGTTGTTACTTTACTCAAATTTTAACTCACTTTTACGTAGTACTTGATATATTATTTTTATTAATTATTAGGAAATTGAACTCTTAAATTACATACTTTAAGCAATAGTAACAGCTAATGCAAAATGGAGTAAACATCAGGAAAACACAAATATAAGCTTAAAAACAGAGGTGTTCATTTCTTGGTATAGTTAATCATTTCAAAATGTTGGCTGTATTTTGGAGTTTAAATACATATGGCTAATAAAAAATTCCTTCAGCTATTTTGCTAATTTGAGGCTGTGTCATGCACAAAATTAGAATCATTTTTGCTCTAATGGATCTACAATGTTTGTTAGCATAGCACAAGACCCTCAGACACTAGGACTGTCGAGGAGCAGTGATTGCATGCTGCAAAAAGAACTCAGTTAATTAACTTGGCCAAATATCCCAGTCAGAATAGATCTGAGACCTATTCCTGTACACACTGCCACAGACTTAGAAAGTTCATTCCAAACTCACATGTATAAACAAATTTTGTCACAAACTTGTCTGGCTTGCAATGAAACTTGTTTCTAGAAAATAACTAAAATGCATTCTAAACTTTATTGTGACCCATGAAGCCAAGAATCTTTAGTTCTCAGAAGAACAAATAAAAACAAATCAAAAAATTCATTTATTCTTCTAATTACCCTAATATGACAGGCAGCCAGAGCTCCAGATCATTCGTAAGTAATAAAACGAGAAATGAGAAGCCACAAAACAAGAAAACAAGAAAGATGTTTTATGAAATCAAAATACTTAAAGTATATTTTACACGCATAAATCTTAGCAGTGGTAATAAAGAAACATTTACTGTAACATGCCAGGTCACTGTTCTTTGCACTTTCTACTTTATACCTACTTTTAATTAAATACCTTTTTAGTTTGCCTTTCCAGAATCATTTTAATGACATCGAAATAAACATAACTTAGAAAACCAAGGAAGGAGGAAAGGCACATACCTCATCAAGGCATCATGAACAGCCCTTGGGGTCAAACATTGCATGATATGATACATTAGAGCAGGGACTGGTAAAGCACACTGACAAGCTTCCCCAGTGAGGGAGATGGCACTCAGAATCACATAATAATCAGGGTGCAAAACACATTTGCTGTGGCTTCGCTCAGCTGTACCATCATGCCTTTAATAACTTAACGTTTTAAAAAATCAAACATTTTCAACACACTTTTATGTACCAGTAATTTTCCAAACGGTACATAATGCACTGGCATTTATTATAATAGATTGTCTTTAAAAAATATATATCATAAGCAAAAATTTAAAAACTATTATAGATAAAAGAATAGTCCAGGCTGACTTGATGCTAACTTCCCCACAAAAATCTGTGAATGTTTCCCAATTCTGCTTCAAAAGGTGCAATAATTAATGCATGCCCATCTCTAAAAGCAATGGTAATCTTGTTTTGTAACTTTCAGATTTCTGTGACCTGGCAAGAATGAGGCCTTCAAAGCAATTGTTTCCTTGACTTCCTCAGCCTAGAGCCTAGACTTCAGCCCAGTCATAGCAATATGAATAAGGCAACTAAAGTAGAAGCTGAAACTCATTTAATGATCTAACAGACATGCTCATCCCCAATAATGTGTATGGAAATCCACTTGGAAGATTCAGTCCTCTAGATTTGTCATCCATAAGTATATAATTTTTGAAAAAAATCAGAAAGATAGGACAAAATATTACTGGGCATTTACTTTATTAGCACTAACAAGAAATGAATTAGAGATATTAACTGACCTAGTAGGCTTTTTCTGACTGGTTGCAATTCCACTGTGATTAGACTGAGTTGCATATCTGGCTGCCAGACTGTATGAGGAGAAACAGAGAAATTGAATTAAAGAGATTCTTTGAACATGGAAAGAAGGCACAAACTTACAAGAAAACTATGAGTTAATGAAATGCAATTGGAACATGTATAAAGAATAAATTAATTAGAAAATTATGATAATGCAACATATATACCATGACCTTTGATTATGAACATACTTATGAAATAATGCAGGGCACCCCTTGTAATAAAGTATGTCGTCACTGACTTTAAAATTATGGCTGTGTGATATTAGTAATATCATTTCAAGTAGTGTTATTTCATTTTATAAAAAAGCCAACCTTTGAAAACAATAGTGAAAACTCTGGGAAAGCTAAGTTTGACTTACACGACAGAAAGATCTCTTTCTCTAATAAGTTAAAATTTTTAAAAGAATATGAAATGAGAGTCATTACTTTCTTTCATAAACTAATTTTCTGTTTTAACCTAAATATTATTTTGGAAACAAAGTGATTAACCTTGGAAGCAAAGCGATTAAACTCTCTGCTTTTTGTGTGATCACTTCCTGCTGATGTCGAGGCCAAGATAGGATATTTTAAAGAAGTGACCAATGAATTTTTCTAAAGAAAGATCTATGCAAAAATTGAGATTAAAGTGGAGTTAAATTCTTCAAAAACTAACTGAACGACTCTTAATGACAAGTTCCGGGCAATCCTGAAATATAATTCTTAGTGATATTTTTAAATCAAAATCTTTGATGAAAAACACAAAAGAAAGCACTATTAAAACTAAGTTTTGGGAAGCAGCGAACACTTTAAAAACAAAATGAAAATTTGCATTTTAAGTTGAACTGATTTCTGAACTATGTAAGCCTTTGGAAATTAGTGTTTTAAAGCCTATAGTGAGACCAACAGCCCTGAAACATGGGGGCACACACTGTGATGGCCACGGCTTGATGCCTGGGTGGAAAATCACTTTCCAGGTGAATTATGATGCCTCTGGATGAGCCTGGTTGTTGTGCATGCAGTTTCCAAAGCCTCCAAGGAAACAGGAACAACGTGGGGGTGTTGGGCTCAGGATGGAAGGGGCACTCGGAGCCCCACTGCCGCGGATCCAATGGCTCTGCTGCCAAGCAGTGGGTATTTTAGGCCAGGGAAGTATTTCTGAGGATGATGACATGTCTCCTAAGTTAGTGCTTACTCCACTGAGTCAGTCTGTCACTGCCTGCTAGAGAAGAATAAATCCTCATATCCAGGGACCTTCTGGGAGCACTTGTTTTTCACATTTGATATGTTATATATTATTATTTGCGTATGGTGCCTTCTGTATTCTAAGTACAGAGACAACTGGCCACAACTGCCAAAGTACCTCAGTGGCAATAATATCAGAGAATAATTTAAAAAGAAAAACCAAAGCATCTCAGTGAGATGTTAAAGTTTACATTTAAAAATAAAAGCACTCAGATTGAAGAAAAATCTTTCATGAACTTCTCAGTCTACTTTGTTAATCCAAGAGAAAACTGCGTAAGGGTTCACTGCTATGTCTCCCTAAATTGAACACAAATATTAGGAGATAGGATAATAAAACAGTTGAACTGAAGCTACCTCACTGGTTTTTCCTCCAAGATTTTAAAGAAATGTCATATTTCTACTAAAGAAGTAGAAAAACAACAATAAAATCTAGAGCGGACTTGGCCAATATCCATTTAGTTCTATAGCCCAGCTGTGTCTTCTATTCATTATGAGAGAGTGCTCTACTTGCTGACTATCGTTCGCACCATACCCGAACACTTTCTTCCTTTGGGACGAGGCTTCTGCCCCGCTACTCTTGTGAGACTGTTATGTCAGGAACACAAGATTTTTATACAATTCTCAGCTTAGTCTAACATCTTCCCATTCGACCATACTCTTCCCTCCGATGAATCCTTCTCGTTTACAGATTGTCATACCAAGAAGCTGACCTGATTTGCCCACCATCCTTTACGTCAGTTTTCTCTTTCTTGCACTGGGCCCTCTTCCTTTATCCATCTTTTAAAGGCATGCTTTTTCATATGTCCTATGTCCTCAAACACTTGTATGCATTCTTTCACTTAGCAATTCTTTCTTACTTACAACTTAAAGTAAAATCTATTAAAAACTAGAATTAATGTGTGCATCATACCCCCAGCCATCAATAGCCACTGACTAGATGTCCCATTCCATGATACTCAAAATCATCACGTTTCACTCACCACTTTCCTTCTTTTATCCCCAAAGCTCAGTCAGGCCCTTCTTTAATTTCTTCATTTCTAGTCACAGGATCATCATTTTCTTTAGTCCTCAACAGCTGACTTTTCCCTTTTCCTTTCAATTATTGCAGATGTGCAATCAATACCCTGTCTCTGAATCAGCCTCTACAAATCCGTTTGCATCTATGTTCTCCTTCAATTTCTGTGCTATTCACACTAACTCAGCCCCTACCACTTCTCACAATACCTCTAGCTCTCCTTTTTTATTTTATTTTATTTTTATATGGCTCTGCCTCCCTAAGCAGCAGGAAAAGATTTTTCCCCCACAGTGCTTGTAATACCACCTTCCAAACTTGGGATTCACAGACTAGTAACAAAGCAGGTGAGTAGGTGCAGCTACACAGTATTAGTAAATCAGACACAGGGACATGTAGACACAGCCCTGAGGCAATTGGGGGTAGATAAATTGAGCCAGAACACCAGTAAACTAAGCATTTTCAGACATTTGGATTGAAGATTGCATATTTTTTTTCCCTGAAATGTTGTCAATTGAGACTCCTAGCTAGTGGCAAAAAAATATCAGAAACAAAAGCACAGAAATAATAAATACTTTGAAATTCACTGTGGGTTCTACTAAAGGAACCCTGCTCCTGTGTCTGCTCACCTAGCTGAGAGTGAGTATCAAAGGAATGTTGTTTATTTTCCCTAACATGAAAAAGAAGAGGAGGAAACTAGAGGCAATCAATTAAAATTAAAGGATGAAACTCATTTGGTGTTCAATACACAGAAGAATCCAAACTTTGTAATTGCTAGAACTTTCTAATTGAGCTTTAGTGCAAATCCTCCATGTGGAAGCATAGTATCCATTACTTATAAGGAAAGAAAGCTTCTCAAAGTAAAGAGATCCTGAACAGTGATGACCCATTTTTACTAACCACCAGAACCTCACCCCTCAAAGCGCTCCCCAAAGACCACAAAAACTGGCATTGCCTGGGGCTTGGCAGAAATACTGAATCTCAGGTCTCATACCAGATCTGCTGCAACAGAATTTGCATTTTAACAGGATTCCTACACATAATAAAATTTAAGAACCTGTACTGCACAGAATATCCACAGATGTCCTACCCTGGAGGGTAAAAAACTGTAGTTTCCAAAGTCAAACAGCATCATTTAAGCATTTCAAGACAGGCCTCGTCTTCTGCCTACTGCTGCTTTAGACACTCATGTCTCACTTAGCTCTCTGAACACAGCAGCTCTCCCTCCATCTACTCCTATTTCCCACCCGTCACTTTTATACTACGTTCATGAAAGTTTTCCAAATCAGGATTCCAGGCACCATCTAATTTATTCCTCTTGTTTTTATGTAAACAAATCTATATTGCACATTCAAATCTCAGCTCTAAATGTACAGCCTCTTTTCTAAACATCTCTTTGATATCTTAGATATTCCAACCTGAATTAATCAACTAGATTTATCCCAGATATTTAAAAAAATGTTCAAAACTTAACTCATTCTCCTTTGAAACCACATTCCCTCTAGCTTTGCTACTTAAATTTAGCGCCAATAGCATCTTCTCCATTCAACAATATGGAGGTGTCTTGATCATTGCCGGTTCCTTTCGTATCTCATGTCGTCTCTCTCATGGGCTCTAATGATACTTCTTCGCTAGCCTCTTTGTTATCGGCCCATTTTTATTTCCAGGCAAATCCAATCATTCTTGTCACAGTCAACAGAATTAACTTTCCCAAGAAAGAATGGATGTCAGCCTCTTTCTCTGGAATCGCTGCTGCCTCCACGCTGCAGGTGCAAGCCCAGGCTCTGTGACCCGGCTCCCAGAGGCTCCAGGATGTCTCCCGGGCTCCCCTGCAGCGTCACCTCCTCCGCACACGCACAGCACACGCCCTCCTCCGTCGCGACACGTCCGTCCCCTGCCAGGGCCTCCTCTCCTCTCCCACGGGACCCGGCCTTCTCCTCGGGCCTCCTCCGCCTGAAGCACCGGGCCTTCGGTTCCCACGTCACGAACTCTTAGGTCTATTTCAGAATCCTGCCCAAATGTCATCGTCTTTTTTGAGGCGTTTCTCTAATCTCCCTGGGCTGGTTTCGTCCTCCTGGCCCACAGGTTTACTTCTCTGATTATTAGGTTAACATGGGAACTTATCAGGGTTCATGTCTGCCTCTTTTCTGAGCAGATTTTACTGTTCGCCAGGATAGGAATTATGTCGTGTTCATTTCTGCATTCTCAGTTCCTAGCATGGGGTTGATACGTATTCGATAACTAAATAACTGATTGATATTTACTGAGTAGTAGTATCAAATAATGGTAAGTTACATCACCGTCTTTCAAGCAAGAGAAATTGTTTTAAGACTGGAATTATAAGAAGTATATTAAAGGAGGGAACAAAGGACACGTTTTTACTGTGTCCTTAAGGGACAGGACAGGGAGTTCACATTTTCATTTATTCTTCATAAAGGTCCTGCAAAGGTTATTACTCCTAATTGAAAAATATGAAACTGAAGCTTTCAAATATGAACTCATTTGTGCATATGTGTGTGTGTGTGTGTAAAAACATGCATACACAACAGTACTGAAATTTGAACTTTGGTCTATTAGTGTCTATAATCTGTGCTGTGTTCTATTATGCCATATTGTTCTCTTGCAAACTGAACAAACTCAGTATTTTCATGCTTCTTTTTCTATTAAGTTAGTGCCTTGTGGATTTGTATCTCCAAGATATTCTGATAATAATTTTATACTGCCTACAGAATATCATCTCTTCCAGTCTAAAATAAACCTATTTCCAATACACAGTATTCAGCATTCATATTGATAATATTAAATAATTTCATTCAATGGGTTGCTTTATGTAGGAATCTGGAATAGGCAATAGAACAATTTTAAAGGATAAAATATTTTTAGTACCTATGCTGCACTCCTAAAAATCTTCCAAAGAAACAATTTTAAATTTTAATTTAAAATGATAAAATTAAGTCATTTAAAAATGTTAGGGCTAGCAAATATTGTGCATTATTTATAACTCCCCACTCCTGGGCCCAGGGCACACATGACCAACCAATCACAGAACTTTTCCTGCTGAGCCCTGTGTTAGCCTCAAAATCCTTGGCCAGGAGTCAAACAATCCTTTTTAATAAAAAAAATAAGAATGAAAATAAAAACCATCTTTGCATCTCTTCTTTATGCTCTCATCAAAAATATTAACAAGCTTTGGTTCAGTACAGGATTTTTGTAGCAGATTCTTTTTCTGTGTAGTTGTTCTAGCATTGGACTTCCATGCAGGAGTAAAGGTTATATGAATTACTCTTTAGTTTTCATCCTCAGAGACCAAATTGAACCCAGACATAAAGTTCATGTGTCTGTTAAAAATCACCAAAAACATAATATCTGAGCCTCACATACTCTATCATTCTTTTTCTTCATTTGTTATTATCAAGTTTCTTCCAAAAAAACTCTCATGAGAAAGTTGATGTTTTAATTAATTATCTCAACTTGTCTTTAATTACTATAATAACTTAAGATATTTTTCCTTATTTATTCATTCTACAAATATTAACACCTACTCTTTCCCCAGGTAAGAACCTGGAGGGACAGCAACTTGCTAAGGCCTTTTTCCTGAGCCAGTGGGATACCAAGAGGTTTTAATCACAGCATCAATGATAAAGTCTCAGCTTAGAGAGGTCCTTCTTTTAGGCATGTAAAGGAGGAACTAAGGGAGGGAGATTGGAATATTTAGCCAGCCTGGAACCAGGAGACCAAACAGGAAATCACTGCTATAATTCAGGCAAGATTTGACGAGGAACTGAATGAAGGCAGAGGCATAGGAAATAGAAGCAAAGGGTTAATGAGAGAAGTTATAGTAGTAAACAAAGGAAATGAAAAAGAGGGAGGAATCCAGGAAGACTACAGGGCCTCTGGCTTGAGTGGAAATGTATAGTTACATAGAAGCAGAGAAGGAAAAGGTGACTGAACATTCCTGGTACAGTGCATGAAAAGAGAAATCAAGACCCCACTTCTAAGCTACGTGACTAGCCGGTGCTGAACAGAGTAACAGGAAATGCTGGACGATGGATGCGGAACACTGAGTAAACCCATCTTCATAGGAGAGCTAAAGATTACTTTATGACCTTATTATAATGGTTCTCTTATAAAGTATGTAAATACTTTAGAGGTTCAATAAATGAATAAATAAGAAATTGACTTCACACGCCTAAGGTTTTTAAAGTGGCAAATAGACATAGATATTGAGAAATTTAATTTAGTTTTGTGTTCCATTTACTCTAGTAAGCATATATTTATTGAGGTAATGAACCAATTATGAATCATTAGAAAGGCTCTTACTGACCTCCTACATGTACTGGCACTATGCTAGAAAGATTAAAATTTGAAAAAATAAGATTTATGTATGCAGGACTTACTGTTTTGGTCTGAGAAGTATAATCTCAAAATCACACATACTAATTCAAAACCCTTCCTAAAACATAAAATTTGATATTTAATGGAAACTGAATTTATGTCAAACATGGAAGGAGTAACAAAAAATATTAGGCAAGTATGTAAAAAGAGGTACATGAAAACATTTATTTTCCATGACTTATTAAATTAAAATGCCAGTAGTAAAGATCTAGTATATTGGTTAATAGCACAGAATCTGGAGCCAGACTGCTTTCCCTGAACTCCAGTTTATCCATTCTCCCTGTTTCCTCATCTGTGAAATGAGGGTGATACCTTTATGTACCTCAAGATTTTTATGATGGTTAAATTGTAAATCACTTAAAAGAGTGTTTGGTACAAATAAGTGCTGTAACAGCTAGAAAGAAAGCTCAGTGGGATTCAGATGAACATGTGTGAGTGCCCAGAGGCACTAACCCCCAGCGGGAGAGTGTGCACATGCTGGCGAGTTTGGGGCACCGCCTCACCCTCTGTCCCTGGGCTCCTACAGCCACCCTGCTCTCCTGCGCTTGGTGGTCTTCCCGACACTCACCCTTTGGTTCTCACCTGGCACTTCCAGTGTCACTAGGTTCTTATTCCAAAACCCAAAGGATGGACCTCTCAGTCCAGTGACTGAGCTTTGTGACACTGGCTCTCATCTCCAGGTTTATATCACTTTGGGACCATGATTTTATTGAAAGCAAGCACAACTCAGTCTTACTGTCTCTCAAATCTCACTCTTCTTATTTCCTGAACCCAACAACATAGATCCCTATAGATATCCATCCCACAAGGAATCATCAGAAATAGGTCCAATAGGACAACCGAGAACCACCATTCCTAAAACAACATGCACAGCGTGAGCCTTCCAGGACCTGTAATTCTCAACCTGTACATAATCCAAAAGGTGTCTGAAATACAGAATTTATTAAATGTTTTATTTTGTGATGTGATTAGATGAACATATAGTTTTGATATGCTGATAAGATACAGCATATTTACTTTAATATTTCAACCAGAGTTTTTTATTAGATTTGGAATCTAGATTTCACAAATAATTTGAAAAATAAAGATAAAATGTCTCAGAAAATGGGCCATTCCCCAACAGCAAAGAAACCAATTCACCTTGGGAAGGCAGCAAACAAGATACTCCAACTCTAAATATATTGAAAAAAAACCACAAAAGGAACATTCTCAGAGTTTTATTCTGAGCCTTCTTCCCCCTTCCCTTTATGCTCTTTTCCTGAGAAATCTCTTCCTTTCTAGTGTTTCAATCAGTAAAAGACGGTTACGCCCATGTTCCCAGGTCCGCAGCACTGACTCAGGACTGTCTCGGGCTCGAGCCATGCACGAGCCAAGCCCTGCCTAGGAGCTGCACCGAGAAACCAAGTTCATGCAGGCCAGAGCTGAACTTTTTTGTCTCTACTTCTTTTTCATCTTTTTCCACTATTGCGTAATTATTTTGTTCTTATTGAAATACATCACTAGCCAATGAGTTTAAAAAAAAAAAAGAAAAAGAAACGTGATGATTCGCCTTTTCCCTTACCTCCAAACATCCCCAAATCCATTTTTCCAGCCAGACCCTCATGTCTAGTAACATGAATCTGTTCACTCTCATGCCACTACAGCCACAGTATCTCTTCCGCTCCCTTCCCCAAAGCGCTTATTGTTTTTTCTACCCTGTTAGCAAGTCTGTATTCCTAAGTTATAAATGGCATCATTTTTCTTCTGCTTAAAAAATCTTCAAAACAATTTTCCTTTACACTCAGACCATAAGTCCTAGCTCCTAGACAGAGCTTCCGCAGCCTCCAAAAACTGACCTCTACCTATTCCCAGTCTTACTCTCATCATGCCCTGTGGCAATTTAAACACAGAGCTATAATAAATTCATTTATGCTCTTTTCATTAAGAGGTGAGACCCACGTCTCACCCACTTCGTTTTGAATCTAGGTGGGCTTCTCACTCCTTCAACCAGTAAGTCACCGTGTACGGAGCACTACATCCCTGAGACATCTACACCTGAAGCCCAGGTGGCAGCCATGGCTCCAGTCCAGCTGCAGACACGTGGGTGAAGCGGTCACCCTGGGAGTGGGCGCTCCAGACACACATTTTGCCTGCCAGCCTATGATGCCCCAGTCACTCCAGCCTTTGCTGACACAGTGGAGCAGAGACAAGCCATCTCCACTGTGCTCTGTCTGATTCCTAGGCTCACAAAATCGGTTGGGATAATGAAATGGTTATTGTTTTGTAGCACTATATTTGGAGTGTTTTTTTTTTAAAGCAGTAGTAGATACCCTGAACACACTTACTTGCTATGCTCGGTTTCCTGAATGTGAACGGCATTTCCTTCGTGAGCGCCGTCACATAGGATCTTTCTCTAACCATGGTTACCAGGGAATTTGTATGCCATTAGATTAGGTAGCATACCTTATTGAACATTCTGTTTAAATATCCAGGTCCTCTACGAGATTGTGGACAATTTAAAAGGTAAAAGCATCATCATATCTCAGCCATACATCTAGCATAATTCTAGGCACATAGTAGGGACTGAATCTTTATTTGTTGAAAGGTCACATTTGAATTTCCAAATAACCAATGAAAAAGAACATGGCATTCTTATGTAATAAATGAAGGCTCTAGGAACAATAGCATCTTTCATTAAAACAATTACATTTCATTTCCACAAGGTATTCATTGACTATGCTCATCTGCACAGTGACTGGTTGGTGAAAATATAAAAATGAGGCAAAAAACAGTAATCCTTAAAATGTATGTACTTAATACAAATAAATTGAATTAACTATGTTTAGTAGAGCAAGATGCAACATAAAGACATTTTTTCATGTTATGAAGGTTTTCATAGCTCCTTGTCTCCATTAAGAAATTTTAGAGAAAATTATTTTAGAATCACCCTTTATTCCTCCTTTGCCTATTTACCTTCAATCTTGGAGTCACACACACATATCATGAATAGAAATACCTACACAGGGAGACACTTAACACTCTTGATTCCCAAAGGAGAAACGCATGCTTCATCATAACATCCCATGCGTCCTTGTAACGGCATTATTCCCAAGGAACCAAAGAGGCATACAAGGAAATCACAAAATATGAGGTAAGACATTCTTTGGGGAAGGTTTTAGTGGGCAATTTTTACCTAAGCCATTTTACGATACCCATTGTCCCTCCCCATAAGACGATATTATGTTGGAAAGGCAGGAATTATTTCCTTCCAAACTCACTGAAAACAGCTTGAGAGAAAATTAAGAATAAGTTACCCAAGATATATTACTATTAGGTACATGGGAAGGAATTTTTAAAGTATTTTTTAGACAAAATAACAAACTCTTAAGACAGTAATCACACTTCCAAGAAGTTTGTTTTATGACTGAGATAGATTGAAATATATTTCATTATATACTCTATGATTGGTAAGGATAGAAATAAAACCGTATATTCAGATTTAAGATTTAAAGAATTCACTAAACCTAATTCTCCCTTAGCATAAATATTTTCCCTTCTGTAGGATCCTTGTACAATGTTATAAAATGGCAACTGACAAGCTAAAAGCTCAAAGAAAGAGGGAAATGTTCAGCCACTTCTGCAAAAATACCTTTTGCACCTCAAAACTGTATGTGTTCCTTCAAAAATATTTAAGACATTTTGCAAGAGCTATACTCACATGAGAGTATGTGATAAAAATACTTTTTCCCTATACTTAAATTTTGCTGAGACTTCCCTGCAGTTATTGCCTAATCCATAAATGAGTTAGAAACTTAGCTTTTATCCACACATGTTTCTTATTAGTAGCTACTAATAAGGTCCCAGGTTGAAATACCATCCTGATTGTCTGTGAGACAGATAACTGTGATAACTTATCCCATTAGTGAACTATGGTATGTAAACATATTATAACCTCTCTCTTAACTTAGATTTCAACCAAGAGTTAATAAGGCCACCTGCATTGGCTGCTTTTGTGGGGTCTCAAAACAGTAATGAGAGAGGGATATGCCCATGTTAGTACGGTATTATTGAATCAAAGTCTCTGCTCTTTTAGGAATGAAGAGCTTCAAGATAAAGGAGAACTCAGGAAACCAGGCTCATATTTCTCTCACAATATTACCATAAATTAGATTTTCCACAGTGCTTTTACTTATACATTGCTCAAAACAGTATGTTGCTCCAAAGATCTTTCAATACTCACAATTTTCAGTATGGACTAATATTATATCACAATATATCAGTGCTTGACTCCACAAGTTCATTTAATACAACCACCTTGAAAAAATTGGATCCTGAATACCAGTAGACAAAGCTTCTTGTTAAGCCAAAGACGTAAACAAATTTTGGCGAGGACTACTAGATTAGTGAAAAGTCTGGACTGTTTAATACCTCCAAAGACTTAAAAAGTGTTGTAGTTAGCAGAGAATATGTTAACAAACTCTATCTTAGTACACATGTTCATGAAAATGATTTTTAGTTATTATACTCAAAAATAATTATGCAAATGAATGTCTATAAAGTGTGAAAATCTACGAGAAAGTCTATTTTTAGAGTCGTTATAATTGGGCTACTCTTAATTTACTGCAAAGTAAATGTAATCATCAATATAATTAATCTCATATTATTAAGAAGTGTCTGGGGTCTCAAAACATCTTGGATGGTGAATTTTTGTCTAGAGTTTGCCCCACAGTCTTGCAGGGAGAGTAGGCTGATTTTGTTTATAAATCTTTTGAGACCGGGAGATCAAATCAGAAAGGAGGAAGCAGTGGTGGTGATCAGAATTAGAAACACAGGAAATAGAATATGAAGATGCAAATGTTGACAGTGTGCTTTATAATGAAGGTCACTTTAACAATGGTGAAGTCTCATTAGCAAGAAATCTCAGCCACAGAAATGTTCAAGTCCCCTAAACTCAATTCTAAGCTTGCCCATCCCCTGGTTATAATTTTTTTTTAATGTAAATCTGATTACAGGATAAAAGTCAGTGGTCGTATTGAATGATTATTACAGCTTTTGTGACAGTTGCATTTTTCCATTAGAAGTCAAGAGTTGGAATTCTGAGATACAGTCTTAGCAGAAAACAGATTGATATACAATGATTTCACATGGTATAAAATTGAAGGTACAATAATCAAGTCTACATTATCAATGTTCTATTTGAGAAGAGTACCTCAAGAATACTAAAAATCAAATAGAAACACACAATTTCTAGTGCTTGGAAGACAGTGTTCATAAAATGTATAAACAGTATAAGAAAATGTCCTGTGGTAAACTGTTAAACAAATAAATCACAAATTAGTTATCTCGAGTCATAGCTCTATGACGATACACAAATCACATTTTTGGTAGTTTAGAAAATCAAATTATGAAACAATGGCTCACCATTCTTTTTACTTAGACATTTATGTCAAAGAGCACAAGTATTAACTTAAATTCTCTAAAATAGTAGTCAGTCTAATACCTTAAAATACATATTTTATTCTCACAATTCCATTGGAAACAGTATAATTGTGATATTATCATTTCCTACCTGGAAAAAATTAAGCTCAGTTAATTTATTTTTATTTTTTTAAATAAAAAATAAAGTTATCAGAACCAAGAATGATTCTGTCCATGCCTTCTGAGCCTCAAGCTTATGTATTATTCCCTTTTCCCTAACGTGATGACATTTACATGATGATGAAGGAATAATTAAGATTTAAATTCACATCAAGGATAACAGGTTAGAGGCGCCATCAATGGACAAGGGGTTTCAACAGATTTTGGAGAACTGAAAATAAACCGAGCAGTAGTAATGGAGAACCCATCCTCAAGGAAGCTTCATCCTAGTATACACAGGGAGGGAGGATTCAGTCTGAAAGGGTGAGGGGGAAGTTGGACAAGGAAACTGCAGATCAAAGGGAAGGGCTATAAAAAGAGGGAGATTAATCAAAGATCCATGTCTGTCACTATCGATGAGCACTCCGTGGCCAGACATAAACAATTAATAGCCTTCCGAACAAACCAGAAGCAACTTTAATTGAATAATCCCAGGAAAAAAGATGCAGGCTTAGAGGGGTCCCACAGCTTATCTGGACTGATCCCTCTAAAGCACCATTAAATGAGTCCTGGACCATTTTTACAGCTATCTACTATTTTATGCTTACATTCAAACAAATATCAACTTTCAACAGACATTCTAGGAAGGTCTTGAATAGGAAAGAATCAGAGTATATATCTTGATTCTGCAGAACATATTTATAATAAACATTATAAATGTGCTCCATTGGTTTTAAATTTTTGGACTCAACTTAAGAACTTGGAAGAGACATTTGTACAAAATAGAATGTAAACAGTCTGAACCTTAATTTTTAAAAAATATGCAAATAACAGAGGTTGGAAATTGTTAGTGGATGGGAGAGAACTGAGCAGAGTGCTAATATCCATTTTTACAAAAAAGAATGCCAAAATATTCTACAGTATTTAAATATCTATTGATTTATAGATATAGAATATAGAGTACCTAGCATATACTGTACAGTTAATTGAGAAATAAAGCAGTGATGATATAGTTACAAAGTTGATCAATAAAAACTGAAAAGAGTAGAATTTAACTATGTTAGCAGCCCTCCTAGAAAGACCTGTCCATACAGTACTTACTACCTCTAATTTCTCCCTCCTGTTTTCCACTGAACAGATTCAAATAAAGTTATTATAGCAATTACTCCCATCAAAGTCTCCAGCATGATATCTGTGGGTGAGATTTTGGTGCCCATCATACTTATGTGCAACATTTGATGAAGCTGAGGTCCTGCGTGTAAGTAGGTAATGGGTAGAAAGATAAACTCTGTAAGCCAGATTGCCTGGACTCAGTTATGGATTAGTCACCATGAAACTTGGTGCAATTTAATTGGCCTTTCCATTTTCAGTTTCTTTATTTGAAACTAGGATTAATAATCCTACCTATATCATAGGGTTGTTGTGGGGATTGAAAGAATGAATGTGCATGTGAAATAATGAGTTATAGGAAATACATATTTGGTCATTCAGAGGACCAAAATATACTTAGATATTTGGTCTTCATCCACAGTTCCTGAAAATGCTTCAAGCCATAAAGGTTAAATGGGTGTCTTTTTATGCTAATGGAGAGTCTTCTAGAACCCATGCAAAGAGAGGGGTTGGTTGCAAAGGGGACCAAGAGCCCCTGGGAGGTGAGAGAACAGACAGGCTGGAGGCTGAATCAGCCAATGGTCAATGATTTTAGTCAATCGTGACTATGAATGAAACTCTTAGGTAGAAAGATGGACATGAGCAGCCAGGGGAAGGAAAGATAAGGTTCAAGGAAAAACTGCCCAGTTAGGGGGTCCCCCTTGAAAACAACAAAGGCTTTGCAGGGAGATGACTTCTTTGCCTATTAGGACCAAGACAAACACTCCCAACCAGGTCCCAGTGAGGGTGCAACAGAACAAAACTCAGAACCACCCAGACCACCCCTCACCATAATCTACTACAGTAAAATAGCTGTTTTGCTCTTTGCTTCCCACCACCTTGGGCTTTTCTGTGTGCATTTTGGGAAAAGATATGCACACCAAGAGGAACGGGTATACAACTAGAACTGTCAATAAAATGACCTCACCCTGTCAATCAAAGAGGCACCTCCCCAGCTAGGTCTATTTAGAGCCTTCCCTAAAAGTTTGGTGTCTTTGTCTACCTTGATTCTGTCCTGCTACTCCTTGGAGTGTGTTCAAATAACACTTTCACTCTGCTTCACTATTGTGTCTCTGCCTTTCAATTCTTTGCTTCAGCGGGGACAAGAACCAAGGAGAACAAACTCTTCTTGTAAAATATTTGGTGCTGTGACTTGGAATGCTACTCTTGCCATTAAGGTGTGCTAAATAAAAGCCTCCTGTGGCTTTAACTCTCTATCGGGTCTCACGACTGAATTCTTTCCTTCAAAAAGACAAGAACCGAGGAATTCCACAATCCACCACCCAGTAACAAAACCCCATGGAGTTGCTCTCTCTCTCACCCTCTACATCTCTCCCTCTTTCCATACCATCCAGATTCTCTGCAGGAGAGAAATTCTATGCTTGGTGAATTATACATCTTCCACATGCCATCCAGCCAGTCCCCAAGCTCCATGAGGATAGAAACTCCTTTATTTGGGACCTCGCCATGTGCATCTCTTCATCTGGCTATTAAATAACTTGTATCCTTTACAATATCCTTCATTAAACTGGTAAACATGAGTGTCTTCCTGAGTTCTGTGAGCTGTTCTAGCAAATTAATAAACCCTAATGGGGAGGAATCTCCAGTCTGTAGCTGATTGGTCAGAAGCCCAGGTGACTGCCTGGGGCTTGTGACTGGCAGATGGAGTAGAGGGCAGTCTTGTAGGATGGAGCCCTTAGCCTGGGGAATCTGGTGCTGTCTCTGGGCAGATAGAATCAGGATTGACTTCTCAAACACTCTGCTGGTGTTCGATAATTGCTTGGTGTTCTGCATGGGTAAATCCCCTCCCACCCACACACAGAAATTGGAATTGGGTCTGGGAACACAAAAGGAGTCAGAATAGTGGGATTTGTTGGAAAGGAGTGTGTATAAAGTACTTAGAATGGTGACTGGGGCACAGTATGAATTACATATAAACTATCACAACTGAACTCTCCCTTCTTAGAGCACTTCCTTTACTTGCTTTCCAGAAACACAAGTTCTGGTTTTATTCCCACTTCACAGGCTGTCTTTTTTCATCCTGTACAAGGTCTTGCTATGACCTTGATCTCTCAGCCTTGGGGGGCTCCTGACCCCAGTCCTCAGTGCTCTTCTCTTCATCTATACTCAGATTTTGGTAACTTTATCATACTGGTCCCATAGATTTTATAATTTATATATGCTTGTATCTCCAGAATTTTTGTCCATAGCCTACACCTGTCCCTTAAACTATATTCTTGCAATTCCATTTGCCTCCTTAATATCTCCACTTAGACATACTTAGTAGGCATTTCAAAATTCATGTGTGTAAGTGAATATCTAAATTTGTCCATACCAAACCTGCTCTTCCCACAATCTTTTCCATTTCAGTAAATGGAAATATCATCTTCCAACAGAGGGTCTCTTCTCTGTTTACTAACTCCACTGCAAATCTGTCAGCTAATACTACTGCCAATAACTTCAAAATATATTTGGACTATTTCTTCCTCTCTTCACTTCCATTATGGTAGTCCAAGCTTCCCATTTTCCCTGGAGTAAAATCCAAAGTCCTTATGATGGTGACAAGGTCATACTAGTGTCTCCCTGCTCTTTCTCTGAATTATATCTTCCTCTTCTTCTGCTTTCTGACCTCTTTCCAGCCCAACTGGGATGCTTGCTCTTCTTGAGATAAACCAGACAGCCTCCTAACACATAAGGTCTTAGATCACCTTCCGCTTCTACTGCAAGATAACCACAGAGCTAGTTCTCTCAGATGATACTGCTCAATATCATCTAAGTGAAGATGTCCTCAGAACCTATTTAATTTTGAAGAAATATGGCTCCTACACCCCTTATTTCCTCTTTTCTGATGTATTTCTCTCCACCATCATCTTTTCAATTACTGCTACATATTTTAATTAATTTTTAATTGTCTGTCCCCCATTGCAGGAATGTAAGCTTCAAGAGGACAGTATTCTTTAATCTCTTTGTCCTCTGATATATCTCCAGTGCCTAGAAGAGTGCATGGAACATACTAAGTGCTTATGAAAAGTTTATTGAATACATTATTGGTGGATGGGAGAGATGTGGGAGTGTGTGAATCAAAAGATAATGATCAAATTAATGAATAAAGTTAGTCATAGAAGTATTTTATTTAGCTATACAGAGCATATAGGAAATAGTTAAAATAATGAAAGGGGTTACGTCTGTGTATTGAGACAAAACATGGGAAGGTCTTCTGAGGACTAGGGTGTTATTTTTTAATCATGATATTACTGAATTACTTTAATATATTTGATTAAAGTAAAAGTTAAATGGACAGACTTGATCAGAGAAAGTGAGAAAAGAAGGAACAGTGATGAGGTTGACTTAAGGTTTCCAATGTGGGTCAATATATTTTATTGTATGTGTGATATGATCTCTTAAAGGAGTGAAGGGGAAGTGAGTGTAGCTGGTTTGAGTGTCTGATATAAGTGTTGTGCTAAGGAGGCACTTTATACATAATTTATTTCATGAGATTTTCTTAACACCCTTATGAGGAAGTTGTCACAATTGCAATGTTAGAATTAAGAACACTGATATTTAGATGGTTAAAATCACTTGTCCAATGCCACACCACTGAGAATTGGTAGGCAGAATTCAAACCCATGTTTTCCTGACTAAAATCAAAATTCTGTAGATGCTGATTCCTGAATCAGTTGATTAAAGGATACTTTTTTTCCTTCAATTATTTCTCTCTAGGAATGAAGAAATCCTGCTTTTAAAAGGAAAGATTCAAAAACATCCTTTATGTGTTGTTTTGTTTAGAGTTTAATTGGTTCACTAACTTTTTTGAATAGCACACTATAGGCCATAACACAGAGCTGAGTTAAGCAACTAACTGAAGCCAGGTTCATGAGAGCTTAAATTACCAGAGCCTTCCTGTCATCTTAAATTAAACTTCCTTATATACTTTGCAAAATTTATAACCCTAGGCTGAAAAGCTGTAAACCATCCCAGTTTCTGAGTGACTCTCCCAGAAGAAAATGATGTGGCCTGGAAAAGAGGGGGCAAGTATCACCAGTGGGAGGAGGATTCCAAGGGCCACTGGCATGCGGGGCCCTGGGACCCTGGGGCACGCTGCAAGGGACACAGTCACTTAAGGAGCACGCGCCCAGAGATTGTGCATCTGGAGCTCTAGGAGCAAGTTCACCTAAACTGCAAGTGGACCTTCTTGATCTTTTTCCTGCAAAATGAAAAGCAGAAGGGCAAATGATCATGTGTGGAGGTCAGAGTCTCCCTACGTCCCCAAATAGCTCAGATTTATCATCACTGCCTCTAACACTTCTAACTTCTATCATCTATGTGATTTCTTTCTTATCTCTACTTTCACAATTGTTTTTTTTCTTTTTTACACGCTTTAATTCTATAAAATGTAAAATATAAAATATTGTTCATGTGCTTCAATAATCACTATTTGTGAGTCTTTAAAATTCACCAATTATTTAATAGTAGGATGGAAAGTCATTTAATAATCTGGACAAAATTGAAGTTAAAAGGCCCACATTTTAAGGTAAATTACCTTTTTTTTTAGCTTTTAACAAATAAAAATAATCTTTTACGTACTATCATCCTAATGTCACATGTATAACCAGACCAGTACATAAGAAAAATAAATTTTCATTTTATAATTCTTTTCACTACAATGCTTTGTCAGATATTCTTGCGAAAATTATGTATTCATGACATGCACTCTCACTGTTGGCTGGTGTGATCTATGCCAAGTACCGTGTAAGGTTTTGGTGAAACTGAAATTTCTATTACCTTTCATGTCACTAGAACTCTAATTGTCAAAACACAACATATAGAAAAGTATGGTTAGCAGAAATACCCTGATGCCTAAGACATATTTACTGGATGAAATGAATTTTCTGAGTTTGAAAACTAATAGGATTCATTTCTACCTTGTTTTCTGGAATAAGAAATATTTCCCTATCTCCTGGTTAATATCTGTAGAAAATATGGGGACTCTCTTGTCCCCTCTTGGCATGAGCCGGAGGCTCTGTCCTTTCACTTTATCTCTAAATAAAAGCCTGTACCTTGCTCTCCTAAAAAAAAAAAAGAAAGAAAGAAAAGAAAAGAACTATGACTTCAACTTATAAAATATTTTTATCATTTTGTATTAAAATATTTCTCAGATTTCCCAACTGGTTGGAGAGGGTGTTTTTAATCTACTTTTTTCAAAAGAAAAAGAAAAGCCATAAAATAGAAGGAACTGATTTTATATTTGTATTAAATACATACACGTAGGATGCTTAACATATGTTATACAGCAGGATGTTTAATCTTTACTTGGGTAAAGTCATTCCAAAGATCACTGACATAGAGAAAATCTATTTTTTGTATTAAATATATGAAATTATTGAGAACCGATGACTTGATTAGTTAAGTATTTACCATGCGAAATACAACAAAATATTTCCCTGTGAAAGATTTACAAAACTTAAAATCTGAGTTTTACCTTTATTTTAACACAGATACTACAAGTGGATAATTCAAGTTAAGTGAGAAGAAGTCTGGTGATCAAGAAGGACATTTCCCTCAGGCGTCATCAAGTCAGGCCACATAAACAAGGCCATCTGGGGATTAATTCAGAAGCCTGTGGCTATCAGTAGTATTCTTCCCCTTGTAACATTTAATTTTGTTCACAAGGGCAGTTTTTATATTATTTATTAATAAAAAACAAATTAGTAATCTGTACATCTTTAAGACAAATTAACTGTAGCATTAATATTTCTTACCAGTCTGTAATAAATTTTTTTAAAAAATAATTTTTAAAATATACTATGCTCTACTAGCTGAAGATCAGATGCATCATTTTTGAATACCAGATCAGTATCTTTTTGGCGTGTTTAAACACAACAAGACTGAGAAAGACAGTTATGAAGATAAATGGCCTTACACTATAAGTGGCTTTCATAGCATTTCACTCATCACCTATTTACTTTTTATGGTACCAATATGCTAAACTGTTGGTAATCTGCTCTCTTATCCCGCAGAACCGAAATCATATATTAGTAAAGGAGCAGTAATGCACTGAGGTGGCAATACTGACAGCAATCAATTAGTGAAAAGGAATACAATATCAATAATAAATAGATAAAATCAGGATAGAAGCCAACACCTCCACACATCTGAGTAATCTCTGTGGGCTCCACTATGTACCATCTTGAAATTGAAACATCAAGACCACCCAAAAATCAAGAACATACTTATCTTAATTATATCAGTTTTATAAATATATACCATTTTCATTTTAAATCGCTTGAAATTTTAACTGTAAATCTTAGAAAGTCTTCCTACTTAAAATTGGCAGCAGCTATAACACAGATTCATGAATTCTTACATTAACTCACTTCAGAAATAATTGTTGAGGGTCTGCTATGTATAAGGCTCTGTGCTAATCACTCGGAAAACAGCAGTGATTAAAATATAAAAATACTGCTGTCCGCACAGTGCTTGCCTTTTAGAGGGAAGTAGCAATAATAAAGAATATAATAAATAAGTAAATTGTAGGTTAGAGCTTAAAAAAAAAAGGAAGTATATGGCAAATTACCATGGGGAGTAGACAGAGGCAGCCTCCAGTGTCAAAAGGGTAGCGAAGGTTGCCTTCAGGCAACCCTTGAGCAGCTGACTTGGAGGTGATAGACTCAGCCGTGCAGCTCTCAGAGGAAGAGCACTCCAGGTACAGGAATCAGAGAGAGCACCCTCCTCAGGTGGGAGCAAGCCTGGGCTCTCTGAAATCACCGCAGACTTTGAGCAGGGGAGTGACATGTGCCAGGTGTGTTCAGAGCATTTTGTATGTACTGACCCAGTGAACCCCCAAAACAACTTAATGAGATCAGTGCCATTTTTTATTCTCTTATAAGAAATAAGAACACTGAAGCACAGAGAGGTTAGGTAAGTTGCCCAAAGTCACACAATAGGAAGCAGTGGGATTCGCATCCAAGTGCAGGCAGTCTGATACTGGAGGCAAGTTCTTGATACCTAGAGCATTAGTTGCCACTTGAACAGGATGCACATACATGCACACTTGCACACACAGGGCATGCACGCTCACAGGTATGGGCACACACACACCCCAGTGCATACACAAGAGTGGAGGAGGAGCTGAGAGCCCAGCAGTGTCACCCACACTCTGTCCCTCTTGGTCTATCTCATATTTTCTCTCCTATATACTTTAGTTGTTAACCTTTAGATCAAAAAATCTGTTTAAATGAAAGATGTTCAAACTGAAAACATTTGGAGCTATTTCAAAATAGCAAAACCAATTTAGGAATTCTTAGTATATAAAATAAATATTGTGGAAAAAATATTCATGCAATTTATTTTAAATGAACAAAGAAAACAAAACAAGAAAATTTCACTGAACTGAACAGTGTGACTTAAAATTTTTTTATTAGTATACAGAGAAAAATATAAGAATATTTGCTAGCTAAATATTCAGAGTAATATAGCAACCAGTCATTTAAGCTAAATTTACTTGGAAAGAGCTTCGAAATCAATAGAAAGACTTCAAAAATCATGATTTATGACTCACATCTCAAGCAAAGGGAGACAAATGTGTCACCAGGTTGTTGTGTTTTTGCTTTTTACATTATCTTGGTTTCACTATATATTCCTTTCCTATGTATGTTATCACTATAGACTTTTGAAAATTCTTAAATACATTGTTGTATGCAAGTCCACATAAATCCTAATTTATAAACTATTTTACTATACTAAATATCTATAAATGCAAATAAGTATTAACATCTGAGAGAGAAAATCCTCCAAAACACACAGTAACTTCTATTAAAATTGAGGCTATGAGTTCCTCTATATCAGAGTCCCAAGTATTACATTTACTACAGCAAGTACTCTACATTTATTAAATTAATTGTCAATCCAAAAGCAATTAAATCCACTTTATCAGAAGAAAAGTCATGTAGACATATACCTCAGTCTTAAAGGACACTGGTGAAAAGAATACTTTTCATAAACTTTCAATAAAAAAGAAATATGACAACTCTTCCCCAAATGGTATAAAATCACCAGGCCTACTATATAGGGCTTTTTATTTTAAAATGTAATACAGTTTCATAACAGCCATGCATATCCAAAAAGAAAAAAAAACCTCCCCGAAAGGGTCATAACTACTGAGAAATTCTGGGCAAGAGCCTCAGGGAGGAAAAGCAGTGATGAGTGACAATGCTTATCACTTCCAGAGTGAACGTGCTTGGCACGACACCCCTTTACTTCCGTATTTTTTCAGCTACTATTCTTGCTTCTTGTCCATTCAAATGGCTTAAACCAAACTCTAGGAAATATTGTTTCTGGCAGTTTTCAAAATCTATATCTCTTTCTACCAACTTCTCAAAAAAAAAAAAAAGAAGACATAAATAAAAGATATTTTCTTTTTTGTCCTCTCTATCCTTAAAGAAACCCAAAGAACTCAGACTGTAGAGAATTTTGCTTTTACTTTGACTCCGGCACAATTTCACTTGGCATCACAAGAAGACAAGATGAGCTTCAAGAACAGAATAGTGTATCATTGAGTAATGAAAAATACCTCTTTTTGCTTCTTGAACTATGTAGTGTACTCCATATTTTTTTGGTAAAAATGTGACTTTTCTTTATTGATTTAATAATAATTAGTAAAATTTGCCAAAGGGAATAGTTTATATGAGAGAAAGAAATATTGCCTAATAGGAAGTGAGAACTGGTTAACTGATGCAAGAGAAGATTTCTGAACTGTTGAATAGTCAGCAATAAGTAAGGGGAGGGGCGGTTTGTGAATGTGTTTTGGAAATTTAACTTCTGAGTCAGTGCTAACTATCAAAAACAAACTCAAGGTGAACTGAGTATTATTAGGTTTCAGGCTTGGCTTGTAAAATGGAAAAAGTTAAATATTTTCATATGCTTAATATGTGTATATATTTTTAAGATGATGAAGAGTATTTTCATTTTGGACATTCTCCCTCCTTAAGAAACAGTCATAGCTATCTATGTTTGCAGTAGAGTAAACTACCTGCTACCTTGGTTATCGATCAGGAACAAACGAGCAGTTTGCATGAAATTTGTTAACTTAATTTCATTCTGTGATCACTGACATGCCAAGTTGGCTAGGTTTATTCAGTCCCACTAACTCAGTCAAACGCTAATCTATGTGTTGCTGTTTGTATTTTGTGGATGCGGTTGAAGCCCACAGTGGTTAACTTTAACGAACAGAGATTATCCTAGATAACTTGGGGGTGTCTGATTCACTACTTGCAAGATCTTAAAAGCAGAACTGAGACTTCTTTGGGAGCAGAAATTCCACCTGTGCATAGCAGCTCTGGTTCACGCCGTTTCAGCCCATCCTTCCTGCCGGGCTGCGCTCGGGATCTGAGACTTGCCTAGCCAGACTCCATAATCATATAAATCAATTCTCTATGATAAGTGTCTTAATATATATCTTTTACTTGTTCTGCCTCTCCAGTTAAACCCTGGCTGATAATAATCCCCAACTGGAGAGAAGTAGCAGGGGAAGAGCGAAGGAAATCGCCCTGATTTGTCAGCTCCCCACCCCGGGCTGCCGTTTGTGGGCGCCGAGACAGTCAGGCAAGCACATGCTTGTGTGTGTATAAATACACGCACGCACCATCTCACATCAGAAACAGGATGTTCCCAACACTCAAACTCCTATGCTTAGCAGACCTAAAATACTTGACAGATTTAATGATTCAATCAGTCAAAAGACCCAACAAAAGATAAACTACGCAATTGGAAACTAGGACTCAATAGCCCATTCCGAGTAACGAACTTTTCAGGAAGAAGTAACTATGCTGTGTTACTTGCATGAAAGACATTTCACACACTTTGATATAAACTACATTGTCTTTAGAAAACAAACATAAACATTTCACCAAAAGTGATAAATGTTGCTCATCCAGCCAAAAGTAAAATGGTTTCACTTGCATAACGTTACTCAAATAATCCTGTCGTGTTGACACACCGACGTAAATATGTTTCTCAAACTCACGCACAATAACTGGTTACAAACCAGTTGCATGTAGGGTAACTGACCTTAAGTACGTCCTCTGCCACGCTTCCTTACCTGGACTGCATGTCTTGCTGGGTTTTGGCCTGACCGGCTTCCGGGCCCCGCTGCTGAAGGTCCACCAGAGACTGGTAATACTGCTGCTGTTTGTAGCGAGACAAACTGAAAAACAGCCCTAGAATGGCTTTTAGGTTTCCATTTCTTATTTCTGTATCAAAGGGAAAACGTAAGAACAGTATCATATGAAATGAATTTGGCTTTTATTTGTGTATTTATTTTTACAGATGAAATTCTAGATGCCAATCTCTTAAGACTCAATCTACGAAGATAGAAATGCAACTTGATTCTCTCAGTCACATATTCAAGCAAGTCTGAATCTCAAATACACGAACAGTTCCAAATGGCTTGAGATTCAGGGCGAGAGTGAGGGACAGAGGGCACAGTGAACAAAACTCCCTCCAGTGGTGCTCTGTGCTGACCCTGAACCATGATTATCTAGAGTTAGTTTCTTCCTGGAAACAGGTGGGCTCTCTGTTTTGTGCGAACCATTTGATGTAGCTCTCTGCTTCCCTCACCAATACACACAGCAGTTAGCAACAGAGTGGCCGCTCTGAGCTAGAAAAAGAAAGGCACTAATGTTGGTTGTCACGCATTATAAATACCGATGGTGTGGGTGCACCTCAGAACAACTGGGTTGTTCATTCCTTCTGAATCACCCACCCACCACTTACTGAAATATATATTTGTGTGTGTCTCTATGTGTGTGTACATACGTGTGTGTGTATTCTGCAAATAGCCAATTACATCACAGATTATCAGTGTTTAAATGCTCAGATTCTTTTATTTTTAATTCATGTTACATATTAATAAATAATAAAGATCGGCATACTCATGACTGTAGGTAATATAACTGAATCAATGGAAATGGAAACACATGGGCCTTCTATGCAAATTTTTCTAATATTGAACAAAAAATAATTAAGTGCATTAAAGTAAGCTACAATCTGAGCCTGTCCTTTTCTCTTGTAGTTATAATTTAAAAATTAGGAAAAGAGAAGAAAAACTTGCAATAAGGTTATGTAACCGGTAACCAAATTTTAAATCAGACTTGCTGTTGGCAATAAAACATATCCTCCTAAGAAGTTAAAGTTTTATGCTTCCTCTTTGGAGTTTAGGAACATTATTTCTTAATTAATTAGATTTCTTCAGAGAGCAAGAAATCTAATTATCACACAAACTATGAAGTGGAATTATTCATATAAAATGAGGTTCTGAGTTGAGTTGTTCTTTTCTTCCCCACAAACTGTCTTCAGTTGTAATATAGAAGAGTAGGCTTGTCAATAGTCTACCATGAGAAAGTATTGATTTTCTCCTGTAAACCTGAATGATCTTATTTAAGCGTTTTAATTTGTTTCTTGTTTTACTACTATGCATGTTTAATTAACTTAAAGTATAATTTTGAGCATTTATATACTTGCAGAAAGTAAAAACCAGTAGGTTTAAATTAATAAAGGTTATCATGTGAGAAGGAAGAGATACAAAAATGAACTGATGCAATTTCAAGCCTGTTTTTAAACATTTAGCAAGTAAATATTATCCTGGGGAATTTTATCAAATTGTATTCCAATTAACAGAACAACCAGTTAGGTTTGAATGTAAGCTTTTAGGCCATTAAATGTGCATGTGCAATACAACATTATACATCATAGCATACAAATATAAAGAATAAAATTAATTGAAAATTTAAAAACCTAGAAGAAAATTGGGAAAAGACAGTAATTCTACTAAATATCCATTATATTTCAGAAGCCACACAATTTCTCTTCTAATTTGAGCAAAATTTTAAAAACTTAGAATTGTATACTATTTCTAGTATCTGTGGGAAAAAGCTCTTCAGAGTAAATTGATTATAGTAGAAACATTAACCAATCTAAATTCTCAAAGTATTTAGCAGTATCTAATAGAAAATTTATATACATATACATGTTCTAATTACATATATCTAAATATTCTAATTAAAATTGTTGCTGATGCAGGTCTCAAAGGACTTGTTATCTCATAACTTCAGTGATAGGGAGGTTTTTGTTAATAGTACTTGAAAAGTGTCCCTAAAAATATATGTGCAAGACAAAGATTCAGAAAGAAAAAATGCAGAACTAGTTAAGCCTTTTTCCACTTTTCTATGTTTCAATTTTAGTCATTATCTTTTAAGCCCTTAATGATTTTAAAACCTTTATATTTAATAGCTGTTAAGTATGGCTAGTGCTAATTATTTAAGAACTAAGATGATTTATTTAAACACAGCAAATATTTGGCATACTACATAGTTGATTAAATGATAGAAATGTTATTAATCAAATACTATTTGAGCATTAATTATACTATTTTCAACAGTATTTAGGTACATCTATTAACTAGCATGATCTATCTATCCATCCATCCCTCTCTTTAAGCCCTTAAACATACTACACATGGATAAAAACATAAAGATGCCTTATTAATCCCACATATTCAGTCATAAAGAAAAACAGCTTTGGCAGAAATATGGAACATATCTATATAATTAGAGTATACATTAATAACCAAGGTATTTATGCATCTATTATTTTGGAAGCTTTACTGATTTCCTTTACTGTATTAAAGAACTATGTACTCCACTTACATTTCTTGCATTATGAAAATTTTTTTTTACAAACTTGGGTGCCATTTGTGACCGCTGCTTTTTTTCTTACCTTCAGCAGACAGACCTTGAACATTTACTCCTCTGGCTGCTAGAAAACTAAGGCAGACATCAACATTTTCAATCTGTAACATGAAAAGCAGTGAAAAGGCAACTTAGAAGGTTTTCAAATAAATAAATGAGTAATAATGAAACCAGAGAGAAAGATAAAGAAAGAATGAATACTTTACATTCATTTCATACTAGAGATCTTTTCCAGAGTTTAACTAGAATTATTTCAGCTAATTGCAGAATGAATATAAAGCTTGCCTTGTCCAGTTTGGTCCTCACAAACAATTCATAAAGGCCTAATAAAGAATGGCATTCTTACAGATTAACAACCCACCTACTTAACATAAAACTGGATTTCGTGCTTCACAGATGAGTCTCAATGAAAGCATCCATAAAGGAAGAGACTATTGCTTGTCTGGGTCTTAAAATGTTAGGATGGGGGTAATTGAGATTGGACCAGTAATATTTGGTAAGTATGCCAAAAGATAAATAAAATGGATAAAAGGCTGATACAACATGAAAGAAATGATCCCTGTTTTCATCTTAAACCATAGCAAGTCTTTATTTTAAAAACTACATTTGTATTTCTACAGTAGAATAATCTCTGAGTAAAAGTAGGTATTGCTTTTATATATAATAAAAGAGTGATGCTATGGCTTTTAAATAGTTAGTTTCAATATGATAACCAGCTTGTAACCATTTAGAGTGATAAGCAAAAAAAAAAACAGACGACTAACTTATGTTAATTCAAAATTGTTCATGATGCTATACAGCAAAGCTAAACAGCTAAGATCTTTTTATAAGAGTGTAGGAAACCAGAAAGTCCTAGTTTGTTATGAGTCATATCTCTGACTTTTCTGGTATTCCATAAATCTTGAAATTCTAAAGTAAATAGGAGATTTAAAGTTAATGCTTGGCAAAGTACTATTTTCTGTCTTACCACATTCCCATCAAAAGCTATGCATAAGGACATTCAACGTTCTGCCAATGCCCTCTCTAGTTTCGCTTCACAGTAAGGTCAAAATGTCTCTCAAAGAAAATAAAAGAAAAAAGGGGATTCAAGAATCTGTCCTTATGAAATGGACAACTATTTACATTCCTTTTTAAATGTGCAAAATTAAGTTTAAGTAAAAATATTCAGTGAGATGTTCTTTATCTAAAAATTATTGCAGCCATGGCATACATATTTCCTTTGAGGAAAAATGATTTTTATATTGATTCATTTCAAAGTAAGTTTTACTGAAGTGATTCTACTGAAAAAATAATCGAGTTGAAGACTGAATGCAGCATGGCCCAGTAGATCTTGTTGCTTTGCCCATCAGCACCTGAATATCCAATAAGGCTCTGGTACTGAGTATAGTTCAGAGTCTTTACTTTCTTCACATTTTGCTTTGCCACTAGAAAATAAGATTATATAAGGAAAGAAAGGAGGAGGAAAGAAAAGAAATGGGCAAGTTGGATATTCTACAGCACCCATCCAAAGTGTTCCTTTAAGCTTTCTTTTTCAGGACCACTAGAAATAAATAAAAGGAACATGCCAAATAATTATCATGGCATTAAGACAGAGAATTGAATCTTTTTAAGTGTTTTTCAAACTAGTACTGATGTAATTAATTTCATGGCAATGACATACCTTTTACAGAAAGTAAGAAGATTTCTGGCCCAGACATACATAATTTACTGCAAAATATTAATGATTATTATTGCCTAAAGTTTAGTTACTTTTATGTACGTGATCAGATTAGTTCACTGGAAGACCCACAAAGGTTAACACATGAATCAGTAATTAAGTTTGTAAGATAGCTTTTTTGGTTATCATTTAAACAGCATAAAAAACAAACTGATGCCTAGTGTGGGTATCAGAGAAAAATGACTCTCTCTCTCCACATGAATCATAAATTGGAAAGGGAAAATAAAAGGGCCCTAATAAAGAACAGAAAACAGATATTGAAAATACGCTCTACATTCTTTTCGTATCTGTTTATCTGGAGCATTCAGCCTTTTGTAATATTCCCTTACAGTCATACATCAAGAGCATCGACAACTGGGGATATGAGCAATTCAATTCTCCATTATTAGTATAGAAGTTGAGTAATAGCAACATTATAAGTATTTGAATATGTACATAATTTCCAATATGACCATTAAAGGCTAGTTCATTAAAATTTATTTACTTATTCAATAATACGTGCTTATTGGCCAAAATTAATTTTCCAACATTATAACAGCATAATGAACATAACTTAAGAAAATAATATCCTTTTCCTAATTAATGCCAAGTCCTTCTATAAATTCCATCATGCTTGTTGGTATTATGCTATACATTCTACACTGCAAAAAATTTATAATGAAAGAAAATGGCTTTGGGAAATGTTAAATGCCATTTATATGATTAGTTTCCTCATTGGAGGCATTCTTTAAAATAATTTGAGAAGTTCTTTTAACCACATAATATTTTTTTTATTTCAATATATTCTAGAGATTAGTTTCTCATAATTCATGCATTAAAAAATAGATTGTTCTTTAACATTTCCCAGTTAAATAGTCCTATAAATACTGTTTCAGTTACTTTTTTTTTTGTCACATTAAACCACAATTGTTCTTTGAGCTAAAAACCTCTAAGCTTTTAGTAATTACAAACAGGTGAAAGTGATTTTGTCCTAATATTGATCCAGTTAATTGAAGTCAGGTTCATTTTGTCTCAATCTTTTTTGAATCAGATACCAAATAAACTATCAAAATTCAGATTGTACTTTAACACCTAATAATCTGGGTCTTTGAATTAGAGTAACTTCGTGCACCTTAATAAACTATTTTCTAAAATGGTGACTGTGAGTCACAGCCGTAGCAAGAAATACAATGACTAGCACAAACCAATGTACACTTGTGTGAATAAATACAATGTAAACAAAAGATTCTTGGAACAATGCTTTTTCTTACCAATCTCAAATCGCTGCGATCTTTTTGTCCTCTGTTTAATCTGTTTAAGTATTCATTAAAATCCGCTGTACAGATTTCAAGATCCATCAGCGGGTGGTAATATACAATTTGAAAAACACTGCCCAAGAAGACCAGATGTGGCCACATCTACAGCCAGATCTACTGCCTCGTTTTGGGGGGATAACTATATTCAATGGCTAATAAGAAAGTGGAAAACTGTCCTCAGAAGCAAGGTCCCTGCAAGGATTTAACTGCACCAGTCAGTCACCTAACACAAAAACAATATCCAAAATATTGCTTATATAACCACACAGCTAATTCTTGGAATATACTTGCAAGTTGTGTTGTTATATGTAATATCTGAAAAAATTTTTTTTACCTCTTCTTTTTGGTCCTTTTTAATTTATCCAGATACAACATCATTTTGAAAAGGAAAGCAACTGAATCGATGCTTGAGTCGACCCTTTTAAGCAACCAGTTATTTGACCAAATTTAAACTATTTCCAAATTACTAGGTTATTTGACAAAGTGAGTCTTTTCTTGATCTCTCTCCCTCACTCCCTCCATTTGGTTTATGGGTATGTAGAGACGTTCGCTGAGTGTTCATAGTTATGCTTATTTATTTATTCAGGTATATTTTATGAAGATAAGGGTTTGTTGAGACTATAAGAGTCTGGAAGATAGGAACTATGTTTTGTTGACTCACGTGGTTTCAGAAACGTAAGATGGTGTTTGTGCTCAGTGCGAAGTTAGGGAAGAATAGAGGAACAGAAGGAGGTGGCCTCAGTCCCTGTACTTACGGAAAAAAAGAAGTACAGGGTAAAAACCGAGAGAGAGAGCAAGAACTAGAATGAGAGAGATCATTTGGTTCAGAGTCTACATGTTACATTCTGTTTGGGATCTTTTAAAATATGCTACTTCTCTGTGCCTGATCACAGACAATAGGAATCAGAAATTCTGCAGGTTGGGGCAGCACATTAATTTATTTTCAAATTTCACTTCACACCAGTTAGGATGGCCACTATCCAAAAGACAAGAAATAACAAATGCTGGTGAGGATGCAGTGAAACAGAAACCCTCCTACACTATTGGTAGGAATGTAAATTGGTGCAACTGTTGTGGAAAGCAGTTGTAGTTTCCTCAAAAAGCTAAAAACAGAAATACCATTTGACCCTGTAATTCCACTCCTAGGAATTTACCTGAAGAAAACAAAATCCCTGATTCGAAAAGATATATGCACTCCTATGTTTATTACTGCACTATTTGCAATAGCCACGATATGGAAGCAACCTAAGTGTCCATCAATAGATGAAAGGATAAAGAAGATGTGGTGCATATACACAGTAGAATATTATTCAGCTATAAAAAAAGAAATCCTGCCATTTGCAACAACATGGATGGATGGGTATTATGTTTAGTGAAATAAGTCAGGTGGAGAAAGACAAGTACCAAATGATTTCACTTATTTGTGGAGTATAAAAAGAAAGCAAAACAGAAGGAACAAAATAGCAGTAAACTTATAGACACTGAGAAGGGCCTAGTAGTTACCAAGGGGGAGGGGTTGGCATGGGTGAGGGGGGAGGGTAAAGAGGATAAAGGGGCACAATAATTCACAATCACAATATAAGGTGATCATGGGGATAGTAATACAGCATGGAGAATATAGTCAATGATTCTGTAATATCTTACTACATTGATAGATAATAACCGCAATAGAGGGGGTGAGGATTTAATAATATGGTAACTGTTGAACCACTGTGTTGTATATTTGAAACCAACATAAGACTGTATATCAACGATACTTTAATTAAATTAAAAAAGAAGAAACGGCTAGAGAATTTGGAGAAATGCCAGAAGAAAATGGTGTCACAAAAGCTAAAGAGAGAAAAAATAAAGATCCTCAGATTATCAAAAAAACAAATGAAAGAAACTCTAGATTTGAAAAAGAGTGTTTTCTATGTGATGCCCAAATTTTACATGATCAGCAGAAGTGACCAATGAAAATGGAATTAGAATGGTGATGAACTTTGGAGGGTGTAGTCCAGGAAGGCACACAAGCAGAACAGGCATGCTGAGAGGGCCTTTTGTACAGGTATATGCATATTTAAAAAATCAATCAGTTATATATATATATATATATATATATATATATATGTAATATTGGAGTATTTTACACACTTTTCATTTTTGTTTTACCTCAGTTGCTATTAGAGTACTTTATACTCTTCAATATATGTTTTGCTTCAATTAAAAATAAAAAATAAAATGATCATCCCCTTGTTTTGTTGAGATTAAAGGCAGACTAGGACAGAAGTACAGAAACTGTTGGGTGGCTGGTGTAAGTAAGTAAAGTGAATGATGACTACTGTGTTTCAGAGAATGGTTATGGCAGTGAAGTAGTTGAGAACTGGTTAGAGTCTGAATATAATTTGAAGGAATCTAATGGGAAGACATTGCATCAAAGAGAGAGGAGTCTGAGGGGACTGTGATACTGTATAACTCATGCATTTTACATTTTATTCCTTTATATTAAGATATAATTTATATATATCCTTTTGTAACAGTGATACAAAGAAATCCATTGCTAGTTCTGTAGGCACATTTCTCACCTAGCTCAGGTAACATGTAGTTCATGGACAGTCTCTCCAGGACTTTTACATGCCTATTATTATGTCATGCACAATTTCTTGAGTTCTTCTATTTGTGGCTTGCATTTTATTGGCGTGGAACACCTATGTTGCTTTTCTTTTTCCTGTTAGACTTAAGCATGGCTAGGTAACTATAAAAATATTGATGGTATATGAAAATAAATAAAAGGTTTCCAAATTCTGGATCCAGCCAATATTTTTTAAAGTTTCAAAATGTATGTGCACATTGAGCCTTGAGACTTTTGGATTCTATGAAAATACTTAATGTTATCAAAATTGTCTAAACAAAAACAGTTTTGCTAGAATAAATATGAAAACTGCTGTGTGTGTTTACTTTAAGACATTAAACACATTCAACAGAAGTAGTTTCATATTTTAGACCTGAGTAGTTTTTATCTGTATGATTAATATTGGTATATTGGAGCAACTACCATTTCCTTTTGTTTACGCTCCATAAAATCAAACCATTCATGTATTCATTTATCAAATATTTATTAAACTTAATTTATGATTGGAAGTTTATTCAGTGATGCAGATATATACTCCAAGGCGTAGTCATTTTTCTCATATTTTCTAAAGAGCATTGACTTATTTCTAATGTTTTCTACAACTCCCATGAAAAATGGGACCTATTTTTCAAAATAGAAATTTCTTTGATTACCTAATTTCATAATTGTACATTTATTTTGACCTTTATGAACTTCTAAATATGAGCATGTCTATTACTAAATCACAAAACTGGGTTTCAAGTGAGGGAAAGAAGAGTTTTCATTATTTTCACTTTTGAAAACTCAACACAGTCATTAGTATATTTGTACCTTCACATTTTTTAAAACTGAAAGTCAGTATGTGTTCTCAACATATTAAACATAGAGTGTGTATTGAAAATATTTATATTCATTTCAGTGTTGAATACACTATCCAAGAAAAATAAATAGTGTTTTTAATTAAGATGGCTCTTTACTGAACTCATTCATTTTAAACTGCATGTTTTACGACATCCAGCCTTTCAGCGTTTTTACTACAAAACCAGTATAACCTGTTTGGGAAAGTTTAAACGGAGGCATCTTTCACAATACTAACAGTTATAATTTGTCTGTTCACAGGTTTCTTTCACTTTTACTTATGGATATTTAGTGAAAATTACATCCAGATACTAAATACCAGGTTATAATTAATATTAATCTTACACGTTGTGATTAATGTAAACCATGGCAACAATACTTAACAATGAATGATTAATTCATTCAGGAACTACTAACTGCTTATTATAAGCAAAAAGCTCTGCTAGATGGTGAAGGGATATAAAAATGAATTATAAGGGCTTTGCTTTTGTGAGTTTGTGAAACTGCTGAAGAGACAAAAAAGATTCATACATCTCCATAACACAGGCATAACATGATAAATTCCCAAAGAGAATCATAAACAACACTATGTCAACGAAGAGAATGGACTTACTAATTTTCACTGCAGATCTGGGGAAGCATCATTTAGATTCAAAGGCTAATTGATCATTTAGACTCAAAGGCTGATTCTGATAAGGCTGGACAGTGTCAGAAGGAGGGACAGGGAACAGAGCGACCAAGAGCAAAATGCTTCTGAGGGTGCCTGAGCATAGATCATGCCATTCTGCTTTCCGCAATTACATTTACAGAGCTGAACTGGGCCCAGAATTAAGAAGGCTCTGTTGCCTTTTGGATTTTAAAACCATTACAATATAAAAGGTTAAGTAATTATAAACCAGTTAGTAAGTATAATACTTCAAAGGCTGAGTTCTTTCTACAGTCACAGTGCATCCTGGTTAGGGCATGTCTGAAGTCCTAGACACTGCTGGTGTGAATCAGACAGAGAGGCTGTCTAGAAGAATATACTCCCAACTTAACCTTCATTATCTCTGGATGGTGGATTCTTTTGTGACTTGTGGAGAAAATGGAAGTTTCTATGGCCAGGACCCTCACCTGACCTTAAACTACTTGATGATGTAATTGGCCTACTGCTAGGCTAAGGCTTCTACACCCGTAGGCAATTAGCTATTATTGACTGAGTCACTATATAAAGAGCTCTGCTCTGGGCAGAGGCAGAGATCGAGGTGGATCACAGATCTGCAGACTGCTGGATGCAGACGTGATTCTAGTGCTCAACCTACCGCCGGAAGAGTAAAGCCAGGTATAAACACTTTTACCCTAAGAATGTTCCGTTGTCATTTCTAGGTCTCACTGAATCCATAGTGAACTTTCCCAGGACTGTAGCCTTCAGGCAAGACACCTGTGCCATTTTTTTGTTAACTGTATTTCCTATTTTTCATTGTAAATATGTACTGCTAGCACCATGATATAAATTAAATAAATGTGATATCAGTCAAAAAAATATATAAGATGGCTCACTTTGAGCAAACTCCCTTTCTATCACTGAATTGAAAGAGTTATGTAGACTTCAGCTAAATATTATAATCAGCTAAAAATTTGTCTGGAGAATTATAAAAGTAGTATTTTTTGCATTGGTTAAAATTCTTAGGACATTTCTTTTCATTCATTCACTTAACAATTATTTGCTCCCTGAGACATATCCAAGCCCTGGAAAATACATTTTATAGGAGGGAGAGAGAATTTCAATGCAATGTGACAACAGAGAAGCACACAGTCGAGTCTAATCCCAGTCAGAGGTCAAACGACTAAGGAAGAAGAAACTTACCAGTAACTGAGACTTATCTACATAGTGACAAAAATATCTTTTTCTGAAGTTGCCATTACCATATCATTTTACAATGAGAAAGGTGTTGATCAGAGAATTAAACTGACATGCTTAGGGTCACCTGGAGAGAAATGTCAAGACCAGAGTCCATGTCATTAATGCCTACATTTTTCTAAGGAAGCCTGAGCTAGTTTCTGAAAGGCTAGCAAGGGTTAACCAAACAAGAGGATATGAGGTGAGGTGAACCCAAGGAAGGAACACTGTACCAACAGGTCATCGTTGAGAAATATTATAGGTTAAGGGACCTGCAAAGAATTCAGAATAGCCAAGAATACTGAGAGTTGAATCTGACTTAAATCTTTCTCTACAACTTCTATGTTTACCAATGTGAAAATAGGCCACTCCAAATGTTTATAGTCTTCAATTGGTTTCAAGAACCCATGTAGGAGGAGCGACCAAGCAGAAGGGACTCCAGGAGCAAGAATCTTGAAATCTGGAGAACCTAGTGCTGGTGACAAGGCAACAGAGCTAAACAGAGGCTAGATGAGGGGACGTCCTCCATGATCTACCAAGGGTCTGGACTTGCTCTTAAAGCTCATGGAACTAATGGTATGTTTTAAGCAAAAGAAAGAAATGATCAGTGTTGCACTGAAGACTATATTTATATGGACACACAGTACATACATAGATTTACTGCTAGTTAGGAATAAGCATTTCATAAATCAATTTGTACTCATATTATCTACAATACTCTCTGATTTTTAAAAATTCTATTTTAGTGTATTTCATTAAATATATCATTTGTAACACATCACCTTCATAACATACTAGACGAATGAGCTGCAGTTAAAAAAACAAAACCTACACAACATGTCAAGAATGGAAACAGGGAAAATGGCTTGGAAGCGACTTCTTCTTCCACTTGTCTCAACCCAGTACAGGGAGTCGATACAGGGTTTTAAGCATGCACGTTATTTACTCCAAATGCAAAATCCTTTTCATCTTCACTGCAAATTCTAGGAAATTTGATATTTCTTTTCCTATTCAGTAGAGGCTTGGAGAGATTATATATTTTATATTTACATAATTAATAAATAGCAGAGCTAGAATTCAAACTTAACCCTGTCATTCTACAATGAACTTGCTTGCTCTTTCTTCCACCTATGTTCCCTACCACTGTAATTTAGAAATTCTGATGAAGAACTTTCCAGCCTCTAACTAAAGCTCTCTATATGACTGACAAGTGGCTAGGACACAGTGCCTGACACACAGTAGGTCCTCAATGAATATTTGGTTAAATGTTGATGAAACTGTATGATGTGATGACATAGCAGAAATAGCATGCAAAATCCACTTGTTCTATATATTTTTTAAGTTCACAAGGTTTACATCTTCCAAATTATTTCCCAAATATCCAAACCATTTTTATATCCTGGTAGATTAACATTTAGAGTGATTGATGTGGCCACAAGCCGAGGAATGCTGGCAATCACCATAAGCGGGAAGAGGCAAGGAACAGATTTCCCTACAGCCTCTGGAGGGAGCACAGCACCCTGGCTTCTAGGACTATGAGTTTTAAATTTCTGTTCTTTTAATCCACCAATTTTGTGATGATTTCTTACAGCAGCCAGAGAAACTAATGCAATTATCTACTCAGTAGAGCAGTAGATAGCAAAACTATAGTGAGCCGAAGGTGAGCTGGGATCCTGAGCATGGGGATTTCCAGGCTCTGCCCTCTGACTTATGATTTGTTAAGTGTGTGGGAAGGGGAGGAAGGAGAGGTGTAGCTTAATTAGGTAAGGTACTTCATGTCCCTGAAATGCTTAGCTATACACTTTCCTTTCCCATCTCAAGTTGGTTCGTGTTTTGGGAGAGCGAGAAGGGGAGGAGACAATGATTTTGTTTTGCTTTTCAGTTTGTTTTTTTTGTTTTGGTTGGTCTGTGGTTAAAGGCAAGGAGACAGTTTATTAATTAAGCAGTATAGTATGATACTTAAAAGTTTGCAGTCAAATAGAACTGGATTTGTATTCTATTTATGCAATTCACACTTTGAAAGAAATTGAGTAAATTTTTACTCTCCTGAGCCCTCAGCTTCCTTTTCTGTGAAATGGGAATGAAAACAGTTGCTATATAATATGTGAAGATAAAAGATGTTTATAAAGAGCTTAGCTTCATACTAGGCATATGTGTGTGTGTGTGTGTATATATACACACACACACACACATAAATATCTCCTCACTACACACACACACACACACACACACACACAATGTCCACACTAGGAAGGAATACTTTACAAAAACATGTTATACCAGATTCATATATATTTGTTGTATGTGTGACTAGACAGACATATAAATATATAGGTATGGATATAGATAGGGAAAATTCATTAGGATTTTATCAGAAGAGTTATTTTTTGTTCAAAATTCTATTATTCTTCTTTAACTTGGTAATTAGATAATAATGAACACTGTCTAATATTTGCTGTCAATTGTAGATGATATTTAATATTAATAAGCTATAATTGCCAATCTTAAGTGTTATAAACATAAATTATAAAAAGTTACATCAGCATTCACTGACCTGAAGATATACTCTGTGGGTTTTTGGTAAATTCCTGCTTTTCAGTTTGTTTCAGAGAACAAAACAAAACAAGGTGACAACTCTTTTATTATGAAGTATAAAACTATTCTAAACTTAAATTATACTTCTTTATATGTAAGGCTAAAGTTACATATAACAATTAATTAATTGTCAAATGCATAAAATAACCATGAAATCTATAAATCATTATTTATCTCATATTCCTATACCCTTTCCCAACATAGCCAAAGTTTATATTCCTGCTGTTGATGGTAGGAACTAGTATAGTATTAAAGAAAAGTGATTTATATGGCAAGTCTGGGGGAAGACGGAGGAAGAGGAACCAAAACATTAAAGGAGGAGAAGGAAGAAGGAGAAGGAGGGCACGGAGGAGGAGGAGAAGGAGGGGATGAAAACCCAGATTTGAAATGTCAGGCCTTATTTTGTTAGACTTATTTATTAGGAAGTTTTGGTCTAGATTCAAACAGACACGCTCATCCCCAGGCGGTGTCCATGAGAGCCAGTTCCTTCGCAGGTTTGTGGGAATGACTGAGCACGCAGACAGAGCGTCTCGCGCAGCATCAACGCGTGTGTGGCTGACAGTCAGTCAGTAGTTGGATCAATCACTGAGGCCGATGCCGATGAATCCCAGGTCATCTCTAAAAGCTGAAGTTTCTCGGATATGATTCCGTAACATTTTTTGTTATATTTGAAATATGGCTAATACAAATCAAGTGGGCAATATAATTTTTCATAGTGTAACGATGACTGTCGTGAATTTCTGTTTGTGTCCACCCACAAGAGTCAGTTTAACTGAGTTCATATTAAAATTATTTAAACACAATGTCATAAAGCAACTAGCTTGGGCGCATCTACTGATTTTCAAATAATTTATCTCATCCAAAATAAACTTTTCAAATGATTGTGATGAGATCAAATGAACAAAATTCCCTTTATTTCATTTCTTTTTACTCTCCTTATAAAAATAATGTTTTATAGTGGTATTTATCATAACAGGCTTTTAAGCTAAGAATACTACAGTTCTTATTTACAATTTGCCTCATATCTTAGTATATTACTACAGTGTTTTAACATTGTTCTACTATATGTTTTACCACTGATCATTGTAAGTGGTAATTTTCTACTGAATTTCAAGAGGGGAATCAATCAATTTCTATGTGTCTTACCAAAGGCACAAACCAATTTAAAGATTAGCTCTCAAAAGAAGAAAGCTTAAACTATTCTACAATATAAAGTTAATGCAGAAAAGCATTATTGTATTTTCAACACATTTAATTTCTGAATGGCAGACTAAATAACTCCCATAAAAGTATAAATTTCCATGTTGCTGTTTTTTTTCTTTGTAAATCAGACAATATATTTTAGGATATATCTTTCTCATCTTACTATGAATGTAATTTTAAAAAGCTATACACAAATTTACCTCTAAGATAAAATATTGAACAGAAACCATAACCTTTGGTGTTTTTGTTAAATCAGTCTAGCAAGTGAAAGTTCCAACAGACTTTAGAATTCATCAGTAATAAGGATTGTAATTCCCTCCTTGCAGAAATGATAAAAGACTCTGAACATTTGCTGAGTTTTTTTTCTGTGGTCACATAATCAGAATTATTTTTCCTTTCAACATGACACACTTCCTTTCAATGCCTCCATGTTAGTTCAATTACTTCATTTGAACTTTAAATTACTGGTATACAAGAGCAACTTCTAGAGATAAATTTAGTTTTAAAAAGTCATCAGAGTGATAGTCTTATAACTCAATAGAAATTTCCTAAAACCAGTAGTTTCTGCTTATTCTTCCAAAGTTGGGGCCTATACGAAAATAATGAAATCACTAAGAGAAATACCAAGTAGAGATTCCCACTTAGTATTTTGTTAGAGATGAGAGCTATATTTGTAATAAAACATTTGTCTTGATTAAGCTATCTTTCTCTAGTCATTCCAGAAGATGAAGTTTCAAAAATGGCAGGGGATCATGTGAATGGACTAATTTAGCAATATTCCACTCCTCTGAGTCATAGTGCTAGAATCCTGCAGCATGCCATTTATAAGGTTTTATTAAACCTTTAAGAGCATTTCAGTATTTCATCTCTTCCCTATTTGGATAGAAACCTCATCTTCTTATCTTACCTAAATAGATTCTTTCAAAGAGCAGCAATTACAAGCAGTTGCTAAAAGAATAAAACTTTAAAGGACAGACTAATGATAAAAGCATGGAATACTTTTATTATCAAATAGTTTCACTGTCCAGATAACTGTAAACTATTAAATGGAATAAAGATGCCTATAAATCCAGAACAGTAATTATTCTGGGAGTCCCAACCCTGTGGGACATGGAATCAGAGAATTAATGGAAGATGGAAACCCCATTTTCCATCTTCTAGGAATAAAAAAAAGGTAAAAGGCACAAGCCCTCCAAAATCCTCATATCAGCAAATGTTACAAAGCATGATATGATAGAAAATAAGGTTGAAGGTTGTGGCTGAAAAAAGCAGTTGAGCTACCACTAGCATGAGATAAAGGGAGAAGCCAGCAAAGTGGAAGGACAAGCTGTGTAAACCACATTTGCAACCATCTAACCTTGGTCTGCAACTATTTCACATAATCAAATTTCCTAACCTTTCTATGAATTTGTGAAGATCATTAAATATATAATGGTCTATTTTAACAAAGGAAAACTTGTTTTCAAAACAACTTTTCCCCTACATATCTTACATTTTTGTCTAAGAACCTTGCACTTGTGCCTCTGCATTTCAAATAAATGTTGGGCATTTTTTCTGCTATTTTTAATCTGCTGGCATTCTGCACATTCTTGGTATTTATAGTTTACTAATTTATTTCTTTATGTCATCTCACCAAAGTTGTGGCATGCAGCATATATTTTGAATTCTGATACCACCCACCTAGAAATTATTCAGCAGGTGCCATCCATATTAGTAACTTCATCTTTGGGTGAGGTTAAATATAGTAATGAATAAGTTCCTACCAACTAAGTTCTGTTTTCCAGGATGAGTTTAGCCTCAGATTTATTAAGGAAACAACCAGGACTTTGAAACCTAGAATAAATTTGAATCAAAATCCCTGAATAATAAACTACCGAAATGACAAATACCCATTTCTTCCAAATATGTGCTCTTTGGCACATATTATTTGAAAGAATTACTGCCTAAATTTATTTATAATATGACATCATTGAATTTTTTTATATATATACAGTAACCATTAGCGACTCCCAAGGAAAACAGTATATTAGTATTCTCTAATATTCTGAAGTTATCTTATTGATTTCAATTCCTTCCATTTCCATTTAATCCACTTTCAAATACCTACATTTTCATGCTGTAATATCCTCTTGTAACATGACACAAAGGAAAATATATCCCCATTCTTTTCCAACATTAAATCTTCCACACACACTTCAAATTTCCTCCTCTGAAATGTCCTTTAGGATTTGTTATCATCACTGTCTCCCTTTCTCCTGATTTCCTCTCTCTCCCTCCTGCTTCCTCCTTCTCCCCTACTCCCCACACCCCCTGCAAAAACTCCCCTCACCTTCCCCTCAAAGTATACATTTTTTATTCCTCTTTTCAACAGGGAACCCCTAGAAAGATTATTCAGCTCACTGGATATCTGTACCTCTCAGTTTCTCTCTATTGAAGCATCACTCTATTGAAGATGTTTGCATAAAGGTCATTAATGCCCATCTAATATCCAAAATTAACTTCCTCATTCCAGTTCACCAACTAGTTAGCTGTAGCATTTGACAATATCTGTCAAATTCTTCTCATCATACTTTGTCCTCTCTTTCTCTCTGTTAGTCCAAGGACTCTAGCTTAGGCTACCACAGTTACCCTAAGGGCTAACATCCACATCTGTTCATCCACTTTCTTAATAATGGGCTCACTCTGTCACTACCCTTTCCCTTTTCTGACGTGTACACCTCTCCTCTACTTCTCACATACACACTGATATTCCCCAGCGTGAGAAGCTCTGATTTCTTGCCTTCTGACTTTCCACAGAGCTCCTGTGAGATCTCATCCTTGTCCATAGCTTCAATCACTACCTATCCACTAAGTATACTCAAGCAATACTTTCCTTCTGACCTTCACAAACCCAGCTAATTGCCTGAAGTCACCTGCTACTTGATGTTCCAATGGATATGTCCAAGTCTACTTGTCAAAATATCAATTTGTCTTCTTCCCCCTCCACCTCTTAGCCCAATCTCTCTTGCTATAATAATCATGTGTAATGGTAACCATCTATTCAGGCCAAAAATTGGGGACCATTTCATATCCTTGTATGGTTCATCTCCTATATCCGATTGGAGACCCACACTTCAGTACTCTACAATCGCCAGAACACATCAAGGGCAATCTTTTTAGCTACTTACATCAGATCATGCCACAGCCAGCTTTTAAAATCTCCCTATAGCTCCTCAACTAACTTAGAATAACACACATCTCCTTACTTCAGCCCTGCACGAGCAGGCTTCCCTCATTCCCTCCAAACCCTTCTCACTGTGCCCGAGCCACAGTGGTCTTCTATTTCTGGAAGACACCGAGTTCACTCCCCTCACAGCTCTTTTGACTTGCCTGTGTGACACCATTACTATCACTTCTTCAAATATTTGCATCCCTGGTCCTCAAGTGGCCCTTTAGCGGGCACCTGAGGTGCTAAATATTGGCCAAATATGAACTGGCTGGCTGTTCTTCATCCATATATTGTAGATTCACACCAGACAATTCCTATTCTAAAGGCTTAAAATGATCCTGTAAAGATTATCAACTTTGAAATTTAAATAAAGACAGCTTGTGACTCAAAATAGTAGCAGATGTAGTTTTACTTTATTGTTATTAAACACTAACAGCAACCAAAAACCATAAAAGATGAGATGCATAAAATGATGGGGCCAAAGCAGCTCAGTGAGTAAGGAGAGTACTGCTCCCTGTTACTAAGGCAGTGCCTCCTGGCTGTGACGCAGTGAACAGGCAGGTAGCAGCACCCTGTTAGGAACAGACACAGGAAACTCCTAAGCCTAGTCAGGCTCTCATGATCCTTTCTCCTCTCCTTTCATGTCTCAGTTAAAATCTGGAATTTTTACTCATTGATCACATAATGCCAGTACCAATTCTTAAGAATAGAGGCAAAAATAATTCAACCAAAAGACTTACATTTGTGTCATATATATTCTTCTGAAGCTATATAGTAAGGGCATACTAATTTCAGATTCAAAATTCAACCACATCAGAAAAATGAGGACCCAAATCATTCTTTACTCAACATTCAGTGTGATTCCAACTAATACTTTTTGGCTGGAAAACTACCTTTTTCATAGCATTTGCATTTCTCAGGCTTTGATTTTTGTTTGTTTTTTTTAATCAAAAGCAGAAATATCAATGCAACATGTATATTAGATGTTACATGACATTTGGGGGCTAATTTGGAACAGGAAGTAATAAAAACTAATAGAGTCTGATACTTCTGAAAATATTTTCACAGATTTGTAGAATCTTTGACACAGATGTTTCAGATAAATACCTAAGAACTGAATTCCTATCCATCGTTATGAGCACTGGAGGTTTCTCTTTTTTCTGTCATGAAGTATTAGCTTGGCAGTTTATCAGATTCTCTGTAATCACAATCCAACTGGAATGACAGTACAGAAGGTGAGTGTTTTAGTATTCAACACCTCCTTATGGTTGAAATAACGAAAGCAAAACCAATAACTGGATTTCAGAAACATATGATATTTAGGGACAATAGAGCTTTTTAATATTAAGTCCTAAAAATATTTTAACAGGTCTCAATTCATGATTGTGCTCTTCATAAAGTTTGTAGCAATACTTTTATGCATTTTCCTATCAGTTGAGGTACTAAAGAATGCTCATAATTATATGTCAGTATCATATCCTAATTAGGGTTTCATTTTACAGATGAAAAGTCTGACACTCAGAGAGGTTGCACATCTTTCGCAACATCACACAGCTATTACTGTAGCACAGCCTGAAGACCCTAAAATTGCTTTTAGTAACACTTCAGCGCATGACTATAATTAGTTTCCACAGAATCATGTTTGTGCCCAGAGAAGGTAGATCAGGAAATTTCCTTAAAACTGCAGTATTTTACAGAGAACTGTTTTTTTATAGTGATTTTTTTTCACAACAGCTACCCAGAGCCCATGACATTGTAATAGGTCCTTGGAGTACTTATTAAACACACACATATCCCAGACATGCTAGTTAATCACTTTTTTTAAATCCCTCTTTAAAAATAAATTCCTTTTATTATTTTGGGTTTCAGGTTTCTGGCATTCAGTAGAACAGGTCAGCAGAACAAAAGAAGTTCGTAACTTATTTAGTTCTTCCCAACTCTGACCATTAAGAATCCATCAAGTTCACTTAAAACGCCTGGTCTGTGTCGCCAAGACTTTTGGAGGGAGCCTCACCTGCGGACCAGGGCTACCACTCCCGATTGTCTCTGCTGATGCAATGTAGTTAAGGCATTTTGGGTCTCAGGGTGTCCTAAAGAAATGAAGTTGTACCTTTTTAATTAAGAGGGGGAGAGTTTTTACCTGAGCAGTTTATAAAACTTTTTTATTTATTTTATTAATTTATGTATTTATTTTTATTATAGAACTTCAAGCTTTACCAGTTGGGAGAGAGGGCTGGGGGAAGACAGAGCTCTAGATCAGCAGCTCTCTGGAAAAGGCTGTGAATCATCTCTCCCAGTTACTGCTCAGCAAACTTCCAGCAGCATGCCTTTAGAGCTATTTCCAAAAGTGTTGAAGAGCCCATGCGTTTACATTGGACTTTGCTATGAACAAAGAAAATACTATTTATATATTTTAAGATGCATATGGCAAGTTCTGCTCTTCAAGCCAGTTGTTCAGACCAAAAGGCTCCACTTAAAATTGGAAATGAGATTTACTGCCACCAGCACCAGTGTTAAATTATTCAGACATCAAAACAACAAAAAAATTCAAGGATCTGATAAAACACCTGGAGGTGTATTATTCAGGAGTCCTACCCATTCAACTGCATTGATGCTATTATCACTGGTTCATGAATTGGACTCAAAGTAATACATATGATAAAATGTGATCAAAATGGTTTCCTAAACAGGCAGGAAGACATGCAAAAGAAATGTCTAGTCCATTTACAAATGCAGTTAAATCTGGAAGTGAAGATAAGCATTATATTTAGAATAAATATGATTCTTACCATCTGAGATTGACTCCTAGGACATCCATTGATATCTTCAACTTTTTCATTTGCTAAAGCCAACAAATAAAATAAAAGAGAGAAAAAAAGAATGACATGCTTAAGCAATGAAGTAAAACACAAAAAAAGGAGACTAAGAAAAAATAAAAACAAAGCACCAAGCAAAATGCCGCTGCTACATTCACTCTATCTCCCAAGCTGCATACGAGAGGACACACTTGTTAGCAGTCGCCAATTCCACATGAACAAATCAGGCAAAAAGAAAAAAAAGTGAGTGAGAAGGAAGTTGCTGCTAATTCTTCAGCCTGTGCCAAATGACCGCTGACATGAAACCTTTCACAATTGTCCCTGCTGGGTCAGGATACAGTTTCAAGGAATCTCAGAGTGTATGAGTTGCTCCAGCTAATGAAAGGCACACATGGGAGACATATGGTTTAATGAAGTGTTCATTTCTGACAATTCAGTGTATGTAAAGATACAGTTCTTGCCATTTAAAGTATGGCCAAGCTGTGTTTTTCAAACATTCTCACATAAACACTTTAAATTAAATCACAGAAGAGCTACACTAATCTCACAGTCACATGGACCAGGTTCTTAAGCATTCAGCTTAAGCTGTATTTTGCCAAAGAGGGCACGGTAGAGACTTCCACAGTTTCTCGCAGAGGGCAGGTCTTACCAATGATCTGGATGATTTCAGCCAGCAATACTCCATCTGCAATGTCTTGTTGCAAATCCTTGATGAGCCGCTTGTGGCCCGATTTTGCTAGGTAGTGGTTGGCCCAGTCGGTGTAAATCTGTTGGACAGAGAGGGTGGGAAGAAGTGAGGTGTGTGAGGGAGAAGAGACAATAAGAATGCTTGAGACAGATGTTGGATTCAAAGGGAAGCTATTCTGGACCACATTCCAGCGTAAGAAGTCATAGCTCAAAGGGACATAGTTGTAAAATAATTTTTAAACTGCTCTTTCTCCCACTTTATCACTTGTTTCAAAGGGGAATGATTCACTCACTTTCAATACCAGGGACCCGTCACTTGTGACCCAGCAGAACGCCCTTCCCAGATGACTGCTGAGGAAATGCCTGTGTGCTGACCAGTTCGGGTTTTCACTCTTTTCCCTTGGTCCTATCACGTTGAAAACAGTCCTGCCTGCCCTTGTACAAGGAAACCACCTGCACTGATTCATACAAGAACCTTATTATAAAAATTTGTGTTTCTTTGAGAAGACTTCAGTAAATGTGTCATGTGAGATTCTGTATGTGACAATATTTTGACAACATCTTGTAATATAATTGCAAATGCTGAAGATATTTTATCTGGACTGCCATTTCCCATTTAAGCCTCTTGAAATATGTTCATATAAGAAAATAAAGAAATCAAATACAGTGATTCCATTGAAACTACAATATAGAATTGAGAAGTGCATTAGAAATCACAGAGTTGGCAATCTGACATAGAGTAGAGGTGACTCTTCAATATAAAGAAAAGCTGAAACTTAAAAATTTCACAAAAAGAAAATGTTACTCATTTTTGAAATGTTATGGAGCACCTACAAATGTCATGAAATCTAACAGTAAGGAAAGATATTAGCATTAAGACCTTTCCATTTCAGGGGTGGTTTATGTGGCTATATTAGCAAGTTCATTACAAGGCAGACTATTATATGTGATACAATAGAACACAAAATTTTATACAAGAATAGAGGAGGGGAATTGACTAAGCAATATATACATAAAAATGTGTTATAGAAGCACTGGAATAAGAACTAGGAACATACTAATGGGACCTGGACATAGGAAGTGAAAGGCCTTCCCCACAGAGAAGCAAAGGAATCAAGGAATAGTTCTCAAATCTTCAAATAAGACAGGAAGCCTGAAATTAGGACAAATTAGACTGGAAAGGTAAATTGTATCTTATAGTCATGAGCAATACTAAGCAAATTGTAAACAAGTACTCATTTTATATTTCTAACAGAAGCAATATACAGATTTTTGTTAAAATAAAGCCAAAGTGTGGAAACTGAAGTGACTTTCCTTATGACTTGCACCCCACCCACTTCTGAATAATTTGGTATGATTAGTTCTGGATATTTTTTCTATGCCCATTCACTTCACCACATGACACTTCATACACACAGACATACGCAGACACACACACGACAGGATTTTTAACCAAATCTGGCTCAAATTTTACATAACATTTTTCATTTTTGGCTTTTTATGTAACAATAGTTTAACGACACTTCTAGAGCCATTTCACATATATTTACTCAGCATTTTTCATTGTTATATTGTATATAATATCAATTCCCCATTGAAGGATATTTAATTTGTTTAAACAGGGTTCTATTACACCTACAAGCTTTAAGAGACATCCTTATATATCTTTTCAAAAACACTTATATGCTAGTATTTTTACAAGACCAAAACCCAAAGCTGGGGCCGCTAAGTTTTTTTTTTTAATGGGTCCTAGGTACAAACGTGCTAAAATACAACATAGAGAAAGAAGAAAGTGATTATTTTAGAAATTATGAAGTGGTATCTTAATTCATGTGCAGTGGTGATTAAGTATCCTGAAAGAAGCATCAGTTGTAAAAGAATTAGAAGCATCAGTTGTGTAAGAAAAAAAAAATATTATAGCAATATTACATCTCCTTTCTCCACGTCCATGATCTTTATGCTGAAGATACTAACATGAGAAAAGCTACCTGAAAAACTGCTGAGTTAGAAAACAAAGATGATTTCTAGACAGTCTTTTCTTTGGGGATCATTTACTTCAATTAAGATTTTATTCTACTTATATTATTATAAAATTTTATTTTATAAGGATTTATACATTTCAAATATGAAACATCGAGCACTTTCCTGATCTCTACACATTATTCAAATGATAGCATTAATTGTTTGGCCCTTTAGTAGAAATTTCAGGTTGAGCCAGACTTGATTCGTGCCCTTATCTCCACAGGCAGTGTTGTAAGGATCAACTGTCTGACTTGAAAGGATCGCACGAAGATAAAGAACATGAGCTCTGGCGTCGGGGAGACCTGCTCTCAGGCCCAGCAGACCACTTACCACCCCTGCAACAATGGACAGGTTACTTTTCTTTCTAAATCTCAAATTCTTCATCTGTAAAATAAACTTAATAATAATACTTACATTATAGGATTGTGTTGGGACTAAATAAGATAGCACTTGTAAAGTGCCTGTCACAGAGTTAGCCCTGAAGAAATGTCTATTATTAATAGCATTATGGCACCTAGTTTTATTTGCTATGATGGCTTTCTAACAAATGTTGATTAGAGTTATCATTTCACAGAGGGTAAAAAATTTGAGAGGATTGTCAGTAGAAGGCCAAAGAAATTGTACTTTTCACTTCTGACACTACTCATGCCATGTCTCTGACTCCTCCTGCCTTCTAAACCAGTGGCCGCGGATCTGCTCCCCATTCCTTCACTCCGAGGAATGTGTCTAAGTCTAAGGCTGCCGTGCTCTCATCCAGGCCTGCAGTCCCTCCCTGTGACACCACCTCCATCAAATGCCAGAGTGCATGGATTTTGTATGAAGGCCTTAAATTATGGATAAGGAGGCTTACTGACATACACATAGAATGTATTAAAAATGAAAACAAAAATATTGTCATTCTCCAAATATATCAACAGTGCCTTAGCCTCTATCCAAGTCCTTTCTGAGACTTAGGTGAGGAAACAAAGGGAAAATGAGCTGGCTGGCTTCAAGAGCCTATTGGGAACCACATGACACATCATGTCAAAAGTGTAAAAATGTAAAAAAAATAAAACATTTTTTACTTGGTCCAGGATTTCTTCCAGAGGAATTTCTAGCCTAAGTGCTTTGGCTTGTCCAGTGTCTCTAACACGTGTAACTCTGCTCAGACCATAGTTCCGACTTTAGCTGCGATCAGTGACCACAACTCAGCCTATGTAAATAAATTAAAAATAAATCTCCACTAAAAAATAAGTTCTTACGCCTTATTTTACTCATTCTTTCTAATAACCATGTATAAAAGATACTTGAGACCTTTCAAGCAAAAGAGTCTTTCAAATATTATAAATGAAAAACAAAACAATTACAAAGCAACTTATATATTTTTGGATAGTATATGTAAACACGCTTCTCTATCTTAAAATTTTATATAGTGGAATCGAAGAAAAAAGTGGAAATAGGAGGGTTATCTTTAAGACAGTCTTCAAGCAAAGGACACATGTAAATAAATACATGTAAAATTCACCAATAAACTTACTATAATATTCTGATAAGAAAGGATACAAACAACCTTGTCAACTGTAATTAGAATCTGTTGTTCAAATAAATACAATGCAATGATGAAATCATGACCAGATTTTGGATTTGAACTCGTTACCCTTTATCACTACAAAACATAATCACAGTACCTAACCTTAGCCTCAGTTGACTGAACTACAAAATGAGTGATAATGTATTTTATAGGATTATGGTGTAAAGTAACTATATATTTTTTTAGTGAATATATTGATATAATTGTAAACAATGTAAAAATAATCATAAATTAGTATTTTCTGCACAAGGGTCATTGAGTTTTTTAATCATTAAGTTATGGAGGAGCATTAAATATGGCTTATCTCTAAAGATCTGAAGACATTTTTCTTCAATTGTTTTAATTGCAATATTACCATGTCATTTTGTAATAATTCTATTTCATGAAATTCAAAAGAATTAATGAGATTATGCTTACCAAAGGAATACTCAGAAATTTTAAGACCATTGTATACATATCAATCATTTATAGTAATTAAAAATGATGAAAATCAAAGATATCATGGCATATTTTATATTTCATATTGATCAGCATGAATTTTAGAGCCTGTTATTCAATAGCATGTATTCTTTGAGGAACATTCTATATTACTGGAATTTTTGTTCTGCCATTTAATCTCTGTGTAGACATTGAGTGAACATTTATGTTCTCTCAGTGCCAGAGTTTTATAGTTTGTTAAGTGGTAATAATAGTATCAGCTTGTCTTGCCAATGGGCTTCAGTGCTGGACAAATTCACTATGGATTCAATGAGACTGAAAAATGACAGTGGAACACTCTTGGGTTGAAAGGGTTTATACCCAACTTTACTCCCACAGTGGCAGGTCAATCACTAGAATTCCATCCACTCAGAATGAGTCTGCATTCAGCAACCTGGTCTCTGCCTCCAGGCCCCTCTGCCCCCACAGCTGTCTCAGTCTCTGTCCTCAGCACTGCCACCACTCCAGGCTCTGCTCCCCTGCACCAGTGCAGCCCAGAGCACTTTATCTGGAGAGTCAGTAACAACATATTTCCCACACATGTGTAGTGAGTGATATAGCCAACCAGAGCCAGGTGAGAATCCTGGTCATAGGAACCTTCATTTTCTACACACTCCACCCCTCCAGGATTCTCGCCTCTCAATCTATGTGCCCTCAATCTTCTACAATGGTCTCTGTGTGAGAAAGCTGGAGCATCATAACCAAATTCCACAATAACAATAGAGGCTACACCAATATACAAATAACAGAAATTATAATAACCTTCAAGCCTGAGGAGATCCATTGCCACAAAGTGGTCATACTGGCTGTATTCAAACCAGTTCTACTCAGATGAGTTAACCAAAAGGATCATGGGTGGACCTTACAATACCCACCCTCTCCAGCCACTAGAGAGTTTCTTCAGCCTCTCAGGCAGAAAGTCTTGCAGACACACAGGCTGGTCTTGTTGCTTTGTCTCTGGCTTCTCCTTCTTTGTCTTCAGTGGCGAGAACTGCTGCTCAGGTTTCAGTTGTTGTCACAGGTCCAGTAAGATTCTATCTGACTTTCCATCCAATTTCTCTCTGTCTGCTCCTGCCTTAATCAAATCAGCCCATATCTGGTCCTCATCTTCATGGGGCCTTTTAAATTCTTCCTTTGAGTAGCAGGCTGTATTTCCTTTTGTGCTCTCATTGCTTCAGCCTCTCCTAAGTTTCCTACCATGGGGTTCACTAAGTGAGGGGCAGGAATGGCCACTAGGGGCCCAAAGAGGAATGTGGGAATCATTTGAAGCATAACATTTCTCATTCCTGCAGTAAAAGGCTCCTCATCTGGGTCATAATTCTCTGTACTATAGATGGAACTTTACTTTCCATGCCTAATCCCATAACACCTGTTGGACCTCTGCATACATCTGTCATCTAGCAGGGGAGGATGATAAATCACCCTGATTGGGCCACACAGAATGAAGTGTAGCCATTAGCCAATCGAGAAGGGAGTGATTTCCTGTGTTCTGATGTGCATTTTGTAATTGCGGCCTCAAGGCAGGATGAACTGTCAGGAAAGCCAGCTTTCCCATCTCTGATCCAGACAGAACAATTCCATCCACCCCTAAATCCCACAGACGCAGGAGCTGAGCTGATACTGACTCTGAGGGCTTCTGCCTAAACCAGGAGTCCAAATCCACCAGCTCAGCTTGAGTATTGGCGTGGAGCATAGAGTACTCCACGATCTGGGGAGGGGGCTGCACCTCTCCCAGAGGAACCCTTGGTTGCTGTGTCTTTATTTTCTTTACCAACACTGGGCTTGCTTTCAATAGAGGAGGGTTACATGCCTCTGGCACCACCCCTTCATCCTTCCCCAGCTCATCCTCCATTTCCAGGGCTGATGGCACCTTTCTCTCTACTCCCCCGAGTGTCTCCTCTGCTACACCCTTTACCTTTTCTACAGTGCCTCGCAGAAATGCTAGCTCAGTCTTCAGCAGCTCTCTTACCTTTACCTCAGTACCTTGCAGCTGGCGTTTTCACGCTTCCTCTTCCTGTGCTTCCCACAGGAGTACATCCGTCTCCTCCATGGCCTCTGCCTCCTTCAGAGAACCTGGCAGCATTGCGGTCTCATTCTATAAAGAATCTTTTACCTCCTCCACTGCACCTTGCAGCTCACATTCCCACACTGCCTCTTCTTGTGCAAAAATTTTTGCAGAGGTCTGTCCTTCTTCTTCATGGACTTTACCTCTTCCACAGTACCTCTCAGCAACACTGTTCTATTTTTTAACAAATCTCTTACTTCCTCCATAGCACCTCACAGCCGGCATTCTTCCTCTCATATCAATGCCATTTCATTCTTCAATGAATCCACAGAAGTTTGCAGCTCACATTCTTGTGCTGCCATTTCTTGTGTCTCTTTTAGGCGCATGTTCTTCTCATCTGTAGACTTTTTTAATACTGGGATAAACAGCCAACCCACAGTTCCTGCCACCTTATGGGCACTCTGTTTCTTTAAGGAATTTCCTATTTTGCAGAGGGCCAACTTTACTGCCTCAAATGTTGCCTCCATCTCTTCCCAGTCCTAGGGTGGGGCCCAGTCCTCTAGGAAGCAAGCCATGTAGGACCACATGTCCACTGGGGGATGCTTGACTGTCTTCCCATTCATCAGAGTAGCCCACTGAAACACTCCTCCCATGAGGGCAGCCTGTACTGTTCTTCGGTCTACAGTGAATCCTGCCAATGGTGCCAGTTGTCTTGACAGTGGGTTTCAGCCCTAGGCAAGTTCAGTATGGATTCTGTGAGACTGAAAAAATGACAGTGGAACATTCTTTGGGTAAAAGCATTTATACCCAACTTTATTCCCATGGTGGCAGGTCAGTCACTAGAATCCCGGCCACTCAGAGCAGGTCTGCATGCAGCAAGCAGGTCTCTGCCTCTGGGCCTGTCTGCCCACATAGCTGTCCTCTGGGCCAGTCTAACCTGCAGCTGTCTCAGTCTCTGTCCTCGGCACTGCCACCACTCCAGTCTCTGCTCTTCTGCAGCCTGCAGCTGTGCAGCCCAGAGCACTGGGAGGAGCTCTTTATATAGAGTTAATAACAACGTATTGCCCACACATGTGTAGTGAGCAAGCAAACCAGGGCCAGGTGAAAATCCTGGCCATAGGAATCTTCTCTCTATTCACAAGGACAGAGAAATATTTATTTCACATCTCAAAAGTGAAGCCTTATACAATAGCCTCTTGATTGGTTTTCCTTTTCCCAGCTCTTCTCTGTTCTAAACTAGCCTTCATAGCTGCACCAGAACTAGAATTTAGAAACACCATCATAGCTGTCATTTTGTCTGCTATATACAAATAAGCTATCACCTAAAAACACTGACACAGCTCTCTTAGCTTTATGTACCACCGCTAACTGATCCTATCCTTTTCACTTTTGTCTTCCCACATGCCTGTTCCCCAGGCTCTGATCAAATGGAATTACTCAGTAGTCAGTGAATTCAACACGTGACTTTGTTCTTGCCTCTGTCCCTGTGTAGGTTTCATCATCCCTGTATCTCCTGTTTGGCATGTGCTTTCACCTTCTTTCTGCTTGTCCTGTCTCATCTTTCTGGTGGCTTTCCTCAGTCTGCAGCCATTCTTCTAAAACTCTCATGGTTGGGGCCTTCTTTTTTTGGTTATTTTTTTCTTAAAACCAATTCATTTTTAAAATTGAAATGAATTGCTTCATAAGGAAACTTTTTCTGAAGTTAAGTGGGAGCTATTATGCGATTTTTATGTAAGAAGGTAAATTACTTAATCAGGTTTACATTTTAAAGCAATCACTAGCTATAGTATATAGGACGGTTTAATGCTTAGCTCGCCTACATAAGAGATTGTTTTTATGACTGTTAAAGCAATTTGGGTGAAAGATGATGAAAAGCTGAAGGTAATTGTAGCAGTAATGGAGCAGAAGGGTCAAGAGGCAATAAGGAGATAGAATTAACAGAATGGGTCAGAGATTGGAGGTGAGAAACTAAAATAAATAAATAAAAGGAAATTACTGAAGTTTATGTTTACTTTAGAATTTTACCTGCCTTCATAGAACATCCACTGATTTTCTGGAATTGTTGACTCATTAATACCTTTAAATCAATGTTCAAACTTGAAAATTTTTTCTAGCATAAATATAATTTTATTTCTTGCAGACTCACCAAAAGATCTAGATAGAAAAATAAATCCTTTCATGATAAGGTGTATCTTTTTGTTGCTGTTGTAATTAATATGTAGAAATTCCATGACCCCTGTGGGGAGAATAGAAGTCCCCATGGCCGGGTTCCTCCCCTCACCCTGAACTACTTGATGGTATAAATGGCCTCCTGCTGGGCTACTGCTCCCCACCCTTAGGCAATGAGCTGTCTGACTGAGTCACTATATGAAGAGCTCTGCCTGGTGCTCTGGGTAGAGGCAGAGACAAAGGAGGATTACAGACATGCAGACTGCTGGATGCAGACGTGATTCTACTGCTCAACCTCCTGCCGGGAGAACAAGCTGGGGAATAAACCCTTTCACCCCAAGAACGTTCCATTGTCATTCCTTGGTCTAACTGAGTCCATAGTGAACTTGGCCGGGACTGAAACCCTCAGGTGAGACAACCCTCCTCCACACACACAAAAAAAGTCATTTTATGTATTTTATTGAATTATTTTAAACTAGAAAAATAAAAACTTGAAGTTTTTGAAAAACTCTATAACCAGTATTTTCCTTGATGTAAAAACAGAAATAAATTAGATGAGTTAAACTATTTATTTGATGCATCTATTCTATATATTGTGATCATATCAGTATTACCAGAAGCTTTTAATGGGTTCAGTTCATAATGGTATCACATGGCCCTCAGTATTGAGATTTCTAGAAAGTCTGCAAGAATCATGAGATTGGACTCCATGGATCTCTCGGTCACATCAGTTCTATAACAGCAGCTAAAGATTCAGTTTGTGATCTGTTTTTCAAAATGACTAAAAATATCATCTCATATCTTCCATACTTTAATCTTCCAACCTTCTTCATCCAACATTGCCTACCATTAGTGCGTTTTTGAATTAAAAAACTGAAGTGTATAAAACTATATATTTTTAAAAGAATATATATGTAAGTTCATTTCTCAGGTCTCTATACATGTTCAGTAGGAGAAAATCTATTTCCCACAATTCAGAGTAACTCAGTCATTTCTGGTTTAAAGCTCTATCTTTGAGAGAAACATGCAGTCATTCCTGGTTTTTCTCCTGCCCTTGCGCATCTTTTCTCCTGAAGTGATTGGCTGGGGAGGGTCAGTGAGCTTGGCTACTTCCGGTCATGGCACCAGAATGCCACACCTTATCTGTGGCCACTGGTGCCCACCGACTCTTCTGTCTGCTGAGTGTGATATTCAGGGTGCTTGTCAGAGTCCAGTTATCACACCTATCTTCACACCTTTTTGACCTTTTACTTTCCTGTATCAAGTCTATGCATCCTTCCTGTCTTGATGTAAAGTACTCTCTAGGTTAACTGGCTTCCTCTTAGATGATCCTTTACAGCTCTAAGGGGATGAGGACAAAATGGATGCTTTCCTGTGTTGCTTTGGTAGACATGCTTTGTGAGGCCTTTCTTAGGTCCAAATGCTACTGTAAAACTGCGCAGAGAGCTGGCCTGTTAGGTCAGTTCTCAGGGCCTTTCCCTCCTTCCATTTCTTTTCTCAGTACTAGTTTTCATATTTGTGGGAAAAATACATCATGATCACTCTTCCCTAATCTACCTTTTGTGGGTTAACTTTTATGTGTTTGGTCCTCTGTTCCTTTCTAAGATGTAGAAGCTCAGTTATTGACATGGAAATCCCTGGTTTTCAACACAGTTTCTATCTTTTATGGAGTAAAAGAGCCTATTTGACTTCTCAAAGCTGATAATATGGAATAAACCAGAAAGTATTGCTTATAGGAATATGTCATTACTGCTTCAATGTTGGGGGAAAAGTAATGTGTATAAATAAGTATGAGGTTAAAACCATTAAATATAAACTCAGCTGATATATGACTCACCTGACAATATTTATAATACTTTCTAATTAGGTTATAGATTAGTGTCACTATATTAAAATGGACTCTTATCTTGAATCAAGTCCATCCTACCACTTCTTTGTATTTCTCTGATCTTTTGTACTCATTAAAAATAAATTATATTTCATTAAAATATTTGTCTACTTCAGAGTAATGTATGCATAACAAAAATAGTCTTAATCATTTTTGTATAACTGTTTGGGTAATTGTAGGGAAAATGGAAGTTCCCATGGCCAGGATCCTCATCTGACAGTAATCTACTTGATGATGTATTGGCTTATTGCTGGGCTACTGCTTCCACACCAGTAGGCAATGAGCCATTATTGTCTGTGTTGCTATTTAATGAGCTCTGGCCAGGGCTCCCACCTGGCTCCTGGAGGCAGAGACAGAGATGGATTGCGAGTGCGCCAGAGGCAGACATGATTCCAGCACTGACCGGTCACCATGAGAATAAAGCTGGGTATAAACCCTTTTACCCCTAACATTCTGTTGTTATTCAGTCTCACCAAATCCCGAGTGAACCTGCCTGAGAGCAGTCTCCCTCAAGCAAGACAGTACTTAAATACACTCACCAAATTCTAAATAAAATATTCTAAATTAAATAAATTTAGAGGCAGCTTGCTATGATACACAAAGCAGTCTGTTATAATGTCCATAGTTAAAAAAAAAATCAAACAGTAGTTTAGGGCTTCATGGAGAATCAACATAGATCTGATATGTTTTACTGTGACAAGTTCACTGGACAAAAGTAATATGGTATCATAAATAGTGCATTCTATCTGACCCTATTATTTTATCATGGAAAATCAGCACCGTAAAATAAATATTATAAGAGCAAATGACTAAACTAAGAGGTTATTACAATTTGCAAATTTTCCTCAATTGGTTAGGTTAATGAAGTTTGGGGTGATAGTTAAGATTTAAGGATTTGACATTCATAATGGTTTATAATGTTAACAAACTTCTCATAATTAATGTAAATGTACTTCATATTAAAAAGTGAGAAACATTTACTATTTAACAAATATTTAAGTAAAAAGCAATCTCCTGAAAGTATGAATTCATTTACTCCTCACAAATATCCCATTATCAGTGTGGAGAAAGTGAAGGTTCCTGTGGCCAGGATTCTCACCTGGCCCTGGTCGGCTTGCTCACTGCACAGCTGTGGGCAGTACATTGTTATTGACTCTATATAAAGAGCTCCACCCAGTGCTCTGGGTGACACGGTCACAGGGCTGCTGCAAGACTGCGGGAGAGCAGAGGCTGGAGTGGTGGCAGCGCCGAGGACAGAGACTGAGACGGCTGCAGGGACAGAGAGGCCCAGAGGCAGAGCCTGGCTTGCTGCATGCAGACTCGCTCTGAGTGGACAGAATTCTAGTGATTGACCTGCCACTGTGGGAGTAAAATTGAGTATAAACCCTTTCTTCCCAAGAATGTTTGTGGATAAAGTGAAGGTTTCTATGGCCAGGATTCTCACCTGGCCCTGGTCAGCTTGCTCACTACACATGTGTGGGCAATATGTTGCTGTTGACTCTACATCAAAGAGCTCTGCCCAGTGCTCTCGGTGACACGGTGAAGCAGGCTGCAGGAGAGCAGAGCAGAGGCTGGAGTGGTGGCAGCACAGAGGACAGAGGCCCAGAGGACAGCTGTGCAGGCAGAGAGGCCCAGAGGCAGAGACCGGCTTGCTGCATGCACGCTAGCTCTGAGCTGACAGAAGTCTAGTGATATAAAGTTGGGTCTAACCCTTTCACCCCAAGAACATTCCACTGTCATTTCTTTGGTCACATTGAATCCACAGTGAACTTGACTGGGGCTGAAACCCATTGGCAAGACAGCCCTGTATTTTCTAGAAAATCTCCCTCAAAACTGCAAGAACAAAAAAACAAAACTCAAACTCTATCTCCCAAGATCACAATACATGAATATGGAAAGCAAATGAGCAAATGATAAATGATTTAGCAAAGAGGAGTTAAGGAAAGTCAAACCCACAGGAGCCTGCAGAGGGAAATACTAGAACAATGTAAGCAGGTTTTCCCATGGAGCTCCAGACGACTCTGGAAGTGTGGGCATCGGACCAAGTAGAAGGTGCAGTGACCCAGAGTCAAGACTTCTCTGACTACTGGCCTCCCCCTCATCCTGGCAAGAGCTGGAAATACAGAGAGGCCAGGGTAAATCCAGACTAGAGTTTCTAGTGAGACAGGAGATGGGGACACGGGGCTGAGAATGAGGTTATATGCAATTATGCACCCTGCTGTTGAGATCCCAGCAACTATCTTCCCTTTCTAGGCTCTTTCTCCTTCAGAAATGCAAACTAATTGCAGGATTATGTATCGCCCACTCTCACTGTAGCCAGAATTCAAAAATGCTTCTCTGACAATAATGATAATATCTACGACCAACAAATAGTGATGTTCAAAGTACTCAATGAATCACTTAACTGGCCACTGGATAGCCTATAATGAATTCCAGAGGACATTAAGAACTGTGTATGTGTATGAATATAAATTGTGTATTTGTATGTGTATAGCTTTTTAGTGTCTTATACTTGGTATATACAGAGTTGAAGGTTACCACAAATTGAGGAAATCCTTTAAAATAAAATATACAAGATGGATAGATAAAGAAGTCAGGATGAAAAAGGCAGATTTAGGAGAAGAAAACTTTAAGTAAATTATAATATTGTTAATTCCCCCTTAAGAGACACCCAGAGGAAACCTGGCTAATAGCCTGTAAAGCCATCTGTATGTAATTATGTAACTCCTGTTCATGATATACCCAGAGCTGTGCAGTACCATAGCTTTGATAGTGTCTCCATTTTTAAGTTTTAAGAAAATATAAATATTTCTTCATTTTTCAAAAAGGTTTGATTTTAGTTGCAAAGAAGAAAACTCCTTAATAATGATCCACATATTAAAATTCAGGTCCATGTCACATACATTTCAATAATATAATCCATTTGAAGGTATTACCAGTTTTAAGTAAACATGAAAAAACTTTATACACATACATAAATATCACTTTCTGTTTCCTATCTGAGAAAAGCATACACCTAGGCTGTCTTCTATACTTATTTTGACCATAAGCCAGACGGATCAAATAATATCAACATTCTCAGCTCCCATTCACTCAACCCTACCCACCCCAGTGACACTCCCTTGGTAGGCAGCTGTCAGACGCACCCCTTAACTCAGGTTTCAGATTCTACCGCAACTGAAATTATGTTGACATTTTCACTTACAACTGCATTTGTCTTTTTAAATTTACAGCCACATGTTATTAGCTTGAATGTAATTATATCTCTCTATTTTCTTACTGGGATAGGGGAATTTTAGATAGACATATATAGACTCAGATGTAAGCTCATAGGAAAAGAAGCAATAGGGTATGTTATGCTAACTGCAGTTAAGTTCCGATGATTTCACTTGCAGTTTCTTTATACAGAAAATAACTAAGGCAATAACAGACTATGGCATCCATACCAAATGTAAGCAGCCAGCACTGACTGAGGCAGAACTAAAAAGGGTAACACAGTTTGTCCTTGAGGCGGGGTAAGGAACAGGTTGGCCAATTTTGAGAACCTGCTAGTTGTTCTCTGCAAAGATGACTGCCTAGTCTCTCCCCTGTCTGGCCTATTGGTGACATTCCAGCTACTTGGTTCTTTGTCTAAATTATCACTCCCCACACTCTCATGAAGACTCCTCAGCATTCCTTTGAGGCTCTATGTGTCATTCTCTGATCTTTCTTGACAGTCTAAGTGCAGTGACTACTTTGGCTCCTGAGTCAGTATTTTCTCCCTGTGGGGAAAATGAAAGTTCCTATGGCCAGGATCCTCCCCTGACCCTAATCTACATGATGATGTAATCGGCCTACTGCTAGGCTACTGCTGCCACACACGTAGTCAATGAGTCATTACCCTGCGTTACTGTGTAAAGAGTTCCGCCCAGTGCTCTGCCCAGAGGCAGAGACTGAGATTGATTGCGAATGCCCCAGAGGCAGACGTGATCCTAGCACCCTACCGCCACCTTGAGAATAAAGCTTGGTATCAACCCTTTTACCCCCAGTGTTCAGCTGTTACTCAGCCTCACTGAATCCACAGTGAAGTTGCCCGGGGGCAGTCCCCCTCAGGTGAGACACTCCCCCAAGTGTTACAATCATCTGGGCAATTTCATCATCAGTATGGTGAATCCATGAAACACTCTGCCAGAAATTAAATATATAACAAAGAACCACTCTGTCTCAAAAGCACAGTGCCTATTAATGATCTCCACTTCTAAAGAGAATATGACATTTTGTAAATATTTGAAAAAGGAGTTGGGTATTATACAGCACAGTTCTGGTACTAAATTAAATTTCACAGCCCTTAACTTCAGTTGCATTTCTACATGCTTCCACCAGGAGCATGACCAGAAAGGGCTACATAGCATTCTTTCTCCAAGATATAGTGTCTACCACTAATAATAGTGTTGAGAGTAAAGCACCATTTTAACACATTAAATGGTTTGACTCATTCAACCCTCAAAGCTTCCTAAGAGGAAGAAACTGTTACTCCATTTTAGAGATGAGGATCCTGGAACAGAGGTAAAGTATTTTCTCCATAGCACAACAGTTAAGTGTTGCATAGAACCCATATCTGTGGCTCAAAATCTGCACTTTAGTCCACACAAAAGGTAATATTTTATTTATGAGGCTTCTCTAATTCCAACCTCCTACAGTAACGGTCCTTGCATCTGACATTCATTTCAAAATATGGGGAAAGCTCCTTTGTTCGACTGCTACAGCATCTGGCATTTGTAGAGTGCCCCTCGGGGAATCCATCCTAACAGCTTGCAAATATCTAATAATGCAGGGGATAACATGTGCTAAAATAGACATATTAAACTGCCCTAAAGAGTATGTTAGCAAAACAGTTTAGTTCTCACATTTTTCCAGGCAAAAAAACGTCCTGAGGTTCTTTTTTGTTCTTTTTATCTCAGTCTGATAATTGATGTAAAGAGTGCAAACAAATTCAAGGTCAATATTAACAACCATCTTTCAAAGACCAAATAATATGGCAAAAAATATGTGTAAGAAAGTAATGTTAATGAAACACAAAGTTAAGAGAGAATGAACATGTATGAGTCTTAGCATTTCTGAGTTTCTAGGCTACTGACCTGGGTATTTACACTCACATACCAATAATTAGCAGTGAGGAGTTGTCTGATGGCAACAGTACAGACCAGTACTTCTCCAAGAATGGTACGGGACCAACACCATCAGAGTTATTTAGGAACTTGTAAAAATGCAAATTAACCAGTACTTACGCCAGATCTACTGACTCAGAAACTCAGAGGTAGGGCAAATAATTTGAGTTTAGCAAGCCCTCCGGGGGACTCTGATGTGTATTAATATTGAATAACCACTGGTATAGGTGAATGCTTTTCACAAATAAAAATGGTTTCATTTTCTAACACTTTAAACTGTGTTTCAGCGTAAAGAGAATGCTGTCTTAATGTAAGGGAAAGGTAACAAAAGACTCATGGCTTACAGTATTTTCTCTTGCTTTCTAAACTTTCCTTGCTTACCAAAAAAAGAAAACGCGCCAAGCCCACAGAATATTGATTGTAAATACTCTTTGCAAACCATTCATTCCTATGTTTTAAACCCTTCGAATTATTAGTAATAAAGGCAGACACCTATTTCAAACCTTTTTCAAGAGAGAAAATCGTTTATTTATTTCAGAAAGAGGTGAAGTAGTGGTGTCTTACATTTACTTAGGCTAAAAACACAGGACTTGGAAGCTGAGAGAAAGCACACTTCCTGCTGTGCTAAAAAGCGGCAGGGTAAAGTAATGGAGATACAAATGCAGCACCCAGGGCGCTAGGGCATCCATCTGGGCCCTGACAGGCAGCAGAAGCCACCTTTCTAAGGAAAAAAGACTTTTCAAAATATTTGTTTCCTTGCCATTTTTCTCTCCTTTTTGTTTCAAGAACTCTTAACCACACTATTTGGAGGATTTTGTTGCCCTCCACTAGGGCATATCCTATTTTCATAAGTATTTGAAATTTTTGAAACTATCAAAAATTGTGATAAAAGGGGCACACACACACACACACACACACACACACACACGACAAATGGTTAAGCCTGTCATCTAGTTTGCTGTTTGCTAAGGCACTTGGATGAATCCAATTCATTCTCAGCAGACACAGTTACCAGCTTGCCGCAGCGGGTTCTCTCCTGGGGCATGCTATAGCTCCAGATGCCCACAGGCAGGCGCTAGAGCCACACAGCTCTTAGCCCACCAGCCAGCAGGGAGGCCTTGTCACAGGCAAAGTAAAACTGCTCAGGTAATGAAACATTAGTCATCTCCCTACCGCTAAGAGAGCATCAGCTGTGGAATTCACCACATTAGCAGGCCCCTTAAAAATCTTCAAATTTCATCCTGAAATCTTTTCATTGTTAGTGAATCCCAACTGATAGCTTCTTAAGGATTCCATGTGAATCCCTTACAAAGTATTGCCCTACATTAAGTGAAATGGAAAATAAAAACAAAAATGGAACCACATATTAAAAAAGGCAGCTTGCTCACTGTGTGATTTAACACTGAACACATATACAAAATACAATGTAGCAAATAAAAATCAAAGATTCTGAATTGGCCAATATTTCAAGCTTGAGCCTGCACACCACATTTTAGTCTGTTTCCTTATAAAAGCTATTCCTGTGATTGAAGATGTGTCTCAAGGGCCATGTGAAACACGGTCTTAAAACACTCACCCTGGAGGACTCAGGAAGTAAAACTTCTCACAAAGCCAGGAGAAGGCTGATCTAAACTGATGTTGTTCTTCAACCCCCAACCTCTCCAGGAAAAAAAAAGAAAAGTTCAATTTTGAAGGTTCTCAGAAGTGGGAAATATGGACCCTGGAGTGAGAAATTCTGGACTCTTTTCTCAGTCCCACCATCTACTACTGGAGCTTGAGTTTCCGCCTTTTTTATTGCAAGGATCCCATCCTTATCTACCCCTCCTATCTCACAGGATTATTGTGAGGATTAACTGTATTAGAAGATATTTGCAAAAGCAAAAATGTGCTACACATTTTAAGGCATCAATATCATAATCAATAGAACATGTTACACATGAATTACATTGAAAAATATATTCCCCTAAAACCAACATACAGTTTCAAATAACTGTTGCACATGCATACTGAGATCGACTACTTTTTAATTACATTAATGAGACAAAGAAACTAATTTATTTTCATAAAATACTCTTATCTTGAAATTCTTTTCTGTCCTTGCCTGATGTTTTACCGAGTCTATTCCCAGGTGTGTTATACTTCAGCTCTGTATTCTGGCAGTGGATGACTGTTCAACCACTTTTTATTTTTTCTAAAGAGTTGCTCTAACCAGGGATGCACTTCCAGCTGCTTCATGAGTAGAAGTTCTGACAGCTTCCCCTTGTCAGAAAATGTATGACATTTTAGCCATTTTTTTGTCAGAATTTGTGCTCCGCCTTCCACACACAGAATATTCTCTAGTAAGCAGCTGCTGCTCACATAGGGACTTCATTTCCAGCTCCCTCCTCTGGCCTGTAGGTGAGGAAATATGGACCAGTTCTCATCAATGGAATGCATCGCTTCCAAGCCCAGCCCATAAAAAAATATCCCATACCCTGTTCTCTATCCTTTTTTGCCCTCCGGCCAACTGAAAGTACATATTTAGGCAGAACATGGAAGCCACATGATGAAAATGGCAGAGTTTTCATCAGCGTGTCTGAGTGGCACCCAGAGCCCCCCAACCCCACCCCACAGCCAAGAGACATCTTGGAATCTGTGTGTGAGAAATGAAGAGCTGTTGTGGGGAGCCACTGAAATCTAAAAGTTTGTTATAGGCTGGTGTGAATTTAGATTACAGAGACACTCTCTGTGTGACCAAAGAGTGTTTGCAGAACAAATCCCCTACACCCAGGAACTCGATTATGAGTAACAGAAAGCTAATGACCATTCCCAATATTCCTATTCCCCTTCTCTAGACCACTGTCCCGTATCCACAATCCTTACCAAGGACTCTCTTTTCATTCCTGATAATCTGTCACTCATTCATTTAAAGGGTGTCTTTTTAGCACTTATTATGGGCTCTTCATCACTAGGAACTCCTCTCCTGCTTCTGAAGCTCTGAGCTGGGCCCCCAGCAGTTCCACTCAGTTTGCTCCTACTGGTCCTGGGAGGAGAGTGTGGGCATAGGTTGGTCAGGTCTCCACTGCTGGGGTCCTTGGAATTGCTTATGTTTTGTTTTGTTTTGTTTCAAATAAACTATGATAAAAACAGGACTAAGTATTAAATATATCTAATATCTAATTTTGCTTTACAATATACAAATGGGTCATCTTATTTGCTCCTTACAATACTCTTTTGAGTAAACAGAGTAGGTGTTAGAGTCCTACTCTACAGACCTACAGAAGGCATGTAAGTGTTCAGGTGCAATGTTAGAAAAACTACCCATTATTCACAACAGTGTTTCTATGGCAATGGTGGTTCCAAATTTCAATAAAATACATTTTTTAAAATTTGGAAGATTCTAAATTTCTAAATCCATCACTGCCTCTCCTCTGTTTTAGCTCTGACATTCACATGTATATGAAATTAAATTCGATGGTTTATAAAATATGTAAAAAATAAGCAGCTAGGCATCTATTTTTAAAATTCAGAATTTTTCACTATCATAATCTAGTTGGTAGAGTTCTGGAGTGACAGTGTATTTTTTATTTCTCAAATTGGATTTAGGCTTGTCATATACCCCTACGGCATTCCTTTTTCTCTTTTACGTGCCAAGAAAATGTCATTTATATTAATTATAGTGTTTATAAATAAGAGCTAAAATAAATACCCAATAGGGAAACTATTATCATATATGGTTTATTCACCCTTTGAAATATTAATCAGCCATGAAGATAGAAATTAAGATACTTGTATAGAAAAATGTTAAAACTATGAAGCAAAAAAATAGTAGAATATAAAATGTGTGTATAAAAATACTAGAAGCAAATCCAAGGGCATAATGGTATTTGTGATGAGGGTGATAAGATTTAAAGATATTTTTCTCAATATTTAAAAAATCTGCAATATTATATTTCTTACTTAACAAATTGATTTCAAAGCATTATCTCACAGGTATTCTAAGAAAATTAGCAAGATCACTTTAAGAGCATATTTTGGTCTTCCAGAAAAAAAAAAAGATGCAGTGAGACTTCAGATTCAAATCAGCAATAGAAACTCCCATTCCTGTCCTTCACTCCCAGAGAGAGAGCCAGGAGGATCAGGAGGGGTTCTGGACCACGTAGGGGACAGGAGGACAAGAGTTAATGCTGGATCTGGACAAAGGCAGAGGCCAAAGCTGGCGTGCAGCCCAAAAAGGCGAAGCCCTTTGCAGTGACCTGCTCAGGTCCAGAAAGTCAAACCAGTGCTTGTATGGGGTAAAAACAGAGGGCGGGCACACGGGGACCGAACAGGTCAGACTGAACGCTGATGGAGGGTTTCCCCGGAAGCGGAGGAGTGGAGGCAGATGAGTAACAGATTGGGGATCAGACAAGAAGCAGGATGTTCACAGAAGCCCAGTGTCCAGAAACGCAGTTAGGAGCCTGAACGCAAAGCGCGCATTCACAGATCAGAGATTTTAAAACACAAAGGCTGGGAACTATCCCAGGGGAGCTGCTCTGGACTCTCCAGGGACAGCAGGTAACTGGGACTGACGGCTGAACTCGGGAATGTCTTCAGTGTTGACAGAGGCAGCAACTTCCTTTAAGCAAATGAGCAGAGGCTCCTGCACACTCCACGTTCTCCGACACAGAGGTTCAAGGGGACAGCTTTGATCCAGTTGCCAGTCACCACGAAGTCATGAAGGACCCTCACCCCAGGATAGCATTTACTCCTATTTTTGGGGCATTTTACAGCACTTGTCCTCCAAGGACCCTATGATCTGGGCATTGTTATATTCATTTCATTACATAGGACATAACCGAAGACCAGATCGGTTCACCAACCCACCCAAAGTCAATAAATAGTAAGTGAAAGAGCCAGATGTGAAACTCTTTCTTTCTCTCTAACATCCACACATTTTCAATGAAACCATATGATTATCTCTGTTGGTAGAAGCCAGAAAAAGGGTAGCTAAAATTTTCAGGGTGTTTTTCTGCATACTGCCTTTGTAGGCCCACAAAATGCCTGCATTCCATTACAATTTGTCACTTTAACCCAATGCTTCCCAGTAGATTTTTCATCTTTTCACATTAGAAGGCTCATGTTAATTCCAAGGTAAAGGGGATTTAGCTATGAGAAAAAACACACTATTAAACAATCTCACCCAAGTCAGTTCCAAGCTGCAGCTCTTAACAACAGCATTGTTTTTTGGCTCTAACACATATGGGTTAGTAATAGTCACGATTTGTTGGTGATTTTGATTGCCAGTGCCTATGACTGGGTAAGTCTTGCTAATTCTAGGGTTTGGGTTATAAAGTGTAATACTGCCACACAGCTGCAATTCTCCAACAGTTCTATGAATAATAAAAATGAAATTTTGATCTTCATCTCTAGGAATCCATCAACTATTTGCAGTTCGTACTGACTTAACAGAAGAATATTTATTAGTTTCTAAAATTAAAAATTAAAATTTGAATAAAATTTAACATTTAGACTTCCATAACTTGAAGACACACATCCTCAGTACCAGATTTACGGTGATAAAAAAAAACTCACCTTATTCCTCAAATTAGCCTAAAGTTAAGTAAACCTTTGTCAAAAAGTCTCTTGACTGTTTCACATATCTCTAGCCTTAAATTTCATCTTCTTCACTGGCAGTAAACCCTGAGAATGGGTGTCCTTTCCATGTTCTTATAATGAGATAATTAGAAATTCACTTATCTAACCAAATATCTACTAGCGTTCCATTCCCTTTTTTGACAGACATGGGCAGTAAACCCAAAAGAACCTGAAGGATGATCTCCATATTCACATGGCAAACAGACAATATCACCATGTTCTCTCATAATCTTCTCTTTCCCGAGCCAAGAAGCATCTCAAGTGTAATTTTTTAAATATATAACTCTGTTTGTAACAAATATTGCTGCTGAACGTTTGGATTTATGCTTGCAAATCAAGCAACATATTTGTTTACATGAGCTAGAAGATAATTTGAGTATGGGTACATAAAAGTAAGTACAAATATTTGTACTTGTCTTTCATTCAATTCTAATTTTCATAATATATATTTCTCTAAAATTTTATTTGAATTGTCCACAGTATCAAGTTAATTGTGTTTCTGGAAGAGATGTAATGAAGTATTTCTTTGTTCAATGAAATTTATAAGTAAAAAGATCAGTTAGGTCTTAACCCATTCTACAGTTTTGGGGCATATTATTGTGCGTTAAAATTTGTCTTTTCCATTTTCTTCATATCCAATATTAGACCATTCTTAAAACAAAATCCAATTTTTTCAGACAAAATAAAACAGCTTGAGTTGCATAAAGAAACTGAGATAATTAAGCACTACATATAGCATGGTATTCTTTATTCCAATATTAATCATGAGTTTTAGAGTGCTAATTATATACCTGAATAATAGTAATACTAACAATAAAATGTGTTTAGTTCTTACCATGTGCTAGGTTTGTGCTGTGCCCTACACAGGTATGATTAATGCAGTTCTCAAAACAACATTAAAGAAAGCGTTATCATTACTCTTATTTTACAGATAAGAAAACTAAGGCTTTGAGATAAGCAATCTGCCAAAGGTCACACAGGTAGGAAGTGGCTGAGCCCTACACTATTAACCAAGCCTAACAAACTCTGGAGCTCTTAATACTATGCTATGTTGTAGATGCATTTGAAGAATATCACGTAAGATGGCAGATAAGTCTCAAACCTACCATGTGTGTCATTTCCAAAACTGAAACATAAATGATTTTTTAGTCCTCTAAGGAATTCGTGGGTTGTTACCTTCAAATTCCAATCACATAGCCCACAGTGACAAAGGACCACCAGACAATCAAAGCTCAATTAGGTTGTCATATTGAATAAACAGTGGCCCTTTGAGAGCACACGTTCTGTTAAGCTGATTGAATTTAAAGCAGAGGGAGTATAATTGCCACTGAGAACAGTGAACATGCAGATTGTGTCAATGAAAGCACATCTATTCTCTTAAGAAAACAGATGTTTGTTTGCTAAATTAATATGATTTATTTTGCCTTGAAAGATATAAAGATGTCCTTCAGTGGTTGCTAGGTAACATTTTAGCTAAATTACAGACTTTGGAATATTTTTCTTAATTACACATTTTGGTAAAACTGGGTTAAAAACTATGGCACAAGGCAATTGTTTAATCTGGCATATCTATTCCTTCCTCACCCACTTCTGCTTATGCAGAGTTTCAAGAACATTGCATGAGTATTTTCAGAAGTTAAGCTGGACCCCAATAGTTGAAGTCTAATTAACATGAATATGTGGGCCTTCTGATATGAAAGTTCTAAACAGATTAATTCATATATGTTAACTAAATTGGTTTGACCAATGTTTTAATTCATGTAGATGCCTGGTCAAGACATAGCAAGGTTATCTCTGACCCGCTTTGACCCTCATCTCAGACTGATGCATGATTAACAGCCTACTCTCCATACATCCATTTTTTTTTTGCTCATGGCCACCAAATATTTGTTCTGTTTGTTCTCTTTCTATGATATTCATGCTCATTTCAAGCCCCAATTTCTCTCTCTTCCTCTATCTTGTTGCCTTTGAAAATACTCTTTCTCTTATAGTCCCTTCAAACCAGCTCTCTGGTTCATTCTTTCCCCTTCTAGAATGACTCACCTGGCCTGACATACATTCTGTTGTAGATTGCATAATGGTCACAATTGTCTACTCTTCCCTTAATGATATGGAGTCTATTTCTCTAACCTTGAATCAGGGCTGGCCCTTTGACTGGTTTTGTCCAATATGTCTCTGGCAAACATGATATACAGACCGTGGGAAGGCACTGTCCAACGGGTATTACCTGTTTGTGCCTCTTGGGATTCTGAGCTGCCATGTGAACAAGTCTGGATTATTCTGCTAGAAGAGAAAGACCACGTGGCAAGAAGCCCCAGTCAGTTGCATCAGACAAGGCCATCACACATCAGCTTGCTTTGAATGGCCTAGGCTGCCTGACAGCTGACCACAAACATGAGCCCATGGGTAAGGGATTAATGGCCATCATAAGCCCAGCCCAATTGTCACAAAGCTGTGAACTAAAGAAATGGTTGTTGTTTTAAGATATGGAGTTTGAGGTCCGTTTTGCTGCAAAAGCTACCTGATACATTCCAATTACTCAAAATAAGCGTAGATGTGCTAATGGAATCTGTAGCTAACAGCTCTGGGCTAGCTAGCATAAAAGATCCCCATAATATAGACTATAAGCATAATCAGCCAAACAGTTTCTGCTTATGAACGTGTATGTAATATCAGAATATGTATGTAATAAGCAAACTAATATACTTCCTAAAAGAACATAGACTTGATCAGGAAAACTCCAAAGAAAGGGATATGATGTGGTGTTTAATGTATTTCATTTACGAAGAACTCAAATAATGAAGCAAGGGGAATCCCTAGGGTCCAGAGAAGAGAGAGAAATATCACAATTGACTAACCCATATACAAGGACAGATACCAGAATATTGTTCTTCAGTTACAAATTCAAGTGCGAGGGAGGGATTAAAGATGGTGGCAAGAGAGGTTAGACACAGGCTTCCTCCTAAAACAGAATATAATACGAAAATATAATTAATACAACTAATCCTGAAAAAGCAACAGGAAAGAGGGCTGTGCCAGACTACATACACCTGGAGAAAAGAGCAGACCTTACAGAACAGGGAAACATGTGAAAGCTGTGGCCCAGCAAGACCCAAGCCCTTCCCCAACCACAGCTCACCAGCAGGAGGAAGAGAAATGGAGCAGGGAGGGAGTGGAGACCTGGGACTGCTGAATACCTAACTCTGGAGATCTTCTCTGGGAGCACAAACTTACAATTTATGGTGCTTGCATGATACTCTCGTGATTACAGGGTTGCAAAGCTAAGAAAGGCAGCGTTCTTGGAGACACTGAGATTCCAGCTGCTTGTGGAAAGCAGGGATCAATATCTAGCTGCTCTGGGACAAAAGAAGGGTGGGCAGTCTGAGAGACTTACTAACAAGGAAGCCCTTAGGAAGAGGGCTGCGAAAGGGGCAAGGATTGCACAAAGTTAACTGCTCAGAAGAGAGGACAGGTAGACAAAATTGTATGGGTGCACACTGCCCAGCAGGTTGGGAGCTTTGCCATATAGACACTCATATTTAAAGAGGAAAAAGAAATCTTCCACCTTAGATGATCTTCACATGCTCCAGCTCCCTGGTGGCTACACAGCTCCAAGGACCCCCTCCATGATACAAGCATACTGCGACTTTCTCCTGGACAGCCCCATCTGGCTGTCAAAGAGGCAAACCCTACCATGGCATTAGGCCAGCCAGAGGGAAGATCTGTCTACAGCAACTACAAACGCAAAGCATAGAGGCTTATACCTGTATGCTCAGCCCACGAGTTCAGGCAGTGGAGACAGGCATAGCAGCCAGGTAGCAGGAAACAGCTGTTTCCTCCCCCAAACACCAATACCACTCCACTGCAACCCCTGCCATTGTTTGAGGGACTGAGCAGCTCCAGGGAATAGAGGTTCTGGACACTAGAGGGTGACATATACAAATATGAAATGCCAAAGGAACCTGGTTCAGAGTAAAATTGTTGATTCAACTCCTGAGAAGGATTTAAATGACATCGACCTCATGATTCTTCCTGAGAGGGAATTCAAAATAAAAATCATTAACATGCTCATAGAGGTATGGAAAGATATTCAAAAACTCAGGAATGAATTCCGGTTGGAGATCCAATCTTTGAAGAGCACAATGGAGGGTATTAAAAGCAGATTGGATATGGTGGAGGAGAAGATAAATGAAATAGAAATAGAGAAGAAGAATACAAAGAAGCTGAGGCACAGAGAGAAAAAAGGATCTCTAAAATGAAAGAATATTGAGAGAACTGTGTGACCAATCCAAACAGAACAATATTCGCATTACAGGGGTACCAGAAGAAGAAAAGAGAGAAAAAGGGATAGACACTGTCTTTGAGTAGGTAATTGCTGAAAACTTCCCCAATCTGGGGAATGAGATAGTCTCTCAGGCCTTGGAGATGCACAGATCTCCCAACACAAGGGACCCAAGGAAGACAACACCAAGACATATAGTAATTAAAATGACAAAGATCAAGGATAAGGACAGACTATTAAAAGCAGCCAGAGAGAGAAGTTAGATCACATACAAAGGAAAGCCCATCAGGCTATCAACAGACTTCTCATAAGAAACCTTACAGGCTAGAAGGGAGTGGCATGATATATTTAATGCAATGAAGCAGAAGGGCCTTGAACGAAGAATACTTTATCCAGCAAGATTATCATTTAAATTTGAAGGAAGGATTAAACAATTTCCAGATAAGCAAAAGCTGAGAGAATTTACCTCCCACAAACCATCTTTACAGTGTATTTTGGAGGGACTGCTATAGATAGAAGTGTTCCTATGGTTTAATAGCTATTGGCAGAGGTAATAAAACAACAGTAAAGAAAGTAGAACAGCTAATTACTAAGCAAATGCAAAATTAAATTAACAATCCCCAAAGTCAATCAAGGGATAGACTAACAGTACAGAATATGATACCTAATATGTAAAGATTGGAGGAGAAAGAAAAAGGAGGAAGCAAAAAAAAAAAAGAACCTTTAGATTGCATTTGTAATACCATATTAAGTGGGTTTGGTTAGACTCAAAGATAGTAAGGAAGTTAACCTTGAATCTTTGGTAACCAAGAATCTAAAGCCTGCAATGCCAATAAGTACATACCTATCGATAATCACCCTAAATGTAAATGGACTGAATGCACCAATCAAAAGACATAGAGTCACTGAATGGATAAAAAAACAAGGCCCATCTATATGCTCCCTTCAACAGACTCACTTTAAACCCAAAGACATACACAGACTAAAAGTGAAGGGATGGAAAAAGATATTTCATGCAAGTAATAGGGAGAAAAAAGCAGGAGTTCCAGTACTTGTATCAAACAAGATAGACTTCAAAACAAAGAAAGTCACAAGAGACAAAGAAGGACATTACATAATGATAAAGGGGTCAATCCAACAAGAAGAGAGAATCAATATAAATATCTATGCGTCTAAAACAGGAGCACCTACATACGTGAAACAAATACTAACAGAATTAAAAGAGGAAATAGAATGCAATGCATTCATTCTAGGAGACTTCAACACACTACTCACTCTGAAGGACAGATCAACCAGACAGAAAATAAGTAAGGAGACAGAGGCACTGAACAACACATTAAAACACATGGACCTAACAGACATCTACAGAACTCTACACTAAAAAGCAGCAGAATACAAATTCTTCTCAAGTGCACATGGAACATTTTTAAGAATAGATCATACACTAGGCCACAAAAACAGTCTCGGTAAATTCAAAGAGATTGAAATTGTACCAACCAGTCTCTCAGTCCACAAAGGTATGAAACTAGAAATGAATTATGCAAAGAAAATGAAAAAATCTCACAAACACATGGAGGCTTCACAACATTCTCCTAAAATAACCAATGGATCAATGACCAAATAAAAACAGACATCAAGCAATATATGGAGACAAAAGACAACAATAATTCAACACTGCAAAATCTGTGGGATGCAGCAAATGCTATGCTGAGAGGAAAGTATATTGCAATGCAGGCCTACCTCAGCAAAGAAGAACAATCCCATATGAGCAGTCTAAACTCACAATTAACAAAACTAGAAAAAGAACAAATGAGGCACAAAGTCAGTACAAGGAGGGACATAATAAAGATTAGAGCAGAAATAAACAAAATTGAGATGAATAAAACAAAAGAAAGAATCAATGAAAGCAATAGCTGGTTCTTTGAGAAAATAAACAAAATAGATAAACCCCTAGCCAGACTTATCAAGAAAAATAGAGAGTCTACTCACATAAACAGAATCAGAAATGAAAAAGAAAAAATCACTATGGATACCACGGATATATAAAGAATTACGAGAGAATACTATGAAAAATTATACACTAACAAACTGGATAACCTAGAAGAAATGGACAACTTTCTAGAAAAATACAACCTTCCAAGGCTGACCCAGAAAGAAACAGAAAATCTGAACAGACCAATTACTGGCAATGAAATTGAACTGGTAATTAAAAACTTACCTAAGAACAAAACTCCTGGACCAGATGGCTTCACCACTGAATTTTATGAAACATATAGTGAAGACCTAATACCCATCCTCCTTAAAGTTTTCCAAAGAGTAGAAGAAGACGGAATACTTCCAAACACATTCTATGAGGCCAGCATCACTCTAATACCAAAACCAGGCAAAGACACCACAAAAAAAGAAAATTACAGACCAATATCCCTGATGAACATAGATGCAAAAGTACTCAACAAAATATTAGCAAACCGAATTCAAAAATACATCAAAAAGATCACCCATCACGGTCAAGTAGGATTCATGCCAGGGATGCAAGGATGGTACAACATTCGAAAACCCATAAACATCATCCACACATCAACAAAAAGAAGGACAAAAACCACATGATCATCTCCATAGATGCTGAAAAAGCATTTGATAAAATTCAACACCCATTCATAATAAAAACTCTCAACAAAATGGCTAGAGAGGGCAAGTACCTCAACATAATAAAGGCCATATATGACAAACCCACAGCCAACATTATACTTAACAGGGAGAAGCTGAAAGCTTTTCACCTAAGATTGGGAACAAGACAAAGATGCCCACTCTCCCCACTTCTATTCAACATAGTATTGGAGGTCCTAGCCACAGCAATCAGACAACACAAAGAAATAAAAGGCATGCAGATTGGCAGTGAAGAAGTTAAACTGTCCCTGTTTGCAGATGACATGATATTGTATGATATTATACATAAAAAACCTTAAAGAATGCACTCCAAAACTACTAGATCTAATATCAGAATTCAGCAAAGTTGCGGTATACAAAATTACTATGCAGAAATCTGTAGCATTCCTATACACAAACAATGAAGTAGCAGAGAGAGAAATCAGGAAAACAATTCCGTTCACAGTTGCATCAAAAAGAATAAAATACCTAGGAATAAACGTAACCAAGGAAGTGAAGACCTATACTCTGAAAACTACAAGACACTCATGAAAGAAATTAAAGAAGATACCAATAAATGGAAACACATCCCATGCTCATGGATAGAAAGAATTAATATTGTCAAAATGGCCATCCTGCCTAAAGCAATCTACAGATTCAATGCAATTCCTATCAAAATACAAAGAGCATTTTTCAACGAACTAGAGAAAATTGTTCTAAAATTCATATGACACCTCAAAAGAACACAAATAGCCAAAGAAATCCTGAAAATGAAGAATAAAGCAGGGGGGATTATGCTACCCAATTTCAAGCTCTACTAAAAAGCCACAGTAATCAAGACAATTTGGTACTGGCACAAAAACAGACCCATAGACCAATTGAACAGACAAGAGAGCCCTGATATAAACCCATCCATCTATGGTCAATTAATATATGATAAAGGAGTCATGGACATACAATGGGGAAATGACAGCCTCTTTAATACCTGGTGTTGGCAAAACTCGACAGCTACATGCAAGATAATGAAACTGGATTATTGTTTAACCCCATAACAAAAGTAAACTTGAAAATGGATCAAGGACCTGAATGCAAATCATAAAACCATAAAACTCTTAGAAGACAACATAGGCAAAAATCTCCTGAATATAAGCATGAGCAACTTCTTCCTGAACACATCTCCCCAAGCTATGGAAACAAAAGCAAAATGAACTCATGGGACTTCATCAAACTAAAAATCTTCTGTACAGCAAAGGACACCATCAACAGAACAAAAAGGCATCCTACAGTATGGGAGAATATATTTGTAAATGACATATCCAACAAGGGGTTAACATCCAAAATATATAAAGACCTTAAAGGCTCAACACCCAAAAAGCAAATAAGCCAATTAAAAAATGGGCAGAGGATATGAAGAGACAGTTCTCCAAAGAAGAAATTCAGATGGCCAATAGACACATGAAAAGATGCTCCACATCACTAATCAGGGAAATGCAAATTAAAACCACAATGAGATATCACCTCACACCAGTAAGGACGGCCAGCTTCCAAAAAACTAAGAACAACAAATGCTGGTGAGGATGCGGAGAAAGGGGAACCCTCCTACTCTGCTGGTGGGAATGTAAGGTATTTCAACCACTGTGGAAGGCAATATGGAGGTTCCTCAAAAAACTAAATATACAAATACCATTTGACCCGGGAATCCCACTCCTTGGAATTTACCCAAAGAATACAACTTCTTAGATTCAAAAAGACAGATGCACCCCTATGTTTATTGCAGCACTTTTTACAGTAGGCAAGATATGGAAGCAACCTAAGTGTCCATCATTAGATGAATGTATAAAGACGAGGTGGTACATATACACAATGGCATACTATTCAGCCATAAGAAGGAAACAAATCCTGCCATTTGCAACAACATGGATGGAGCTGGAGGATATTATACTCAGTGAAATAAGCCAGGCGGAGAAAGACAAGTGCCAAATGATTTCCCTCATTTGTGGAGTATAGCAATGAAGCAAAACTGAAGGAACAAAATAGCAGCAGACTCACAGACTCCAAGAAGGAACTAGTGGTTACCATAGGGGAGGGGTGTGGGAGGGCAGATGCGGAGGGAGGGAGAAGGGGATTGAGGGGTATTATATTTAGTACATATGGTGTGGGGGATCACGGGGAAAACAGTGTAGCACAGAGAAGGCAAACAGTGAATCTGTGGCATCTTACTACACTGATGGACAGTGACTGCATTGGGGTATTGGTGGGGACTTGATAATATGGGTAAATGTAATGACCACATTGTTTTTTCATGTGAAACCTTCATAAGAGTGTACATCAATATATCTTAATTAAAAAATGAATAAAAAGGAAAAAATAAAAATAAAATAAATTCAAGTGCTAATGCTCGAGTTTGATTAGTTTAATCTGCACTTTATAGAGGTTGTTGCTCCTCTTGCTGGCCAATACTGTTGACTATGTGCAGGTGAATCATTTTTCCTAAATGTAATTCCCTGCTTTCCACCTAAGAAAAGAGACTATAAATTAAAAGTATCCATTTGATCACTACTTTTGGGTGCAAAAAGCACATATGAGTCAGGTCTGGACAGGAACATAGAAATCACTCCAGGTATTTTTATATAGAAGGAATTTAATTTGCTGCCATTAACCAAAATGAGGAACAGCCATGAAGACAAAGAGGGGATGTTTAACCAGGTTTCAGCAAGAGTGGGGAGCCACTCTCAACCTCTCTGCGGGTGGGAAAGTGGGTGGGATACTGCTGAATCCTGGAAGCTAGACTTCAGTGATGGGAGCTGGCACTGGCTGAACATGAGACCACAGAAAAGGCACACTCACTGCACCAAATACAATCCAGAAGCATTCGTAGATTAAAATACCTTTTAACACAACATAAAAAAGATATTACGTAGACTCTGTACTTTACAGTATTTTTGCAATGTATATTAAAATCTATGGAAAACCTGCCTTCCCTATTTGAACTAATGCCTAACAGCCTTTACTGTTTCTAATACAATCTCTACACCACCTGTCCATCTCTTGGTAGGACTGTTCATTCCTTTCTCCTTGGTACTATACCTTTTATTTGAAGAAGCTGGATTCCCACAATATGCAACCAGGAAGAAATGTTAGTTTTTTCCTTCAAAACAGTCCTCTGGATTTATTCTTCCCTCTTCCTTGAATGAAATATTGGACCAGCTGTACAATTTTCTAATGATTTCCAAGTAATAAATAGTCCCTTCCAAGTAATAAATAGTCCTTTAGTGCCTGCATTAAAAAAGTTGGTGAAATCTACATCTCATGTAACTCCAGTCTAGCTTCAGGGCATTGAATTCACTGTTCCCTTCATTCATAATGCTCTTCCATCAATAAATTGTTCCCTTAACCATTCATTTGTTCACTTAACTATTTCATTCATGTCTTTGCTCAAATATCACATTCTAGAGATGCCTTCCTTAAATTCCATAAAATACTCTCTCCCCATGACAATTCTATGACTAACTCCATTATGTTTCTTTATTACTTTCTTATCATCACCTGATACACTATAGATTTGTGTCCCAATTACCTACATCTTTTCTTTAGAATGTAAGCTTCATGTCATTCAGCGCTCTGTCTTGTTCATTGCATATTTCCAGTGGTTTGGACAAGGGTCGGCCCGCAGGAAGAGTTCGGTAAGTACTGATGGGGTAAAATGCATGAATGAGGAATGCACGAGGCCAGAGTATACATAGCAAAGATCCTACCAATCTTACAACTTCCTTGTCTCTAGAGCTCCAGTAGAGAAGATAATATTGCAGTCAACTTAATTATTTCTCAGAGATAAAGTGATTACCTTTAGAGATCACAGAAAATGTACTCTCCTAATCCTGACAAAATTTTGCAGAGATAAAATGGAAAAAATTACATTAAAAAATGCAAAGAGTACACTATTGAGTTGAATTACTTGACTCTGGCTGGAACCTTTGCTTTCTTTTAATGTGAAGAGACCCAGTGGGGAATGCCTGGCTTGCGTGTCTGTTTTGTCAAACATTCAACAGTAACTGATAATCTCTACATCTGTTATTTATTTGACAAATCTCCAGAGGGCCATACAAGTGGAAATTTCAGAGAAGCCCTAAACAAACTCTGCAGCTATACTCAATGCCAGGAAGAATTTTCAACCGTTATATAAATGTTAGGTTTAATTTAATCATTCACACAAATGGCTACTTACTGATGCATTCCTGCATAGAAATATGTGATGTGACATTCTGCAATGTGTCACTCTTGTATTTAAAAATAAAAATTAATTACACATCGAAATTAAGCCACTTGACTCTAGGAGGAGGAAAAGTCAAAGAAAATTTGCAGCTGGTCAGGAAGTAAATCCAGGGTGGAGAAATTTTTGCAGAGCTCAGAAACAGAGGAGGATTGTGAGGCATGCAGGGAGACATTTAGACATTGTTACAGGGTTTTGAGGTCCTGACAGATGGAATATGAAAGAGGCAACATATCTCTTAAACATATATTATGTAACTACACTGAATGATCTTTAGAAATTAATGAACGGTATTTGGCTAGGGTTTTAAAAATCCATTTAATGATTTATTTTGCAAGCAGTATGTATACTGCAACATGGGCATCAGGCATAAAATGGGAAAGATAGACAAAGCTGCTTATCCCAGTAACAGGCTTTTGTTTATTGTTTGGGGCTTAAAATGTCCGGTTTCTGAATAAGAACAGATATCTGAAAATTGCTTTTTATGAGCTCTTCAACATTCATTTTCATCCACAACAGAGTACACAAACCCATGGATTGTCATTCCATGTTTACGCAGGAAGAAAAAGCAAGATATAGAGGTCATCCCACAGGGCGCTAGCTAACCTTTTGAGGGAGTTTAATTCATGCCTGTGAACATAATTTATTTTAATGAATCCCAAGACAAGAAGTTGCCCTTCCAGTATGATTTTTCGATAAAAGCAAAATCATTTGTCTTGCAATTTCATGACATAGAAACATGTGCAGTAAAACACTAGAACGCACCCCTCACTAAGACATCAGTGTGACTACTGCCCTCAGAGGCTGCCGAAGTACAAGCAGCACAAATCAGCTGTGTGCCTCCAAAACTGGCTTTCACCTCAGATGATGCATCGATTGACTGCTTGATGAGTAAATAAATGACCCAGGTTCCTGACGGTGCATCAAAGCATGACCTCTTTACATGCCAAGAAGACTAAATATTAGTCTACAAAAGAGATTGTTAGGTGATTCTCTTTTGAAGTAGTTTTAAAAAGTTGGCATAGGTTACATAATGTAAAAATTACTGGAAGCATCAGCCAGCTAAACATCTGCTGAAATTTTCATTCATTTAATAGCTGAGCATCATAAAACCTTGACTTGGCTTCCGTAAAATGTCATGGCTCAGAGGTGAGGGGGGACTTCTGGTCTGGATATGATTAAGACCCACAAAGAATCAAGAAAGAAAATCAGCCTTCAATGAATCTGTATTACACACGAGGCACAGTGCTAAAAAAAAAAAGCTGTATGAGAAATCCAAGATTCACATCAGACTGAAAAAGGATATGTACAACAGAAAGAAGAAGAGGTACAAAATGAAGGAAACATATTTTTTAAATCCTCTATAAAAAATGTTTGAAGCTCAGTATGGGACCACAATTGCACGAACACTTTAGTTAGTTATATTCTCAGGATAGAACTTAATGGAGAGAGGGTAAAAACACTCAACTCCTATCTGGCTTCCAGTCTCTCAATCAAGAATAGTACAGTAGAGTTATAATTCACACACGTAATCCCTGAATTCAGGGTCCAAAGTTCCAGTAAATTACAGCCTTTCCAGGTCAAATTATCCTGATACCCAAACAACCACAAAATTAAACAGAGTTAATATAGTACATGTAAGACTCTTAGAGGAATGCTTGCCACATGGTGAAATACTAGGTAAGTGTTACCTATGATCACCATAACGATTTTCATTCTTATTAAAATATATTAATCTTATAGTGGTTTGTTGAATGGAATAAGTGTTGTAGAAACTGTTTAGAATTTTCTATCCCCGTTCGGTCACACTGCCATCTGATTGCTATTGAACAATTGAGTTTGGACTCCCCTTTTGTCACTCCCTTTAATCTAGCTAACTAGCTCACCTCTGAGTACAAGAATTACTGTGTACAAGATATATGAAGTAAAAGTGTGCATATGACTACATGTTTTGGGGCCAATTATGTTACTTTATATTTTTTTCACTCTACACACAGTCTCATGTCATAAATGCACTTTAGAGGTCACATTAAGCAAAAGAGTGACTCAATTATAACTGGCAATCTAGAAATGGAAAATATTATTAAGGGTCACTGAAATAACTGATAAGAGAAAATACAGTAAACAAATTATCTAGATGCTTTAAACATACTAAAATCTTCTAGACTACATTACTTATTTTCCAAAGCTCTTGAAAGAATGCAATTCTTAAGAATTACAGATTTAATAATAATTATATACTTTCAGGAAATAGAGACTGATCCAATTTTCCAAAGTGGGTAAAGTATGTATTTGCATTGTACTAATTTGATGCTGATTTATGGAAAGATTCTAGTGTGAATTATTGAGCAATGGATTTGTGAGCATTTACAAATTAGAAGGTAGGTCCAGCAATCAGACTTTGTTTACTAGGAACAATTCAATTCTGATTAACACCATATCATTGTTATAGGGTTATTAAGACAATCCTTGGCTTTTAGACCTGTAATCCCACTTATGCCTTCATGGTCACATTTTGTTTTCCCTGTGTGTCTCTATCCATATTTCCCATTTCTCATAAGGAGACCCATCATTGGATTAGGCCTCATCATAATCCAGTATGATTTCATCTTAATGTGATTAAGTTAGCACCTTAATTTGGACCCTATTTCCAAATAAAGTCACATTCACTGGTACAGTAAAGTTAGGACTTAAAATATTTTTTGGAGGACACAACTGAATCCCCAGAAGTACAGTTTACATTACATTGCCTCAACTAATGGTTGCTATAAACTCAGTGGGGTAGGTAACATTTCTTCCTAATGGAAAACAAGGCTTTCTGAGGTTAAGCCACTTTTTTAGAATGACAAGGAAGAGGCCGTCTTCATTTCAACATGGAATTGCCCCACTGCAAAGCCCTGTTTCTGAAACTGGGATATAAATACCCTAGAGTTACAAAAAGGATTATCAGTAGTATAAGAATCTTTCTGATTGACATAATTCCACTTTCAAGAAAATCAACTTTAATGGCAAACACTTAAAAGAATGACCCAATTATAACTGGCAATCTAGAATGCATTCTGAACCCATTTTTAGACAATCATTTTTTGTATGTTTAAAGTCAACTCTGATGCTACTGCCATCATTTCAACAGAATTTGCGAGAGTCATACAAATTGAAGAGATTAATCCACAATATGCAAAATACTCATGAAAAATTATTTGTATAAGAAAATTATAAAGTAAATTCTCCATTGAATCATTTTAGATAATGGATGATACATCCAAAGATAGCTGAACTTCATGCCATTAGCCAGGTTTGAAAGGATCTGCTGATTATCCACTAACAGCTGGTTCTACTTAAAAGACAGCTAACAAGACGGTTTGCCTTTCCTTCCATGACTATCAGCGCCAGCATAGAGTGCCACGGCCTCCCCGTAACATCACTTCTCTTCTCACAGACTCTGAGTTGGCATCATTTATGCCCTTTCCTGCCACCAGAATTCTCTTCATCAGCGTTGACCAGGTGGGAGGGAGTCATTATCTAGATGGAAACAGGCCTCTCTAAATTGAACTGAAGTTTTATCAAGATAAAGAAAAATGTCCCTGAAAATTTTTCAGCTACAAATGGTCAGACACATTTACTGATGTTTATTTCCCATTTTAAAATGCATATCATCTTTAGATATTCAACTGTTGTAAAATCCTATACCTATAAATGTAAATCTAGTAAGAATAGGAGCCTCATTTTGAGCACTTGGTACATGCTAGGACCTATGCTAGGGGTTTGTACCTAGTATCTAATCCTCATAACAAAACTGTAAGGCAAATATGATTATCCCCATTTTACAGATAAATAAACTAACACAGGGAAATTAAGTTCTTGAGCAGGGGTCAAACACTAAATGAGTCATGATTTGAATCCAGTCTGCCTATTTCCACCTCTATGTTCTTTTCACTGAACTATAGAATTCATGGTTTATTTTTACTTTCAAATTCTTTAAATACAAACCATTCAATGTACTTTCATAGGAAAGGAAAAAGTGCCATTATCATACAGCAAGAGAAATCTGATCTAGAAATTATGCAAAGGAGAAAAATCTCTTAGAATGGTATGCTAAATGTTTCTATGAAATACTACGATTAGTAAAGCAGTGAAAATCCATCCATTGATCAAAGTCTTCTAATATATCTAAGTCAGTCATCAAAAAAAAGCATGCATTCTTATAATGAACATTATTTTCAGAAAAAATAGTGGAAAATCCAAACATTATTATAAAATGAAATCGATATGATCACCAAAAATGGGTAGACATCAGAAGCTCGAGAGCACCAAGGATATATTATTTTTAAATTGCATTTTCTGCCTCTTCAAATATTTGTATCATTGTTTCTTTTTCTCCTAACACATTTATGCACATTTTGGTAAGTGATGCCCATTTTGAAATAATTTTCTATTTCTAAAATAAATAAATAAATAACTTCCAAGTTTTTCAGTAAAGCACAATATATTTAGCCCATCTGAAGTCCTAGACGATATGTCAGCTCCAGGGCTTTCTGGATACATATGCCACTGGTTTCACTTTTACAATATGGTGATTTTAATATTTACGTATACTTTCCAACATGTAATTGGTAGTCTCTGTGGAAACAAGCAATTCTGAGTATAATTATTTTGGGACATGCTGCTGACAAATAAACATATAATCTATGATTACTACTTACACACAAAATATACATTATTTTTTAAAAGAATAAACTATCAGAAAATGGGCTAAAAACCACTGTGAACCACAATTCTATCGTTCCTACATGGCAGTGGTTTATTTCTGCCTTCCCAGAATATTATGGAAGAAAATGATGTGGCAATCACTGGGTTTAATAGACAAGCCACTAACTTTATTCAGCCACTCACACTAAGAAAAGATCATACATGTCCACACCTACTTAAAAGTATGTGACAAGCATGTAATGTTGTTTAGACAAATAACACTGCAGTTAATGTCTATCGAGCTGTTCACTGGCCCAGTATCATGCACATGTCCAATATACTGGATGTTTATTAGCTGTCTCTTAGGTGCTTACAGTGAGGAGATGGTTTTTCTTAAATGAAAATCAGGCATAATACTACTTATTATATAGGGTTGTTGTGACAACCTGTTATATCATATATGTGTCTGTGTGTATATATGTGTGTGTGTGTATATATATATATATAAAACAGATAAAAGAATCAGATGCCACATAAAAGTGTATGATAGAGATAACGACTTGTGTTACTAGTTTTCACAAGGGAATAAGCAGGCAGCCTAGAGTGTGAGAAGTTTCACAGAAGAGATGGGACTGAGCTGGGTCGTGAGAAGGCTGCTGACCTGGGCTACTGGAAACTAATCTAACCAAAGCTCAGCCTGTAGAAAGACAAGAAGAAAGGCTTTCCACAGAGATGAATAAAATTCTCAAAGCCTCAGCTTCGGAATAAACAGATGTCACCTGAATGAACTCCCACCTCTCCTGCCCCCAGGCCTTCATGCATGCTGTTCCCTCTGACATGAATGCTCTTTTTTGCTTGTGTTCAGCTGGCAAGTTTCAATTCATTCAAGTCTTAGAGTCTCAGAAAGATTTTTCATGTGTACTGAGCCCACCTTTTATGCTCCTCCCTCCAAATTAGGTATCCTCTTCTTAGGATCCCTTTTACAGCTTGTCTATGCAAATGAGAGTACATTTGGGCATCCAACTTCCTCCAGCCCTCTGGAGCTCATGATGGAAGACACTGTCCCTTATCTTAGATTTCCCCGCAGCCAGCTGAAGCCTGACACATGAAAACCAAAAGCTTCCGTGTGTTGGATATTCTGCTCTCTTCCCCTAGCCTCTCTAAGCTCTCTGTTTCTGTCTTTAATGCCTTCCATGCCTATTTTTCTCCGCTTCATTCTTCTCTTATGGAGGGAAATGGTTTTCTCTGCTTGCAGGTCCATGGCAAATCCAGGTCTGATATTTCTGAACTGATATGCCTAGTGCCTAGAGCTAGCTGCTTACACTCCTGGTCCAAAACTTTCAGGAAAAAGTAACAGAATTGGCATAGCTTAGTCCACCCTTTATCTGATTAGAAGTGACCAGAGGGGACAGGTCTCAGAGCATGCTGCCTACTCTGTTGATTGTAGGAAAGACATTCAGAGAAGTGAAGGGAGCTAGTAGGCACCATGGCACATCTACTCCAGTATTTTAACAGCAATCCAAAATATTCTAGTTATCTCCAAAAGTTTCCACTGTGATCAACACACAAAAGTAAATTCCTGTGGCAATATTTGTGTTAATATTTTTATGGGCCTGCCCAGCCACAGTTAATATAGCTTTTATCAGACAATAAAATAATTACTGTTGCAAAAAGTATACATATTATTTCTAGATTGTGAGTTGCACTATGGTTAATTCAAAAATCTTCCAAGAGTGAAAAATGCATTAAATGTGGAGATGAAATCCAGTGGATGGAAATATACAACTGAGTATGTAAACTGAAAATATAAACTGAATATGTTTCAAAATAAATGTGAAAAAAGGAAAAAAAGTACAAGTAGTTATGGCACCAAACTTCCAGAGCCCGGACAAGTCCCTCAGATTTCCTAGGTTTTTGCCGTCTTGTGACTCAGCTTAGGCATTTTGAAGGTCTCTCTACTTTTAAAACTCTGATGCTTCTTTCCCCCCTTGCAAGTATTGTGTATGATCTAAAATCTAAAAAGGATTTCTTTCAAACAATTCACTGATTATATAAAGAAATGCATGAAAAAGAAAACAATATTTTTATCACTTGCATACTACCAGTAACAAATATAAATAGAAGGTATATTTTGTGTTTTTTCCCCCCAAAGTAATTTCTATAGCTTGTAATACATCTATTCATTTTGAATCTGAACTTTAAAATTCCAGTTGGTATTTAAAAAGCACCAAGTCCCTGAAGACACAGATAACATTTTTTGATGCCAAAAGGTGAGTTTTTAATTAAATAATTTCAGATATGTTTACTGAGCAGAAAGTATGAGATTAACTTTTCATTCCTTGATTTTGTGCATTGAATACATACTTAATTACAGATGTTTTTCTTGGTATTTAAAAAAGTAAGATATTTGCTCAAATGAATGCAACCATATGGCATGATGAGCACCGCAGGAAAGCAAACACCAAGTCTTGTGCAGATTAAGTGTAGAAGGAAACAGAGTAGATGAAGTATGATGAAATGGTCATGAAAACAACTTCTGGTCTAAGGCCCAACATAAGTTAGGATAAAATTAAGAGAATCTGGAAGTAGTTCTAAAGTAAATTTAATAAGCATTACTGGACCTTTCTAATTCCCGTTGGCTTGGTTTTCATGACCACCTACCTACTGGGATAATCTTTATTGCATTTTTCATAGGCGTAGTTTCATAGGCAGTGTCTACACACCAGAAAAACAACAAAATGTTTAATTTAATCAAGTGGCTCACCAGACAAACTACTGGATGGCGGAACTGGCAATTTCAGAGAGAACACAGTCAGTCTAGAAGTCACTTTCAGGTGTAGTACCAACCTAATCAGAGATGATTAAGAAAGATAATTCAGACAAATTCCACCACCAATAAAATATCTAGTCCAAAGTTTCATGAGATTTTTTTAAACAATTTAAAACAACTAAACTATAATGTCAGAAATCAAAAAAGTTAAGAATATAAATCACTTGTGGCAGACATAGGAATGTAAGTCAAGATAATTATGATGAAATCACTTACTGCAGCTCCACTTCCTCCCCAAGCACCTATGTATATTCAGATGGTGAACAACTATTGCAAAATCCACAGGGCTCCTCCATGCGCTGCTCAGAAAGATGTTGCTGGGGAATTTCAGAACTGCAAATTCAAGCAAACCTGGGACTCCAAGCAGACACTGAAGAGAAAGAGAGGCTTCCTCTTTAAGGCACCAGGGCAGCCCAGCTAAGGCTGGAGTGAGTGCAGCAACAGCTCGATCTAAGCTTGATGCAGATGAGAAGAACAGACCTTAACAAGGGTCTTATGGTTGATGAGGAGAACAAGACAAGGATCTATGGCAAAGACAGTCCAGGTTTGGGAGCTGCAGGGTGAACAAATTCCAGGTGAGCTTCATTTTCCACATTAGTCTCAGGTGGACTTTTTAATGGCCTAGGTTACCTGTGTTAAATCTCCATTCTGTCTAGAATTTGTGCCTTATCTTTGCCTCTAAATGGCTAGGCTGTAAGAGCAGAGTGAAGAATGCAATGCTGACAAAGATCAAACAAATTAAGCAATAAAACTGCCCGGTTCTCCTTTCACAAAGAAGCTAAGGGAGACGCTAGGCCCAATCTGCATGGAAACTTGAATGAGATTCTAATTTGGAAGAAATCTGCTGAGAGCAACACAGTCGCTTCTGCTGAGAAGTCTATGTAGCAGATTTGGAGGTGAAAGATACAAAACATGGTCAAGATTTCAAAAGACTAGCCGAAGACTGTGGATAATTAGTACATAGCAGAGGAAACAGAACCAACAGGAGAAAATGAGTGTGGATAAAGTGAAGGTTCCTGTGGCCAGGATTCTCCTCTGGCCCTGGTCGGCTGGCTCACTGCATACATGTGGGCAGTATGTCGTCACTGACTCTATATAAAGAGCTCCGCCCAGTGCTCTGGGCTGCACGGTGGCACAGCCGCACAGATGCAGGAGAGCAGAGACTAGAGTGGTGGCAGAGCCATGGACAGAGACTGAAATGGCTGCGGGGGTAGAGAGGCCCAGAGGCAGAGACTGGCTCGCTGCATGCAGACTCGCTCTGAGTGGACAGGATTCTAGTGGACTGACCTGAGACTGTGGAAATAAAATTGGGTATAAACCCTTTCACCCCAAGAACATTCCACTGTCATTTCTTTGGTCACATTGAATCCACAGTGAACTTGTCTGGGGCTGAAGCCCATTGGCAAGACAAGGAGACATTAGAAACATAAATTAAGTTGTAAATGATGAGTCTTTGGTAGCTGGTGAATGAAGTTTGTTTTGAAAAAGGCATACAAACTTTTAAATTTCAGACATACAAAGTATGCCTTACTTTGTGATTTAGATATTATTAAATTTTTAGATTTCACACCCTTCCCTGCTCCAAAACTCACATTAAAAAAAACACTTCAGGAATAATCAATGCAAATCTGTCTCCTCAAGAACCCTTGGACAAGTCATCCTGCATGCCCAGAATCTAATCCTCATAAAACTCTGTCCATCACTCCCTATTGTCTTTCTGAGGGTATCAGCCCTGGGCAAGTTCACTATGGGTTCAGTGAGACTGAGAAATGACAAAAGTGGAATGTTCTTGGGGTAAGAGGGTTTATACCCAGCTTTACTCTCATGGCGGTAGGTGGGTCAAGCACTAGAATCACGTCTGCATCCAGCAGTCTGCAGGTCTGTAATCCTCCTCTGTCTCCGCCTCCACGCAGAGCACTGGGCAGAGCTCTTTGTATAGTGACTCAGTCAGTAGAAGCTCATTGCCTAACAAGTGTGGAAGCAGTATCCTAGCAGGAGGCCAGTTACATCATCAAGTAGTTTAGGGTCAGGTGATGATCCTGGCCATAGGAACTTCCATTTTCCCCACACTATACAATGACTTTGTCAAGGTCAGTAATGATTCCAACTGTTAAATTAACTGGCCAATTTTTAGTTCTCCCCCACTTGACTTGTCAGCAGCATCTGATGTAGCTGATCATTTTCTCCTCCTTAGACTCCTTCTTTACTTGGCTTCCATGATAACACATTCTAGGTTTTCTGCCTGCCTCCCTGGCTTCTCCTTCTTAATCTCCACTGATGTATTTTCCTCATTTCCCTGCCCTCTAAACATTAACATTCCTCCACTATCAGTAGTTAAACCTCTCCTCTTCTCAATTTACACTTTTGAGATTGCATCAAATTTCGTAGATTTAAATATTATCTGTATATTTGTGGGGAAAATGGAAGTTTTTATGGCCAGGATCCTCACCTGACCCTGAACTACTTGATGATGTAATTGGCCTGCTGCTAGGCTACTGCTCCCACACCCATAGGCAATGAGCTATTACTGACTGAGTCACTATATAAAGAGCTCTGCCCAGTGCTCTGGGAGGAGGCAGAGCTGGAGGAGGACTACAGACCTTCAGACTGCTGGATGCAGATGTGATCTGAGTGCTTGACCTACCACCAGAGAATAAAGCCAGGTATTTTTACCCCAAGAACATTCCATTGTCATTCCTTAGTCCCAATGAATCCATAGTGAACTTGCTGAGGACTGAAACCTTCAGGCAAGACAGTACTAATACTTCAAAAGTGTTAACTATATTTATCACCCCAACTGAATTCCAGATACATATTTCCAACTGCTAACCCAGTATCTCTACTTGGATAACCAAAAATCATCTTGTGATGGCTAATTTTACTTAACTTGAATGAGCTGCAAGATCTCCAGATATTTAGTGAAATATTATTTTGGGGTATGTCTGTGAGGGTTTTTCCAAAGACAATTTTGAGTTGATGGTCCTCCCCACTGTGCACAGTATTATTGAATTTGTTGAGGGCTTGACTAGAAGAAAAAGGTAGAGAAAGGTTGAATTCACAGTCTACCTGACTGACTCAGCTAGGACGGTGATCTCCTCCTGCCCTTGGCACTCACGGTTCTGCCATCTCCATACCCAGGCAGGAGTGTCTACCACTGGCTCTCTGGCTTTCAGATTCAGACTACAGTACCAGCTTTCTTGGGTCTCCAGCTTGCAGATGATACACTGTGGGACTTCTCAGCTTCCTAATATGGTGAGCCAATGACTTACAATAAACCTCTTCATATATATATATCCTTTTGGTTTCGTTTCTCTGAAGAACCCTGTCCAGTACATGTCTGAAACTTAAATGTCCAAAACTGAGCTGCTGATCCGTACTTCACCCAAACTAGTTCCTCTTGCATTCTTCCCCAACTCATCTCATGGTGATTAAATCCTTCCAATTGTCCATCTAAACCTCGATGTCACCCTGGGTTTCCATCTTACTTTCATATTCCATCTCTCAGAAAATTCTGGTAACTTTATGCTTTAACTTATATTTAACTTGTGTTTTTAACAGGATGAAACCATATTCATTTGGTTTGACTAATTTGATGAGAGTTGAAAAGAAATGCAAATGTATTATAAGGATCTTTCTTTATCATCCTTGGGAGAGTAATAGTGATATAATATGATTCCAAAAAATACCAAAGGCCAGAAATCCAGTGTTAAGTAACGTCTGTGTGGTCTTAGTCTACTTAGCTACTTTCCATATGCTCTTCTAAGAAATGGGGATATGGACACCTAATCTGTAAAGGTTGTTTTAAGAAATAAATGGAATATAAATTTCAAGAACAATGAAATGCCAAATGAAAATAGGCACTTACAATGCAAAATATTGGTGAGCTAAAGCACCATAGTAGTAGGTCAGCTGAGATGTGGACTCTTTGGAGACAGAGCTACTTAGAAACAAAAGGGTATGAGATAGGAAACTGAGCTCAGCAAAAGTAGAATCCATAGAAAGTACATAGATTTCCTCTCTTGAGAACTCATTAAAATTGCACAATTCTCACAATGCTTTGAGTATCATGAATACCAATGTACACACATATTATACACACATCTCCCACCATACCTGCTAACACCTTCCCCTACCCCAAACACACACACGACATGCTAATATAAAAGAAAAAAGGACAAAATAGAAGCCCAGGATTGGCTGATGGAAGCTACAGATACAGTTCCTGGAGAAAGAAAACAGAAGGGTCCCAGCAGCCCAGTCAGCTCTAGCCCAGGACAGCCCACAGGTTTACAGTGCTAACTGACATGACGGGGTAACATGATACCGACGTCAGCAGAGGTGCACCCAAGGCCCAGCTCAGAATGACCCTTTGTTCCTGGGTATAAAAAATATAAGAGAGTGGAAATGAGCCAAAGGGGCAACAGAGAATGAAGCCAGAACTCCAAGATTCCATGGATAATGCCCCCAAAAACTTAGACCTCCTCTCAGGTTAAAGGGGCGGTGAAGTAGTTACCCACTAGTCTTCGACTGAAACACCCTGTCATGGTCTCAGGTTTACTTCCATGGAAGTTTAGGTGACCTGATCTCTGGGACACACCAAGAATCAGTGATTATCACCTGTGGGCATGGACGAGGCCTAAGGAAAGGGGAGGGTCAATAATTCAACTTAGAGAAAAATGAACTTGTTCTTTGTGCTGTCTTCCTAGACCAGAGCTTGTCCGATATTTATGAGCCCGCATCTCACCTGGGGGTTGTCGAGATGCACATTCTGTTTCAGTAGTTCTGGGGCAGAGCCTGAGATTAGGCATTTTAACAGGCTCATTGCGCCTTCTTCTGGCCGTGACCTACTGCATCACTCTTGTTGGACTCCTATCATTTAAACTCTACATGTAAAAAGCAGGGATTTCACTGAAATATTGGGTTTCCTGGTTCTCTTAAAATTGGACGGGAGGCATCACTGGCCCTGAAGTTTTCTGTGACAGCCACCAGTTGGCGCTGAGTGGGATTTACCCCTTCCAGAGAAGGCATGCTCCCTCCCACTCCGGGACCCCTCACGGCCCAGGGCATCTCCAAGAGCAGCGAAGGCCAGTTTGCTAGTCACCATGCAAATGCAGGTGTTTTTCCAAACCCATGTCTCTGTCAAAACTGAGAAAACAAACTTAAGCCAAGTTGTATCATGTCAAAACTTTTCCCGTATCACTCATTTATATTATATGCCAATCCCCTTTAAATTTTTGACTCTGTCACACCTGGGCTTCTTCGACTATTTCCAGGACCTAAGACAAAGCCTGGCAGACAGAAACATTTCTGCTGGAATATAGAGACTCAGAAGCAAGAGCCTTCTTTTGGAATCCTTTGGTTTACCCTGTTTTCTAATATTAATATTTCCACTATGAAACTGGGTTTAATATGTTGGCAGATCTAGGAAATATATTCTTATCTACCTACAGTGAACATACAGGTTCACAGTCAACCTTGTAGATGAATTCTGTGGCCTGACAAACCAGAGCATGGGGCTGCAGAGATCTGCCTCTTGAAAAAGATCTTGATGACTTGTATCAGAAATTATGATAAAATTAAAAGTGCAACCTGACTATATATTGCTTAATTCATTTGTTTTTTAACATTGGCATTTTCTCAGTTTTGTGACAGATTTCCATTGTCCTAAAAACATCATAAGAGTCTCTTCTTTTTTCTTTTGTACTGGAAATTGAGATCAAAAGGCAAACTAAATGGCCACAAGAGGTCAGAATAAAATTAAATCCTATTTTCACTGGTTATAGATCATAATTTATACTTTTATATGAGCTCTTTGTAAAGGAGTGGGACACATGACTCCGCTTATCAGATCTGTGTATTTCGCTTAAAAAGAAACATTTGGGTAAATGTTTCCAGACAGAATTTTTTTAAGTGTTTTAAAAGTTAAAGCACTTTTAAGTATTTTTTATACTACCACATATATATATATACATATATAGTGGTACAGGATAGAATGGCATGGGGGGAAGACAGATTTGAAACAGAATCATGTTACCTACTGAAAGTAGACACTTTTAAATATTTAAGAAAATCTAAAACTGTTAATATATCTTTATACAAAACTGAAAAGTAAAATTTTGCATTTAGAAGAGAACTGTTGAGAACATTAACAACACAAAATCAAAGCAAACTAACAGAAAGACAGGTTCTAATCAAAATACTTACCTTGCAGTTGGAGAGTTTACTCTAAGTTTTGATATCTTACAGCATGGCCAAGGCTCAAAAAATATTCCCTTTATTGTTTACTATGAAATGATTGACTAGAAAGTTTTAAAAATTATACCATCCACAATCTACCTTCCTTCCACAAAATACACACACACTAAAATTCCTTAAAAAAAATCCATTTTAAAATTGGGGCAGCTGCAAATAACCAGTAAGTCTCTGTTGACTTTACACGTGTCTGTTGGAACTTGATGTTCCCACACCCTTTACTGCGCCCTGTCATTAGGGTCCTAGCCATGCAAGACCTACATTGGATGAATCTGTGCAAGTATGTATTTTTCAAGAAATACTGCTGTCCTTTTCTTATTTCTCTTTTTTCTGGTACAACTCATCACCTCATCTTTCTTTCAAATGTGCCGGAATTACTCCTCTACAGGTGAGGCATTTGGTGTCAAGAAAATAGGAATATGCAAGTAGTAGCTGCTAGAGGAGGCACACTAGATGGCACCCTCCAAAGATGCTCCGCTAGGCAAGCACAGTGCTTTACAAAGACTTTAGCTAGCTTTTCATGCTAATTTCACATGAAATAACGGATTTCTGGCTTCTTCTGAGAATTGGCAAGATCTGGCAACACTGGGTCCACATTCTGGCATATCAATGGTGAGCTGGAGCAGTTCCTTTAATATGGAGCCTGTACTTTTCAGTTAGCCAGTCCCCTTCACCACACCAGGTTGCTTCCTATATCCAGCCCTTTACACACATGTACTTGTCTAGTTCCTGTAGACGTTTCTTTGAGTTTATAATTCCTGTGTTAGGTATTGGTTCATTCTTTCTAATTCTGCTAGCTGCAGTTGCTAGGGTTTGTTAAAATAATGAAATTCTAAGAATATTTTTTCCTAATAATCAAGCCTATTTTATTATCAGTATTGTTTTCCAAAACTCAAATCACCAAATTTTTATATTACCATGAACTCTTACTTAGAGCAAGACTTAAAGATATATAAGAGATGTATATTTTTTCTACCTTTTATCTTGGTTTACAAGCTTCATTTTGAATCTTATTTCATGGATAGAAACCTTTTTAGGTTATATTCATAATTGTCATGCTGGGAGGCTGGTGACAACAACTGGAAAAATATCTAGGGAAGGACTAGAGTTCCAAAGTCAACAGACCAAAGTAAAGAAGTTTCTGGAAATGAAGAGGTAAGGTGGAAGCTCATCAAATTATGCATTTGTAAGAGGAAAGCAAGTTAGTGTCAAGAAGTCAGAGGGAGGCTGTAGCACTGCTGGGCAAAAAAAAGTTCTACACCATCCTTGGTATTTTCTGTAGGAAATGGTAGCTCTTGGTCTACAGTGTTTTAAAGAACACATTAGCATAACTAGGTAGGAGAGAGCAATATTATGATTACACTTGAGGTTGTCATTTTAATATCAAAATTAAAAGGAAATTTTAGAGCACCTTGAAGATGCTTCTGCAGGTCTGACAAACTCTGTCTGCTTTAAATATCACCGGAAAAAGTATTGAAGCTCCTGAAGCTGCTGAAGCCACTATTCCAAAGCCTTAGTGGAGCAAATTACCCTCTTGCTAACCAACTCTATGATCTTGAACCCTTGATTTTATCTTTGAGCAAACATCATCCTTTTAAGGCATTATTTAGCTTGCCAGCACAATTTCAATTCCCTTTACTTAGACTGACTATCTGATTTGTCATATTAAAAGGCTATTTTTATCAATTCACTTATTGAACAGGTGCTTTCTTTATTAATACATGCATATGACGGTATCAGTGTAGGTATTCTGTGTGGTTCAACTCTAAATACATTAGTTGATGGACTTTGACTCAATCTTCTCTTCTTTCTTTCTTTTATTTTGGTATTGTTAATGTACAATTACTTGAACAACATTATGGTTACTAGGCCCCCTATTATCAAGTCCCCCCAACATACCCCATTATAGTCACTGTCCATCAGTGTAGCAAGATGCTATAGAATCATTACGTGTCTTCTCTGTAAATACTGCATTTCCCATGTTCCCGCACCCCACTACATTATGTGTGCTAATTGTAATGCTCCTTTTTCCCCCTTATCCGTACATTCCAACCCATTCTTCCAAGCCACTTTTCCTTTGGTAACTACTATTCCATTCATGGGTTCTGTGAGTCTGCTGCTGTTTTGTTCCTTCAGTTTATTCTTTGTTCTTATACACCACAGATGAGTGAAATCATTTGATACTTGTCTTTCTCCGCCTGGCTTATTTCACTGAGCATAATACCCTCTAGCTCCATCCATGTTGTTGCAAATAGTAGGATATGTTTTCTTTTTAGGGCTGAATAACATTCCATTGTGTATATGTACCACATCTTCTTTATCCATTCATCTACTGATGGACACTTAGGTTGCTTCCATTTCTTGGCTAATGTAAATAGTACTGCGATAAACATAGGGGTGCATATGTCTTTTTCAAACTGGGCTGCTGCATTCTTAGGGTAAATTCCTAGGAGTGGAATTCCTGGGTCAAATGGTATTTCTATTTTGAGTTTTTTGAGGAGCCTCCATATTGCTTTCCACAATGGTTGAACTAATTTACATTCCCACCAGCAGTGTAGGAGGGTTCCCTTTTTTCCACATCCTTGCCAACATTTGTTGTTGTTTGTCTTTTCGATGTTGGCCATCCTAACTGGTGTGAGGTGATATCTCATTGTGGTTTTAATTTGCATTTCTCTGATGATTAGCAATGTGGAGCACCTTTCATGTGCCTGTTGGCCATCTGAATTTCTTCTTTGGAGAAATGTCTGTTGAGCTCCTCTGCCCATTTTTCAATTGGCTTATTTGATTTTTGTTTGTTGAGGTGTGTGAGCTCTTTATATAATTTGGATGTGAAACCCTTATCAGATATGTCATTTATGAATATATTCTCCCATACTGTAGGATGTCTTTTTGTTCTACTGATGGTATCCTTTGCTGTACAGAAGGTTTTTAGTTTGATACAGTCCCACTTGTTCATTTTTGCTTTTGCTTCCCTTGCCGGGGAGATATGTTCATGAAGAAGTGGCTCATGTTTCTGTCCAAGAGATTTTTGCCTACGTTTTTTTCTAAGAGTTTTATGGTTTCATGACTTACATTCATGTCTTTGATCCATTTTGAGTTTACTTTTGTGTATGGGGTTAGACAGTAGTCCAGTTTCATTCTCTTACATGTAGCTGTCCAGTTTTGCCAACACCAGCTGTTGAAGTGGCTGTCATTTCCCCATTGATAATCCATGGCTCCTTTATCATATATTAATTGACCATATATGCTTGGGTTTATATCTGGGCTCTCTATTCTGTTCCACTGGTCTATGGGTCTGTTCTTGTGAGGGTACAATATTGTCTTGATTACTGTGGCTTTGTAGTAGAGCTTGAGTGCAGGGAATGTAATTCCCCCTGCTTTATTCTTTCTTCTCAGGATTGCTTTGGCTATTCAGGGTCTTTTATAGTTCCACATGAATTTTAGAACTATTTGCTCAAGTTCATTGAAGAATGCTATAGGTATTTTGATAGGGATTGCACTGGATCTGTAGATTGCTTTAGGCAGGATGGCCATTTTAAAAATATTAATTCTTCTTAGCCAAGAGTATGGGATGAATTTCCATTTATTAGTGTCCTCTTAATTTCTCTTAAGAGTGTCTGGTAGTTTTCAGGGTATAGGTCTTTCACTTCCTTGGCTAGGTTTATTCCTTGGTATTTTATTCTTTTTGATGCTTCTGTGAATGGAATTGTTTTCCTGATTTCTCTTTCTGCTACTTCATCTTTAGTGTATAGGAACATAACATATTTCTGTGTATTAATTTTGTATCCCATAACTTTGCTGACTTCAGATATTCGATCTAGTAATTTTAGAGTGGATTCTACAGGGTATGTACAAAATCATGTCATCTGCAAACAGAGACAGTTTAACTTCTTCCTTGCCAGTCTGGATGCCTTTTATTTCTTTGTGTTGTCTGATCGCCGTGGCTAAGACCTCTAGAACTATGTTGAATAAAAGTTGGGACAGTGGGCATCCTTGTCTTGTTCCTCATCTTAAAGGAAAAGTTTTCAGCTTCTCACTGTTAAGTATAATGTTGGCTGTGGGTTTGTCATATGTGGCCTTTATTATGTTGAGGTACTTACCCTCTGTACCCATTTTGTTGAGAGTTTTTATCATGAATGGATGCGGAATTTTGTCAAATGCTTTTTCAGCATCTATGGAGATGATCATGTGATTTTTGTCCTTCTTTTTGTTCATGTGTTGGATGATGCTGATGGATTTTTGAATGTTGTACCATCCTTGCATCCCTGGGATGAATCCCACTTGATCATGATGGATGATCTTTTTGATGTATTTTTGAATCCAGTTTGCTAATATTTTGTTGATTATTTTTACATCTATGTTCATCAAGGATATTGGTCTGTAATTTTCTTTTTTTGTGGTATCTTTGCCTGGTTTTGCCATTAGAGTGATGGTCTTGTAGAATGAGTTTGGGAACATAATTCCCCGTCTTTTATTCTTCCTTCTCAGGATTGCTTTGGCTATTCAGGTTCTTTTGTGGTTCCATATGAATTTTAGAACTATTTGCTCCAGTTCATTGAAGCATGCTGTTGGTCTTTTGATAGGGATTTCATTGAAACTGTAGATTGCTTTGGGCAGAATGGCTATTTTGACAATATTAATTCTTCCTCTCCATGAGCATGGATGCATTTCCATTTATTGGTATCTTCTTTAATTTCTCTCATGTGTGTCTTGTAGATTTCAGAGTATAAGCCTTTCACTTCCTTGGTTAGGTTTATTCCTAGGTATTTTATTCTTTTTGATGCAATTGTGAATGGAATTGTTTTCTTGATTTCTCTTTCTGCCAGTTCATCATTAGTGTATAGGAATGCAACGGATTTCTGAGTATTAATTTTGTATCCTGCAACTTTGCTGAATTCAGATATTAGATCTAATAGTTTTGGAGTGTATTCTTTAGGATATTTTATGTACAGTATCATGTCATCTGCAAACAGGAACAGTTTGACTTCTTCCTTGCCAATCTGGATGTCTTTTATTTCTTTGTATTGTCTGATTGCAATGGCTAGGACCTCCAGGACTATGTTGAATAAAAGTGAGGTGAGTGGGCATCCTTGTCTTGTTCCCGATGTTAAAGGAAAAGCTTTCAGCTTCTTGCTGTTAAGTATAATGTTGGCTGTGGGTTTGTCACATATGGCCATTATTATATTGAGGTACTTGCCCTCTATACCCATTTTGTTGAGAGTTTTTATCATTAATGGATGTTGAATTTTGTTGAATGCTTTTTCAGCATCTTTGGAGATGATCATGTGGTTTTTCTCCTTCTTTTTGTTGATGTAGTGTATGATGTTGATGGATTTTCGAATGTTGTACCATCCTTGTATCCCTGGGATGAATCCCACTTGATCATGATAGATGATCTTTTTGATGTATTTTTTAATTCGGTTGCTAATATTTTTTGAGTATTTTTGCATCTATGTTCATCAGGGATATTGGTTTGTAATTTTCTTTTTTTTGTGGTGTCTTTGCCTGGTTTTGGTATTAGAGTGAGGTTGACCTTGTAGATGAGTATGGGAGTATTCCCTCCTCTTCTACTTTTTGGAAAACTTTAATGTTGATGGGTATTAGGTCTTCACTAAATGTTTGATAAAATTCAGCAGTGAAACCATCTGGTCCAGGAGTTTGTTCTTAGGTAGTTTTTTGATTACCAATTCAATTTCCTTGCTAGTAATTGGTCTATTCATATTTTCTGTTTCTTCCTGGGTCAGCCTTCGAAGGTTGTATTTTTCTAGAAAGTTGTGCATTTCTTCTAGGTTATCCAGTTTGTTACCATATAATTTTTCATAGTATTCTCTCATAATTGTTTGTATTTCTGTTGTGTCTGTAGTGATTTTTCCTTTCTCATTTCTGATTCTGTTCATGTGTGCAGACTCTCTTTTTTTCTTGATAAGTCTGGGTAGGGGTTTATATATTTTGTTTAGTTTCTCAAAGAACCAGCTCCTTCTTTCATTGATTCTTTCTATTGTTTTATTCTTTTCAATTTTATTTATTTCTGCTTTAATCTTTATTATGTCCCTCCTTCTACTGATTTTGGGCCTCATTTGCTCTTCCTTTTCTAGTTTCACTAATTGTGAGTTTAGACTGTTCATTTGGGATTGTTCTTCTTTCCTGAGGTAGTCCTGTATTGTGATATATTGCCCTCTTAGCACCGCCTTTGCTGCATTCCACAGATTTTGTGGTGTTGAATTGTTGTTGTCATTTGTCTCCATATATTTCTTGATCTCTCTTTTTATTTGGTCACTGATTCACTGATTATTTAGGAGCATGTTATTAAGCCTCCACGTGTTTGTGGGCTTTTTCATTTTCTTTGTGTAATTTATTTCTAGTTTCATACCTTTGTGATCTGAGAAGCTGGTAGGTAAATTTCAATCTTTCTGAATTTACTGAGGTTCTTTTTGTGGCCTAGTATGTGGTCTATTCTGGAAAATGTTCCATGTGCACTGGAGAAGAATGTGTATCCTGCTGCTTTTGGGTGTAGAGTTCTGTAGATTTCTGTTAGGTCCATCTGTTCTAGTGTGTTGCTCAGTGCCTCTGTGTCTTTACTTATTTTCTGTCTGGTTGATCTGTCCTTTGGAGTGAGTGGTCTGTTGAAGTCTCCTAAAATGAATGCATTGCTTTCTGTTTCCTCCTTTACATATGTTAGTATTTGTTTCACATATGTCGGTGCTCCTGTGTTGGGTGCATATATATTTATAATGGTTGTATCCTCTTGTTAGACTGACTCCTTTACCATTATATAATGTCCTTCTTTATCTCTTGCTACTTTCTTCGTTTTGAAGTCTATTTTGTCTGATACAAGTACTGCAACTCCTGTTTTTTTCTCACTATTAGTAGCATAAAATATCTTCTTCCATCCCTTTACTTTCAGTCTGTGTATGTCGTTGGGTTTGAAGTGAGTCTCTTGTAGGCAGCATGTAGATGGGTCTTGTTTTTTTATCCATTCAGTAACTCTCTGTCTTTTGATTGGTGAATTCAGACCATTTACATTTAGGGTGATTATCAATAGGTATGTACTTATTGCTATTGCTGGCTTTAGTTTCGTGGTTAGCAAAGGTTCAAGGGTAATTCCCTTACTATCTAACAGTGTAATTTAACTCACTTCATATGCTATTACAAAAGCAACCTAAATATTCTTTTTTTTTCCTCCTTTTTCTTCCTCCTCTATTCTTTGTATGTTATGAATCATATTCTGTACTCTTTGTCTATCCCTTGGGTTGACATCTATTTAGCCTTAGGAATACTTCCATCTATAGGAGTCCCTCCAAAATGCACTGTAGAGGTGGTTTGTGTAAGGTAAACACTCTCAGCTTTTGCTTATCTCAAAATTGTTTAATCACTCCTTGAAATTTAAATGATAACTTTGCTAGATAGAGTATTCTTGGTTCAAGGCCCTTCTGCTTAATTGCATTAAATATATCATGCCACTCCCTTCTGGCCTGTAAGGTTTCTGTTGAGAAGTCTGATGATAGACCGATGGGTTTTCCTTTATATGTGATCTTTTTTCTCCTTCTAGCTGCTTTTACAAGTCTGTCTTTATCCTCGATGTTTGCCATTTTAATTATTATATGTCTTGATGTTGTCTTCCTTGGGTCCCTTATATTGGGAGACCTGTGCACCTCCATAGTTTGAGAGACTATCTCCTTCCCCAGACTGGGGAAGTTTTCATCAATTTCCTCCTCAATGACAATTTCTATCCCTTTTTCTCTCTCTTCTTCTTCTGGTACCCCTATAATGTGAATATTGGTCTGTTTGGATTGGACACACAGTTCTCTCAATATTCTTTCATTCTTAGAGATTCTTTTTTCTCTCTGTGCCTCAGCTTCTTTGTATTCCTCTTCTCTAATCTCTATTCCTTTTACGTCTCTTCTACTACATCTTATCTACTCTTAAATCCCTCCATTGTATGTTCCATTTCAGATATGGAATTTCTTAATGATTGAATCTCTGACTTAAATTCATTCCTGAGTTCTTGAATATTTTTCTGTACCTCCATAAGCATGTTTATAATTTTTATTTTGAACTCTCTTTCAGGAAGATTGGTGAGTTCAGTTTCATTTCGCCCTTTTTCTGGGGTTTGTGAGATTTTGGTATGAATCATGTTCTTTTGACTTTTCATATTTCTGTGTGGTGCCCACTAGTGCACAGATGCTCCAGTCTCTGGAGTTGCTCAGCCCCTAGGGTGAGGTTGGCACTTGTAGGGGAGCTGAGGCGGGGAGAGGAAAGATCTGTTTCCTGATTCTCGTCTGCAGTGCCTGTCTCCAGTGTCAGAGCCAGTAGGCCAAGCACGCAGGTGTAATCCTCTATGCTTTGCATCTTTAGCTGTTGTTGGCGGGGCCTCCCTCCGGCTGGCCTGATGCCGGCACTGTGATTGCCATTTTGAGAACCAGTGCCGGCAGGCTGGGAGGAAGGTGCAGCAGGCTGCATGTCACAGTTGGGGGCCTCGGAGATGAGTAGGCAGTCAGGGGGATGGAGAACCTGAAGCTCCTCAAAGTTCCCAACCAGCTGGGCAGAGCGCGCCCACACACCCTTGTTGAGCTCTCCTTTCTCCTGTGCACCAACCTCCATGAAAACCCCACCCCTTCAGCTGCCCTCTGGCTTCCAGAAAGCCTCTCAGACTTCCTGCCTTTCCTCTGACACAGAGCCGCCATATGTGGATCCCATCCTCCACAAATGGCCGGAATGTCAGTCTCTCAAGCACTCTACCTGTCTGAGCTCCCCAAAGTCCAGACCACTACACAATATAGGTTTCTGCTCACAAAGCAGATCTCAAGGGCTAGGTCTTTAGCAGTCCCAAGGTTCCACACCCTTCCTGCTCTGTTTCTCCTCCTCCCGACGGTAAACTGGAGCAGGGGAAGGCCTTGAGTCCCACCGGATTAAGGCTTTCGTACGTTACTCTGTTTCGTGAGGTCTGCTCTGTTCGTGAGGTCTGTTTGCGGTCTGGTTCAGCCTTCTTTGTTGTTGTTGTTTTAGGGTTAGTTGTGTTAATTAACTATATTTTTGTACTATTTGGTTTTGGGAGGAGTTCTCCGTCTCACCTTTCACCCTGCCATCTTTAATTTCCCTTGATCTTCTCTTCTTTATTCTTTTTTTTAACAATCTTAATTACTCTCCTGAGTTTTATGCTTAATGAAAAACTTCATACAGAAAGGAAGCAGAGAAAAGCCCGATGTAATAGTAAATTCCTAAGAAAAGCTTTAATTTGGTCGAGACCTCCATAAACTTAGAAAATTTAGAGCGTTAGAAAATTTACAGCATGATGTTAGTTGCAGTTGGTTATTCAGCTCATTTCTGAGGTTCTTAAAGTTAACAACTTTCTTTTCTTAGTCTCTTCTTGTTCTTCTAACCCTATTTTAAATTTATACAAACCTTTTCCTTACCATATAAGGAAAATGCCTTAGTTAGCTATAGAAGAAGTTCGTGTAACTATGTGAGTATTTCCAAGTACTTTTCTTCAGAAACTCACATCCAGTGACTTATTTATAGTTGTCACTCAGCAGCACTGAATGATTACCATGAAACTCATCACTTATGAACATTGTTATTTTACTTACTTAATATCAACGTTAGTTAACTACCCAATCATCATTACCTATCTCTCCTTTTCCTTTTTAAAAGCCAACATATACTTAGTACTTTTTACAAGGTACTGTACTAAGCACTTTATGCCTATTTCTCATTATTATCCCCATTTTGAGATAAGGTAAATGAAGCTGAATAGATTTAGATAATTTTCTCAAATCATACAGCTAATAAATGGTAATGCTGAATATAACCCAGAAATTTTTATTCTAGAGCTTGCCTCCTCTATGAATTTATGGAAAACTTTGGTGATCACTTGATGCACAAAGGAATAATTTCCCATCAGCAAAAAGACAAAGGGATCCTTCATCAACTCACCTTCACATTGAATGCTTCCATTCTGTGATAATAGGCTATGCCATGGGCTCACAACCTCAACATTTTACTGTAGATTAAACATGAGTCACATTTTGATAATTGATTAAACAATTAATTAATGAGGCCATGTTTGCCTTCCATTTTAATATTAGTTTTAATTATTTCTCCCTATTACCTATCAATATATTCTTAATATAGTACTCTGACCAAAAATTATCATTATAAATGTGTTCCATGGTCAGATAAGCTTGAGATGGTCAAATAAGTTTGAGAGACTTTTACGTGGGTCAGTTCCTCTGAACCCAGGAAACTGACAGAGTGCAAGGCTTGCTTTCTCAGGGGCCTTGGCAGACCAGTGCATGAGGGGTCATCCTGCAAGGCTACTGGTCACAGAGAAGTGAGGGGGGGGAGGATGAGGGATCAAGGACACCTTTTATGGGAAGGAAAATAAATGGCCAAGGGAATGCCAGCACTTGGGATGAATGCACTTGAAAGGCAGTGAAGCGTTAGCAGAAGAGTTACACAGGAAAGCAGGACTCCAATGCCATGTCTATAGTTCTGGGCTTTCGCACACAGAACCTTCACCTCAACTTGTTTCATTGCACAAGTGTTAAATCGCTAGTCTGTGTGTGATTTACATGACACAGTGCATCATATTAAATCAGTTTAACTTATATTGTGACTGACTGAAAAAATCTAATAAGCTATAGATAATAGGAGTGGGAATTTGTTAAAGAATCCTTAAAAAAAAAATCTAGATTTGAGAGTAAGAAAAATGAGATGGCCACTACCCCCAAATAGATGACATATATTTGTCTGCCAAAAATACAACTAGAAGATGTGAGAAAGGCCCTTTACGGAATATATGTTTAACATAATATGAAAACAATACTCACCACAGAAACATTTACTGAGTTAATATAAAATAATCTTTGGTAATAAATTCATACTGAATCACAGCATGGATAAAAAAGACTGCATCTAAATCACTGAGAAAATATATTTATTTTATTATTTCAATTTTACTTACCAATTTTTAAAGCAGCAACATTATGGAAAAGTTAGAATATTTCATCATGAACATTGAATTAATAGAGAGTCCTGCTGACAAAATGGCATAATCGTGCTTAAGAGAAGAAAGGGTGGAAAAGTATCCGACTAACCACAGGCTGGTTTGGAGAACTCTCTTGCATCTAAATTATTAAATCATTTATCATATTAGAATGTTGGGCATGGTTCCTTCCCTTTGAACTCTTTTCTGAAATGTTAAAGGCGTTTCAGATATTGAAGTGACTTGAAGCTCCTTCCAGAGCATGCAGCCTTCCCACAGAGTTTACGGACAGTGTTTAAGACACTGGAACACAGTCAATGAACGTTTACTGTGGAGAGCCTACTTTGTACAGAAAGTCATCTATATATTTTAAATTCTAACCCTATAGATGATTAAGTGAGATTCAGGGATATCTTTCTAAGTCAGCTATCTACCCTATGAGGTGACTGTCTAAATAGCAAAGCAAAACCGATGTTCTCTAAATTAAAAAGGAAAAGTAAGAGATTGACATATTTTCTTAATTCTAACCATGGATAACAGATATGAAGTACATATGAGCTTGGGCATAAAAAATTTTATTTGTTACATATACATATTTCTTTAATTAAAAAAAAAGATGTTGCAAATGGCAATGGTTTCAGGAAGCTTATTCATCAAAGTTTAACCAATAGCTAAGGTTTTATCGAATTTGAATTATAATTTGTTTAGAAGAAAAATTCATAAGACAAATCCTTATGAGACTAACATGAGGTATAATCCAAAGATTCAGTTCTAAGTCTTAGGTTTTTTTCTCTTATTTTCCCTCTTCACACGATTTTCATTTTGAGTACCTACCCAACCCAGGCTTCAGACAGGTTCAGGACAAGAGCGGTAACTACTGCATATACCCATAAAGAGCCCAAAGTTACACTGGCTGTGCTCTGTATATTCTGGAGAAGATTCTAGGTGCATATGAATGGTATAACTACTGGGCATATTTCTTATGCTCATGTGAGGACTCGAATTTCCTTCCACTATAAAGGTATGACTTATACTTGAGATTTTTAAAATTAAAATAAATTACACCCATTGAGAAAATATGAATAAACATGGTCTCCTTATTCTTGAGGGATTTATAATCCAATGTGTTAGACTAAGAGATAGATAGTGTATATTCGATATAATACGTTAAGTCTGAGATAGAGATACACACTTCATGATGATGGTGGGGGAAGGTATGGAAGTTCAGAGGAGATGGGAAAGAAATTTAACCACTAAACAGCAGGTTGTGTGAAGAGAAGCCATCAGTGTTACTAGAGCAGAGCAAAGAGGCTGCAAACGAATGCAGGAATCAGATCACGGCATTTTGGCATGCCACGCTGTGCACCCCGCAGCAGTGTGGAGCACGGTGATGTGATGTGGTCAGATTTACATTCCTCAGGCAGCAGATTGGTTGGGAGGTGGTAAGACTGGATTGGGACTATCAACAAAGTGCCTTTAGAGAGTACAGATGGGAGACAATAATGACTGGAACTGGGGCACAGTAGTGGGGATAGATAGGAGATGGAAGGGTGAAGACATATTTAAGACATAAAACAAGCAGGACTTGGTGACTGAGTTGATAAAGGAGTGAGGAATAGACATTTGGCTTATATAAATAAATAAATGAAGTTGCTTCTAACTGGGAGGAGAAATTGCCCCCCAAAACGGTATTTTTTGCTTAAATAAAAATATTCTTAAATGGAAAGATTCAATTGCTTCCACTGTTAGGAAAGGTGAGAAAGATCATGGAACCAGATCTCACTTTGGATTTAAGTCAGTCTGAAGCAAGAGGACAGTCAGGGAATGGCTCATTTTGCTTTAGCAATTTTCTTTTCAGAATGTGGTCACCCAAATGTATTAAGTGCATGGTAACAGATCATTACTCAATAGAGGAACTAAGGGAAGGAGAGGGGCATAGGTAGAGAAGTTTAGAATGAATACTAGAAATCAGTACCAATTGAAGATCTGGGCATTTTCTTAAAATTTTTGAATCAGTATTACTAGAATCAAATTAGGGGAGTAAAAATACTCCCCTGGGGGAAATACAACCTGCAAAAAGTGATCAATCTTCTCCATATATGACTGACATAACTTTTATTTCTATGTAGACGTTTACTGTACAACAAACTATTATGCACATATTGAGCATTTATTCTGCACAAGACACTGTTTTTGGAGGCTATCATTTTTATTTTTCCTGAAGAAACATGCATAACTGTAAGCAAGCAGCAGCGTGACCTTTGGCAAACTACTCAGGGTCGTTAGACTTCAAAATTGATTGTTTGTATAATTAGACCATCAGACTCTAAGGACCTTTCCAATTCTGTGACATAAATGGGGGAACCCAAACACCTTTCACTCTAATAAAACATTTATTAACTCCTAGAAAGCTTAATATTTTAATTGTTTTTCTCCTAACATATAGAGGGATAATCTCATATTTTCTGGATAAATGATAAGACCTTTACCTTAAAGCAAATGACACAAAATTCAACATGATAAACTAACCATGGTAGATGTTATACTGCAAGAGTATAGGCTTTCCAAAATACAGAGAAGATTCCAGAAATGCTCCATCCCTCATCATCACTACCCTTATCACCATACTTATAATAAAACACACCTATCATTTCTGAAAATGGGGTATATCTCATAATAATTTGGTATTTTCAACATTTCTTTTCCTCCCTCTAGATTTTTACTAAATTGGTGGTGAATCTGAGAATTGCAAAAATAAATAATCAGATCTACCATTTATCAAGATTTGGAGCTGCTTCTTGGCACCACGCTAAAGGGCACCCAGTTATTAAAGGGACCAACTGGCCTCAGAAAGCAGCTCGGCCTCCTTTACTTGAATGAGCTATAAAAAAGCTCTGAGCTGCATTTTAAATTACTACAGGATCACATGAAAAAACATTTCAGGTAGCCAAATGTCATCTGTATTGTACCTCTTTTATAAAATAATGGCAGGGAAGTATAATCAATCTTTTCTAGAAAAGATTTCCAGCTGGACCTGTGATTTCTAGTTTCCCTGTGCTAAACTGAAAGCTACAGAAACAAAAATAACCACCAAATCATAACACATCAAAAACCTAGTGCAGCAGAGACCATCTTTGAGAAAAAAAGAAAAATTAACTCTATTTAATGTGAAACATGCCAATCAGTGCTCATGCTCTCTGTCTCTCAGTAAACAGATTAGAAGAAAATAACTTTTTAACCAAATGTAATTTCAAGTGATTTTGCTGACCAGGGGGAAGGCTGTAGAAGACTGCCAGCCATTTTCCAGGAATGCTAATGGATGTTTAAATCCAATCCTGATACACACGTCATGCAAGAGCCCTGCTGAGATCTGAGATACTAAACATCTGCACACACTGTAGCGACCTGAGATCTCACCTGGGAATACAGTGCACTCAAGCGCTGGAGTCGGGTGGAAAGAGAGAGAAATCTTAAAGCTGGCTCCCAAGTTCAAAAATTGTAATAAAAATTTCTTTAAAAAATATTATTCCTTTAGCAAACTCGTATTTAGGCACACTTATACTTGAGATATACTAAGTTAAACTGAAGGAAAAATAAAAGCACTGATATGTAGGCATTTTGCCTGAGAAATAATTATAAAGTATCTGGTCATTAATTGGCAGAGTAGGTGGAGACAGCATCAGTGCATTGCACAACTCCAGAGGACGCTATTCACATGCTGTCTATGTAGATAGTAGCTACTGAAGCCCAGTGATTAATCTGAGCAACACTCCATAGAGGCTCTGGATAGAAATACCTGGAGGATTCCTACTTGCCTAAGGATTATCCCCCTCTTACCTAATATGGAGTCTCTGTAAAGTAACTTCACACTAACAGAATTGTCCATTTTCCTCACAAATAGGGGAAATCACATTTTACATATGCAACTCCAATAGGAGACATAAGCTGTTTGACAAAGAAAGGCTTCCTCCCTCAGGCTTCCTGCTGATATTTTCTCTAAATGAGAAATACAGTAAGAGGAACAGAACTGTGCCACTGGTTACATCTTTCACTGAAACGGAAGTTCAGACACATTTCTATGAAGTGTCATTGGAAAGTTGGGAAGGGTTGGGGCTCCTATTCACTCTTATGTAGGATGGATGGTAAAAGGAAAACTTATACTGATAGTAACTACTAGCATTTATTAGGTTCTTAAGCTAGACATGCTTCTACAAATATGATCACATTTATAATATCTCTATAAGGCAGAGATTATCACCATTATGCATTATTAAGGAAAATGAGAGAAGAGAACTTCAATCATTATCCAAGGTCCTGGTTAGTAAGTAGGAGAGCCAGTATTTGAACCCACATCAGTGAGACATTACACCTGCTCTGTACTACAAAATCATGGAAAAGATGACTGTGGCTTAACAGGAGAAAGTGCTTTTTAGAAAGTTATAGCTAATCAACAGTGAAAGAAATTGGCTTGTAAGGCAGTGAACTCTGTTAATCACACATAATTATTAACATCCATATACAGAACACTTTAAAGTTATAAAATAGTGTTCATATCATTATCTCATTCAGCCTTGTGGGCCAAATATTTTAATTGCCACTTACTGTGAACTCTGTGAACATGAATGTTGCATTATATAGAGAGTTTATTTGGATATCTACTAAAACAACTTGTTTGAAAACAGTATGGTTCCCTGAAGGTGTGGAGGAGAAATTTTTGAGCCTGGGGACCATCCAGAGTTACTTGCTTAATCTGGACTGTAACTCCTTTTACTAACTCATAAATAGTTCCTCTGGCATCAGCTGTATCTGGTGGCACAGAGATACCAAGCCAAGGACTGGCACAGTCTTCATACTGAGAGCTCTTCTCCCTACAAGTCAGGAAAAACCAAGAAATGGCTGCCTTGCACAGAGGGTATGGGGACACAGACATAAATACACACAGCTGGGAACTGAACATCTGCAAATGCAGATCTCCTCCCTATAAACATCCTATTAATCTGTATGAGATTGATATAAAAAGGTTAAATTTATTTCCTGAGCCATTTTCAGAAAGCAATTCAGGTAAGAATTTGACGGCCAAAGGTTGTTTTCAGAGCAAAGAGCAGATACAATGGGAACTCTCAAAACCATCATACAATTAAAAAAGTAAATATAATCAAAAGTCTAAGCTCCACACAACAGAGACCTCACAGTCAGATCAAATTAATCTTCTTATTTTTTAGAACAGTTTTGGATTTACAGAAATTGAGATGATAGTATAAAATTCCCATATACCCAGCACCCAACTTCTACTGTTAACATCTCATATTACTATGGTAGATTTGTTATCATTAATGAATCAGTGTTGATACATTATTATTAACTAAAATCCACAATTCATTCAGATTTCCTCAGTTATAAACCAATGTCTTTTTTCTTTTTTCTTTTTTTATGGAAGTATTGTTGATACACAATCTTGTATCGGTTTCAAACATACAACCAATGTCTTTTTTCTGTTCTAGCATCGCATTCAAGATACCTCAATGTATTTAGTTGACAAAACTGGTTAGGCTCCTCTTGGCTATGCTAATTTCTCACATTTCCCTTGATATTGATGACCCTGAGGTCAGTTTTGAGGAGCACTGCTGAAGTTTTTTGTAAATGTTCATCTTTCGGAATTTGATATTTTTCTCATGATTATAGTGAGGCTATGGGTTTTGAGGAGGAAATCTGCAGAGGTTAAGTGCCATGTTTTCACATCATATCAAAGGTAAATACTATCATATGATTTATCACTGTTGACATTGACCTTAAGCATCCAGCTGAGGTAGTGTTTGTCAGGTTTCTCCACCTTAAAGTTCTTTTTCCTCTCTCTCCCTACTTTCCATACTGTGTTCTTTGGAAGGTAGTCACTATTTGTAGACCACATTTAAGGAAGAGGAAGTTACGCTCCCCACTTTAGGTTGCGTATCTACATAAATTTATTTGAAATTCTTATGCATGGGAGAATTGTTTATTCTATTTATATATTCATTCAGTCTCCTTTATGTATATCAGTGGGATCATCAATATTTATTTCATACTTTGAGATAATAATACAATATTACCTTATGTTCTTGTCCTAATTGTTCCAGCTTTGGCCACTGGGAGGTCTTTTAGTTGACTTTGGTATGTCATTTTGACATATATGTATTGTTTCACTTGTTTGAGAACTTCCTTATTTATGACACTACAAGATACTTCTGGATCAACTTGTTCAGATGCATTTCTTGTTATAGAATCAATTGCTTCTCCAATGCTTTGATTAAAGAATGGTATTAGAATCCAAGATCTAGGTGAGGTATACTCTTGCTACTGGGATGTCCTTGCTTTTAGTCCCTCTCAACAGAAAGAGCAAAGAAATGTGTGTGTGTTTGTGTATATACTACCTCATGTATCTATATGTGTGTTTGTTTATTTCTATATTTAACCATCTGTATTTATATTATGCTAAACATGAATTCAAATGGAGGGTCCAAATCTAATCCATTACTATGTGGAGTATTCTAGACTCATTTCCTTGCTTATCTATAAATTCAAATTGCAACAATATCACATTAACTTTTAATTCACAAATTTCATTGGTACTCCCACCACAATCACCATCACCACCACCCAAACATGATCATGGCCCCTTTGGAAGTATATTCAAGTTAATTCTGGAGTCTCCAAAGAGTGCCTACCAATGGCTGTGTCAGGTCCAGCCACATTATGAATGCAATCTCTGATCTTTCTTTTCCTTTCCAGGTTCTATTTGCTGGTAGGGAATTCCATAGCCAGGAAAACCATTTCCTTACCATGTTAGAAGTCTTACAGAAGACAAGTTTTGGCAGGTTATTTGGTCTGGCTTTATAGGATTTAGGATCATTGCAATAGTGTCAGATATCACAGAGAGATCTCTGGGAACTACTTTTAATAAACGGAGCATTAGATGGCCTTGGGTGTGCTTGGTAGATAGTCTCACAGTGAATTCAGCAGCACTAGGTGGGGACATACCTAAAGTAGAAAAAACAATGACGGTAATGGAGCATGCTCAGTGTTTACAAAATGTACCCAGGAAAACTCATAGCATAGTGAGTGAATGTACTTCTAATATCACCTCAATTGAAATAAAGTAATATTTAGACAATGGAAAAAAGGAAAAGAAGCATTAATTTCATATAAAATATCATAAACACTTCTGGAGAGGAAAAGTGGATTGATCTAAATGGAATCAAGAAACTGGTTAGTACCAAATTTCTTGCAAATTATACAAGAAAGCATTAGACAGTGTCATCAAGACTGAGAAAAAAAGTCTATAAATCTACACTTTTATATCCAGCCAAGCTATTAATCGCACATAAAGGCAACATAAATTTGTTTTTAGACATGCAAGGCCTCAAAATATACTGTCATAAAACTATATTAAAAATAATTAGTGAAACCTTCATAGAGTATATATCAATGATACCTTAATAAAAAAATAATAATTAGAGGATTTATTCTCATTTTTTAAAAATGAATCTATTAATTAAAATAGTTAAAAGAAATACAGGTGAGCAAAAACTAATAAAATTTATATTGCTTAATAAATTTACTAATTTAAAAATAATTAACAATAAGTGGAATTAAAATCCCTAATGATATCAACACAGACATGAAATTAACAAGGGAGGGAATAAATAAAAGGGGAATGTTCTCAGTTTCTTTCCTTTATATATATATATATATTGAACTTTTTACAGCTTAATGTATTCTGGCATTCATTTCCTGTAACACTTAAAATATAATAAATTGATGTTATATTATAAATAAATGTAAAACAGTACTAAGAATTCTCAGTGAATTTCCTGCATCTTTTTGAGGAAGGAATGTTCATGGAAATACTATCTGGTGGGATACTTCTTAAATTTCAAATCAAGACAAGTCTTAAGTACTGTGATTAAGAACAAAAACTATCATTCTCTTATCTTTCAAAATACATACTGAGAATTCATAATCATTTCCATAGAGACTTTAGGTAGGAAAAATTATTTTTCATTAGAAAGCAGAAATAAAATGTAAGTAGGCAGCCAAATCTTAATATTCTGAAACCTTGACAAACTGATTAATCTGATTAACTTTCACACTAAACTGAAAGAATTGAAACCTGACTTATAAATCATCAATACTTCTTATATTTTAGCATGGGAAATGAATTTAAAACATATTTGTTTCTAAGTATGGTTTTTTCTATTGTCTTTATACTTTTTTTAAATAGAAAAACACCTTCCTCTTCCTGTTTAAGTCATGTTTCAAATGCATTCATCATACTTAGTGACAAAGAACTTCCAAATAAAATAAATGTGTGTGTATGCATTACTGAAGGCCAGAAAAGTCTTATTTCAAATTACTTTCAGGAACACTAAGAAAAAGTGAAGAACTCACTTATCAAGAAACAGGCTATTTACTTCATCTTTCATGAATGATCTCAAATTATTATGTTGATTCCACTTCCCCATCTTCCTGCTCCAACCTCCCTGAGTGCTGTGAATGCTTTTAAAAGTAAGAGCTATGTAGATTATTTATTGCACATTCATTTTCTCTCATGGCATCAGTGTTGAAGAAGTGGAAGGGCAATGACCAGTTCATGTAATCATAAAATATGATCTAACTTTAAGTCTGGTGATCTAGTATAACTGTCGTGTCCAAAACAATTGACCATGAAACCATTTATGATACGATATAATGATACAATACACAAAGCAATGGCTATAAAATAGTGATAGAAGCATAAATCAATTACATTTCCATATTTATTTAAATATCTACATTATTTATTTTAGAATTTTGATGAAAATAAGGACAAGAACAGATCACAGTATCAATCTCACACTACCCTATGCCTTGGAAAAAGACTACAAATCTGAAATGCTAATTTGCTTCTCCAATATGCCATATTTTTCTCAAAATACTATTAAGGCTAGGAGGAAATCATTTGAATCTCTACAAGTATTGCCTATTGATAGAGGAACACACAACTGGGGACAGGAAAACATTACAGACCACTCACTCATTAGTAATGGATTTGGACAAGAACACACATAGATTCATAAAAGCACATCAATGACTACCATTAAGAATGTATTCAAAATGTATCATCTAACATGCATTATACTATATACTTACTTCCATTCAATAAAATAATACTGAAAGAGTCAAAACCTGACTTATAAATCATCAATACTTCTTATATTTTATCCTGGGAAATGAATTTAAAACATTTTTATTTTTAACTATGTTTTTTTCTATTGTCTTTTATACTTTATATATGTTTTAAATACTCCCTATATATACCTATATACTTCCATCCAATAAAATAATAACTCCAATGAGCAGGAATATAATCAGAATACTGTCTATTTAGATAAGCAAATGATAACTGTTTTCCTTATATATATTCAATTTATTTATGGGTTCATAAATTCACTCCTTTAACAAATATTTATTGTCCATGTTCTATATACCAGGCAGTATTTTAGGAACTAAGAGTGCAACAGTGAACGAAACAACATCTTCGTTCTCACACAGTTAACATCCTAATTGGAAAACTAACTGATAATTATAAGGTACTGATAATTGCTCAGAAGAACAATAAATCTGGATAATGAGATAAGAAGTGATAAGGAGTTCTTTTCAGAAATGTAGTCAGAGAAGTACTTTTAAAGAGGAATCATTCGTGTAGAAAGCAGCATGAAATATGGGAATGAGCCTTGTGAATAGCTAAGGGTAAGACATATTACTAGAGAGAAGAACAACAAGTACAAAGGTCTCGATGTATGGAGTGTTCAAGAATAGAATTTAAATGTTTATAGTTTCTTGGCAGTTTGAAGGTAAAGGAGATTTCCAAAAAATATTTTTGGAGAAAATATATTTTTCCTTTTATAAAAAGAAATAACCACATAGACCTCCTTTTTACCTCTAAAATCTTGCCACATAAAACCATACCCTTGCAAAAGGGTTAGTTTTTATAAAGGTAAAATAAATATGTATTTCCTAATGAAATTTAGATTTGTTGTGCCACTTTGGTTAACTTACTCTTATGCATATTTTTGTACATTTTTCATGGAAGCTGTTAATTTCAAACACGGTAACAAAATTTATAGAGAGAAAGGAGAATGAAATAATCACTTACTGAACCACATGCCCATGCTTTCATTTACTCACTCTAACAATATATTTAGGCAGATATCATTAACCTCATTTTAGAGATAAAAAATCTAAAGCATCAAAGACTTGTATAACTTATTCCAGAGGAACTCCCCAAGGGGTAATTATAGTATATAAACCCATTCTAAGAGATCTCGAAGTTTCTGCCTTACACACAGGCAAGCTGTGGATAAAATGAGAGTTCCTGTGGCCAGGATTCTCACCTGGCCCTGGCTGATTAGCTCACTGCACAGCTGTGGGCAATACATGCTGTTAACTCTATATAAAGTGCTCTGGGCGCGACAGGGTGGCAGGGCTGCAAGGCTGCAGGAGAGCAGAGCAGAGCAGAGGCTGGAGTGGTGGCAGCACCGAGGACAGAGGCCCAGAGGACAGCTGTGCAGGACGACTGTGCAGAGAGGCCCAGAGGACGGCTGTGCAGAGGCCCAGAGGACAGCTGTGCAGACAGAGGGGCCCAGAGGCAGAGACCGGTTGCTGCATACAGACTCGCTCTGAGAACGGGATTTTAGTGACTGACCTGCCACCTGGAAATAAAGTTGGGTATAACCTTTTCACCCCAAGAACGGTTTTGCTGTCAATTTCTTTGGTCACATTGAATCCATAGTGAACTTGCCCGGGACTGAAACCCATTGGCAAGACAATTGGCGAAAGTCGGCAGGGTTCATTGCTGACCAAGGAAAAAGACAGGCTGCCCTAATGGGAGGGGTGCTTCAGCGGGCTGCCCCTGTGAATGGGGAGACAGTGGATTGTCCCCCAGTGGGTATGTGGTCTGAGGTGGCTTGCCTCCTAGAGGACTGAGCCCCACCCCAGGACTGGAGGCAAGTGGAGGTGACACCTGAGGCAGTAGGTGTGGCCCTTGGTAAAATAAGTAGATCCTTTGAGAAGCAGAGTGCCTGTGAGGCAGTGGGGACTGTGGGTTGGCTGCTTCCACAGCATTAAAAAAGTCTACAGAAGAGACTCAAGAAATGGTGGCACGAGAACGCGAGCTGTGAACTTCTGCAGATTCCCTGAGGAAGGAGATGGCTTTGATGTGAGAGGAGGCAGCACGAGAGCGCCGGCAGCAAGGAGCCACTGGAGACGAGACGGCAGCGCTGCAAGTGTTCTGAAGGAGGAAGAGGCCCTCAAGGAAAGGGACCAACTCCTGAGGGAAGCACAGGCAGAGGTGGCACAAGAACGTCAGCTGCAAAGCATTGAGGTGAAGGTAAGAGAGCTCCTGAAGACTGAGCTAGCATTGCTGTGAGGCACTGTAACAGAGGAGGCACTTGGGGGAGTGGAGAGAAAGGTGCCATCAGACCCAGAAGTGGAGGAGCTGGGGAAGGATGAAGGGGTGGTGCCGGAGGCACTGTTCCCTCCTGTACTGAAAGCCTGCCCAGTGATTGTAAAGAAAATAAAGACCCAGCAGCTGAAAGTTCCCCAAGGAGAGGAGCAGCCCCTCCCCAGGTCGTGGAGCACTCTATGGTCCGCCTTATACTCAGGCTGAGCCGGTGGCTGTGGGACTTAGGGGTGGACGGAATTGTTCTTTCCGGATCAGAGATGGGAAAGCTATCTTCCCTGACAGTGCAGCTCGCCTTGAGGCAGTGATTACAAAATGCGAGGTGACATGTACAGTAGCTGAAGCAATGAGAACCCGGAAAGAAATAAGACCTGTTACTCACAGGAGGAATATGGGGGGTCCCAGGAGGGTTACGAGGACCCAGATGTGGGTTGATTTGATACGGGCAGGAGTAGATGGAAGAAAATTAGATGGGAATCCAAACAGGATCTTACTGGAGCTATGGCAACAACTGAAACCAGAGCAGCAGTTCCAGCCATTAAGACCAAAGAGGCAGAGGTCAGAGACAGAGCCACGAGTCTGGCCTGTGTGTCTGCATGACTTTTTGGTGGAGAGGCTGGAGAACAATGTTCAAGCTTCCTTGCACAGGGACCATTGCAGAGGACTAAGGGCACATAGATTGAGAGGAGGGAAACCTGGAGGGATGGAGTGTGGATAAAATGAGAGTTCCTGTGGCCAGGTTTCTCACCTGGACCTGGTTGATTAGCTCACTGCACACCTGTGGGCAATACATGGCTGTTAACTCTATATAAAGAGCTCCACCCAGTGCTCTGGCACGACAGGGTGGCAGGGCTGCAAGGCTGCAGGAGAGCAGAGCAGAGGCTGGAGTGGTGGCAGCACCAAGGACAGAGGCCCAGAGGACGGCTGTGCGGGACGACCGCGCAGAGAGGCCCAGAGGACGGCTGTGCAGACAGAGGGGCCCAGAGGCAGAGACCGGCTTGCTGCACACAGACTCGCTCTGAGAACGGGATTTTAGTGACTGACCTGCCACCTGGAAATAAAGTTGGGTATAACCTTTTCACCCCAAGAACGGTTTTGCTGTCAATTTCTTTGGTCACATTGAATCCATAGCGAACTTACCCGGGGCTGAAACCCATTGGCAAGACACAAGCTTTCACAAGTAATTAAAACAATACAGTGAGTTTACTGTTTTAAAAAATCTACAGAACCAAATGGCAAAGATTAAAAAGAATGTTAACATCAAGTGTTGACTAGGTTATAGTGGTATGGACAATCTTACTCATTGTTATTGAAAGAAAATTTTGATACAATATTTAGACAGAGTAATTTCACATAATACAATAATGTCTATAATATGATACAATACAAAATATATGTTTAAAAATGTTGACACCATTTGCTTTTCTAGATGTCTACCCTTAAAGAAAAAATAGTCATGGTTCTTTTATAAGATGTTTGTGGAAAATGGGAGTTCCTACGGTCAGGATCCTCACCTGACCCTAAACTACTTGATGAGGTAACTGGCCTCCTGCTAGGCAGTGCTCCCACACCCATAGGCAATAAGCTATTACTGACTGAGTTCACTATATAAAGAGCTCTGCCCAGGGCTCCGGGGGGAGGCAGAGATGAAGGAGGAGTACGGCTCTGCAGACTGCTGGATGCAGACGTGATTTTACCGCTCAACCTACCACTGTGAGAATAAGGCCGTGTATAAACTCTTTTACTCCAAGAATGTTCCGTTGTCATTTCTCAGTCTCACCAGATCCATAGTGAACCAGCCTGGGGCTGAAACCCTCAGGTGAGACAATGTTATAAAAAAGTTGCAAATAAAAATTTCAAATAACAAAAGTGTCAAGCACTAAGCAAATTTAACACACCTATTGAAGGAACACTTTCAATGATCAAAAATCAAATTCCTCAAAATAAGTATGGATATAGAGAAATACTTAAGAAATATTAGTTTTAAAGGATATTATAAGATAGTATAAAATATATATCTTTATATTAAAACGAAGTAAATACACTATTAACAAGAGTAATATCTGATAAACGGGGTTAGAGGTTTTTAAAACTTTAAACTGTTCAAATTATCTGAAATGAGCATACACTATATTTATCCAACACAGTAGAAAAAGAAAAATGTTATTTTAAAACAAACAGCTCCACATTGGTTAAAACCAGAACTATGTTCACATATTTAGAAGGTTCCAAAATTTTAAAAGTCTACACAGGAGAGATATTAAAATCTTAGCAAACATGATTTAAGATGCAGGGGCCAACAGTTTGAAAAAGACATATGCACCCCTATGTTTATAGCAGCACTATTTACAATAGTCAAAGAAATGGAAGCAACCTAAGTGTCCATCAGTAGATGAATGGATAAAGAAGATGTGGTATATATACACAATGGAATATTATTCAGCCATGACAAGAAAACAAATCCTACCATTTGCAACAACATGGATGGAGCTAGAGGGTATTATGCTCAGTGAAATAAGCCAGGCGGAGAAAGACAAGTTATCAAATGATTTCACTCATCTGTGGAATATAAGGACAAAGAAAAAACTGAAGGAACAAAACAGCAGCAGACTCACAGAACCCAAGAATGGACTAACAGTTACCAAAGGGAAAGGGACTGGGGATGATGGGTGGGAAGGGAGGGATAAGGGGAAAATGGGCTATTACAAATAGTACACGTAATGTAGTGGGGGTGGGGGTGGGGTGCGGGGATACAGAGAAGGCAGTATAACACAGAGAACACAAGTAGTGATTCTGTAACATCCTACTACACTGATGGACAGTGACTGCAATGGGGTATGTGGTGGGGACTTGATAATAGGGGGAGTCTAGTAACCATAATGTTGCTCATGTAATTGTATATTAATAATAGCAAAATAAAACAAACAAACAAATAAAAAAAGATGCAGGGGCCATGGCCTCAGCTGGAAGCAAATGAAAGGTTTCAGTCAACTTTTCTTCTCAGTACTTATGCCTCTATCACACGTTTTCTTGATTCCCCAGGATTGTCATGAACTAATGGGTCTTTCCTAGAACTCAGCCTTGGGCCCTGCAATCTCCAAGCAGAGCTTGGCAGAATCTAAAGCCTCCTTCCCCAAACTACGGTCTTTCCCAAAACACCAACATGTCAAGGTTCACCCTCAGCTCTAACATTTGCATTTTCAATGGGATCCTATCACTCTCTTCCTTCTCTAAATGCTTTTTCAGAAGTTTAGCACTTACAGTGAAGTTATGGATATAAAGTTAACACAAGTTCCACTGTACTTAGGCAGCAACCGGTATGGTCTTTTTTTTTTAATTAGCTGGCCTCAAACCCAGGCTTACCTTATTTCACGTTCAGTTAAAGAAATAGCAATCTACTCCCATGCTAGAAAAAGACATGACCAATAAATTGCGAGACAACACAGGACACAAAACTGTGATGTGTGCTATTTTTCAAAATAGCAAAGGCAACTTTTACAAAGGTTTATTTTCTACTTGTATTCTGATTTATAGAAGTTATTTCTCATATAAGATTCTATCCACTTAGCTCTGTACTGAAATGTATTTCATGTATTTAAATTGCCTACAAGTTAGTGACTAAGGAGTCAAGCTGGGCTTCACATGTTTTCAATATTCCTGTAAATGCTTAGATTTAAGTGCTAAAACTAAAATAAATGGATCTTCTACCATGTTTCATGTGCAAAATTTTCATCCTTCTTACATTTGTGTGTGTGCATTGCACATATGAGCAAATATGTGTATTTTTTTTTATTCCGGTTGTCTCCAGGAAACCGTGCCTTGCCAATGGGTTTCAGCGCCAGGCAAGTTCACTATGGATTCAATGCAACCAAAGAAATTGACAGCAGAACGTTCTTTGGGGTGAAAGGGTTTATTACCAGGCTTGTTCTACCAGTGGTAGGTCCAGCACTAGCGTCTCTGCCTCCTCCCAGAACACTGGGCCAAGCTCTCTATATAACACAGTAATAGCTTATGCCTAAAGGTGTGGAAGTGGTAGCCCAGCAACAGGCCAGTTACATCAACAGGTGGTTTAAGTTCTGTGAGGATCCTGGCCATAGGAACCCCAACTTCCCCACACTCTACCCCCTCCAGGATTCTCACCTTACAATCCACATGCTTTCCATCTACTGCAGTGGTCCCTGTGCGAGAAAGCTGGAGCATTGTAACCAGATTCCACACAGCAACAAAGGCAAACAACAACTTAGAGGTAATAAAAAATTAAGATACAGGTAACAAAAATTTTAATAATCCTCAAGCCAAAGGAGGTTACTAGTAACAAAAATTATAATAATCCTCAAGCCAGAGGAAGTTCCCAATCTACAAAGACTTTAGGGGTGACAAGACACATGTTTTAATGCCACCAACATAGGCAAATCTTGTCCATCAGGTAGGATGCATGCAAGAGAATGGTCTGTGATAGGACTGTAGCAGGAAGGGGGTCCCTTCCAGGTCTAGTATACCATACTTTTACTCCTCTCCCTGTGGGGGTTACCAAAGGGTCTATATATAGTGCTACTGGAAGTGCATGCACTGGCCATAACGATAAAACAAAACTCCCCAGTAAGATGCTCCTACCTTCTGGCCATTCAGGATATACTACCATGATCTTTGGGGGCCACTCTGCTGTTATTCCAGGACTACACAGGAGGCCTGCTTCCAGGCCTTGTCCCCAAGGTTCCAGGAGAGCCAGCTATCGTTCGTCCATGTGTCGAAAGCTCCAAGACCATGTCCACTCATTGGAGTCTTCGGGATTCAGTGCAGTTGGTGCTGGCCGCAAGATGTTATTCTGGTGGCCAAACCTCGGCTTCAGTGATTCTTCCTTGGTTTGCACTTGCAGTTGTATAGGGGAGGGTGCCATATGTGTTAACATGTCTACGGGGATCAGGGCTCCCTTTCGGGGTCTCTCATTCAAACGCCGTAGCACAATCCATAAGCTGACTGACCATCCCCTCAGACTACTGGTATCTGACTTTAGTCCAGATTTTAACAAGCCATTGTGCCTCTCTATCATGCCTGCTGCGGTAGGATTGTATGGCACATGAAACTTCCATTTGATTCCCAGCTGTCGCACCCATTCTTGCAGTGTATGTCCAGTAAAATGGGTGCCCTGATCACTCTCAATTACCTGTGGTCGGCCATAGGCAGCAAAGAGACACTGCAGGCCTCTTTTAGTCGTCTACTGCTGTACGTGTCACCTCACTTATGGGATGCCCTACATGAGGGGAAAGAATGGCCATTAGACACCCAAAGACGGATGTAGGAGCCATTTGAAGTACAATATTTCTCATCCCAGTAGTGAAAATCTCTTTATCTGGACCACAATTCTCTGGACTATAGATGGCATTTCTCACACCTAGCTCTCGTAGCACCTGTTGGAGTTCAGCATATGTCTGCCATCTAACAGGAGAGGATGGTAGATCACCTGGATTGGGCCACACAGCACGAAGTGCAGCCATGAGCCAATCAAGGAGTATGTGACTCCCTGGGTCTGATGTGCATTTTGTAATCGCTGCCTCAAGGCTCTGCACTGTCAGGGAAGACAGCTTTCCCATCTCTGACCCCGATAGGACAATTCCACCCGCCCCTACATCCCACAGATGCAGGAGCCAAGCTGATATTGACTCTGAGGGATTCTGCCTAAACCGGGGGCCCAAATCCACCAGCTCAGCCTGAGTATAGGGGCAGACCATAGAGTGGTCCACGACCTGGGGAGGGGGCTGCTCCTCTCCTTGGGGAACCTTCAGCTGCTGGGTCGTTATTTTCTTTACAACCACGGGGTGTGCTTTCAATACAGGAGGCGCCAGTGCCTCTGGCATGACCCCTTCATCCTTCTGCAGCTCCTCCATTTCTGGGGCTGATGGCACCTTTCTCTCCCCTCCCCCGAGTGCCTCCTCTGCTACAACCTTTACCTTTTCTAGTGTACCTCGCAGCAATGCTACCTCAGTCCTCAGAAGGTCTCTTACCTTCAGCGCAGTGCTTCGCAGCGGACATTCTCGTACCACCTCCACCTGTGCTTCCCTCAGGAGTTCATCTTTTTCCTTGATGGCCTCTTCCTCCTTCAGAACACCTGGCAGCACTGCCGTCTCATCTCCAGTGGCACCTTTCTGCTGGTGCTCTTGTATCAATGCCATCTCTTTCTTCAGGGAATCCACAAAAGTGTGCAGCTCGCATTCTCGTACCACCTCCTCTCACATCAATGGCATTTCTCTCCTCAGGGAATCCACAGAAATTTGCAGCTCACGTTCTTGTGCTGCCAATTCCTCTGTAGACTTTTTTAATACTGTGAGAAGCAGCCAACCCACAGTCCCCACTGCCTCACTGGCACTCTGCTTCTCAAAGGATCTGCTTACTATACCAAGGGCCTCCCCTACAGCTTCAGGTGTCACCTCCACTTGCCTCCAGTCCTGGGGTGGGGCCCAGTCCTCTAGGAGGCAAGCCACCTCAGACCACATACCCACTGGGGGACGATCCACTGTTTCCCCATTCACAGGGGCAGCCCGCTGAAGCATCCCTCCCATAACGGCAGCTTATCTTTTTCCTTGGTTAACAATGAATCCTGCCGACTTTCGCCAATTGTCTTGCCAATGGGTTTCAGCCCCAGGCAAGTTTGCTATGGATTCAATGCGACCAAAGAAATTGACAGCAGAACGTTCTTTGGGGTGAAAGGGTTTATTACCAGGCTTGTTCTGCCAGCGGTAGGTTGAGCACTAGCGTCTCTGCCTCCGCCCTGAGCACTGGGCGAGCTCTCTATACAGCACAGTAATAGCTTATTGCCTAAAGGTGTGGAAGCGGTAGCCTAGCAACAGGCCAGTTACATCAGCAGGTGGTTTAAGTTCAGTGAGGATCCTGGCCATAGGAACCCCAACTTCCCCACAAACCATAAGGATAGAACAGAGTCCTTGGTGAATCAATAGTGAAAATGAAGCAGTGTTACACAGTCTTTTGTCTTTTAAGTTAAAGATGATGAATACCCTTGAATCTCATGAAAAATTATTCATGCTTTTCAGAATTCAAAATCCCTCACGCTCTCTGTTTGTAGGATATTCATGGATCAGCTTCTGCTTGTCATGCCTCCCATTGTCTTTCTTCCTCTTCCCAATTCTTAGACACCTGTTATTTTTTTTCACTCTGCTCACTTGCTTTCCTTTTCCCAGTGTGTGGTTGATTCCACATTCTCCAGTGTCTCTAACGGAAGCACTATGACTGACTCTCCACTTTGTTTAAAAATCTCATTTTTAGACTTAATCAAGTCTGATTCCTAAATGTCTCACTAATAAAAAGAAAATATTGTAGCATTTTACTATGCTGATGGACAGTGATTGCAATGGTGTCGGGGAGGACTTGATAATATGGGTGAATATTGAAACCACAATGTTGCTCATGTGAAACCTTCATAAGATTGTATATCAATGATATCTTAATTAAAAAAAAATTGTACTCTTAAAAAAAAGAAAATATTCTAATTTCTAGGCTTTATTCTGAGTTACTTGATCACCTAAAATATATCAATTTGACCTCTATATGTTATCTGAAATTATAGAGATTGTGGATAAAGTGAAGGTTCCTGCGGTCAGGATTCTCACCTGGCCCTGGTCAGGTTGCTCACTATACACGTGTGGGCAATATGTCATTATTGACTCTATATAAAGTGCTCTGCCCAGTTCTCTGGGCCCCACAGCTGCAGGAGAGCAGAGGCTGGAGTGGTGGCAGTGCCAAGGACAGAGACTGAGATGGCTGTGGAGGCAGAGAGGCCCAGAGGCAGAGCCCGGCTTGCTGCATGCAGACTTGCTTTGAGTGAATGGGATTCTAGTGATTGACCTGCCGCTGTGAGAATAAAGTTGAGTATAACCCTTTCACCCCAAGAACATTCTACTGTCATTTCTTTGGTCACATTGAATCCATAGTGAACTTGTCCAGGGCTGAAACCTATCGGCCAGACACACCGTGTTGCTCAGAGCACTGGGCAGAGCTCTTTATACAGAGTCAATAGCAATGTACTGCCCACATGTGTGTAGTGAGCTAGCAACCAGGGCCAAGTGAAAATCCTGGCATTAGGAACCCTCACTTTATCCACACTATCTGAAAGGGTAGTTTTACATAGTGATGTTTAATGCACCCATAGAATTATTTAAATTAGCCTGGCTTCATGGAAGAGTTGAATTTTGTAGGAGGACCTCTTTTTTGTCCATAGGAGCATATTCCCTGGCTCTGTTTCCACTTTATAATCCAGTGATCCAAGAATGCTGTTTATTCTTCTCAAATTCTAGGTAATTTTAATAGCTGAGTTTGCATCTCTGCAAAGTTTTAAGACTGAAAAAAAAAAACAGCTCAAACTTGGGATTATGACAGAACCAGTGAATCCATCATTCAGAGCTTGTGCCTGAGATGAAGGCCAGCATCTGGGGAGAGCAGACCTGTACTCTCTAGTCTTCCCCAGTGCCAACCTGCATCCATCCACACCTGAATGCGCTAGATGCCCTGCAGTCTACCACATCAGTGCTGTCCAGACCTGCAGGCTGCCTATTTTTCACACTGTTTTTGGTTTGAGAACTCCTAGGGTTTACTTTGTTGTCTTGAAAGGAATATTTTGCTCTATTCTAGTTACTCTGATTTTTTTAGTATTTTAGTTTTTATTACACCATTGGGTCTACTCAAGATTTTAGTGTCACAGCTCTAAGGATGGCCTGTCTACTGTGTTTGGAGACATCCACATTTTATTCTCATAATCTAGACTATTCCACACATCTGATCCTGTTTAAAATTATATAATCTGTTCTACTCCTTGCCTCATATCTATTCATTATTTTTCAAGGGCCATTCGACACTCATCTCCTTGTAACCATCAGGTTCAGCTACATGCTAATTTCACTTACTTTAAACAATAACTAATAGGACTTTACATACTAACCTATATTTTAGTAACAACTCTTACATATTTTTAAAACATACTTAAAAGCTCTGTTTATGCTTTTCAGCCTAGATATGCCAAACACCATTTTAGAGAAAATAGTGGAGATAAACATATAATAAATAAAATATTCAAGGGAACGAAGGATAATAATGGTGTTTTGAACTTCATCCACTTCTTCAATAATTGTATTTATCATTTCTAAGTGCTCGGTACCTTTTAAACTGTTAAATTTATTACTTATTTTAACTGTCATGTTACTAAGTTTAATTTTCTTTGCATGTTCTAGAGAACAGATCTATCTTTTTCAATTTTATTTGGTTACATTGAAGTAGCAGCAAAGTATAGGTGAGAGGTTTTCAAGAATTTGTCTTCATCAGCAATGGCTGTTTCCTGTTATGTGATGGGAGACGTTACCTATATCCTAAAGCTTTGATTGGATATTAAGAAGACTTTTCTTTCCCTTTAAAACTATTAAATGAGTTATTCAGGATTATTCACTGAGTTATTGAAAAATATAGAGCAGTGATATACCTTGTATGCCTTCGGAGATTTTTTAAACCGTAATCTAAAGGAAAACTTTCTTGTAATTAACCAACAGAGTAAAACTGTCTCAAGTCTCTTCTCAAAATTGTTCTGTGACTACAATTAAACAGTGTAAAATCTTAGTTATTGGTCTTGATGTGGGATAGAAGAAAATGTTTTGTTCAGCATTCTGTGGCTGCTGGAACAACTGGCTTGTCTGCTCAAAGGGGACCTGTGGCTGCGGGGCACAGGAGGCCTGTCTGGGGAGTCTGCCCCATCCGGGAGCCACCTCAGCTGACTCAGTTCAATACACTATAAAAAGTTACACAGCAGTTTTGCTCATTCATCTGTTTGCTGTTAAATAATTTATCTTACAATTTAGAAACATCCCTAAATAAGTTTCTTGACTCATTTCCTTAAACTGTAATACACAGAAAATTTAAACAGGACTGAGTTTTTATTACTACTAACAACAGCAGTAAAAAAAAAATACACTTTAAGGGATTGAACATGAATTAATGAGCACAGCCCTTATATTTCAAAGACAGTCATAGCTCCAAGACCCTCAAATTCTCCCCTGGAAAATGTTTTTGTAATAATAGAAGGTTGGAAAACAAAAACAAGTTCCATTATGTTTGTGGGAAGAGGAATTGAAATATGCAGTGGCCTTATAGACATTATGAGGGAAAAAGGAAGTGTCTATTATTTCTCATTCAATATGAATACTTCACATCAGTTTTCCTTCTCACTTCAAAGTAAACAAAAGAAAACCAAACTAGAATGGAAATATACACTCATCTACATGAACTACAAGAGTTTTGAACCATAGAGTGAATGATTTTTGTTCAATCATCTATTTTTACAGAAGAAGCTAATGTCCATATCTTAGATTTCCTCACCAATATTCACATTTCATCTAAATTTGCCATTTATTGACAATACAACGGCCTTCCTCATAGATCTTATAATGATGCATTTAATATCCACAACAAATTAATATAAATCATAAAATGTGCCTGATGCCAAGCAGGCTACTCCTGAAGAACAGTAAATGCTCTCAGCCTTTGTGGGGTTGGTTACTCCTAGGTCAGCGCATTCATCCATTCCTTCATTCATTATATGTATAGATATTGTTGAGCACCAATTTTGTGCAAGACGCTACACAAGACATAGAGGGCTCTGGAGTGAAAAGAACAAGGCAGGGAAAGCCTCTCCTTCATGGTGCCTGCATTCTCAAAACAGCAACAACAGCAAATACAAGAATTGCAAATTGAGAGACATACTAGGAAGGGATAAAAAGGTTAGCATGATGGTGTCCAAGAGTGGAGACTTTACATAAGGAAGAGGTTGCTTAAGAGGTAAGCAGAGACTCCACTGGAATATAGTTCTGAGGAAGTTTACTTCTGCTCAGATTAGCCTCAAGCATCTGTATGACCTCTGCCCTCTTGGCCATCTCAGAAATGGTGAGAGTCACTGGATCAAAGCCTTATAAATGCTTACTCCTTAGATAGGCATTTGAATAGCAAGGCTCCCCACTCTCTCATACCAGGAAATTCTCACAGTGGACATATGCTAGTGTACATATGATACTTCTAAAGGTAGTTAAAATAAGCATTATTTGACATGAAAAGGACTCAAAGCCATATCACAGCAAGGTAAGTTTAAACAAGTTTCACTATTAGATGCATTTGCAAATCATTAGGTCCTACTTCTGAGAAGATAAGGGACTCATAAGGAAGCATAATAAAACTTGTCAGAACCCAGTAAAAGACTGAAAATGGAAAGATGAAAATATAAATAAGGGGTGCAGGAAGAAGCTTTAGTAGGATGAATGTACAAACCAAATTAGAGACGTAATCATCAGGCATGCATACAAATCTTTGTGGTTAGATATTTTTACTAAAGATGTATATCAGTCCAGCCCCATTCATGAGTTCTGCCATAAGAGGCCTATTTTTTATGATTACTGATGAATTAAAATATATGTATTTGAGAACTTGGAGATCTGTTACTATTAATTTGATTGTCCTACATGACTCCCTTAAACTGATTTTTATTTCCTATTCCTCTGCTTTAATAACCCTATGATTTAAAACAAAATAAAGCAAATACTGAATCGTGAGAAAACTGTAAGTAAATGTTTTAATCTTAAGCTCTCCATTTCCCTACTTTCAAAGGTCTGCATATATTCAGTGCATCCTTAAAACATGATTTTTGTGGTTATAGGAATTTTTTCCCCTATATAGTGAATTCAAAATTTTTCATCCAAAAGGATGCTTTCAAGACTATAGGGGTATTGCTGGATGGATGGGTCCTATATACACTTATGTCAATGAATGCAAGAGATCATAATAAAAAGAATATTCAGGATTTTGGTATGTCATGATGCAAGCCAACAGATTTTCTAAATATCTTGCTAAAATGTTCAATACAATAATTTATGCAACTATTTTAGAAAAAATAGGGGTAATACTTAATTATGAAGACTTTTAAAACTTGTCCACCAAATACTGACCACAGGAAAGCAAATACAAGGTGACCAAAAACACCTGGGTGGTTCGCAAAAGCTTCACCTGCAGTCCTAACACACATCATGGCATCTGCTGAGGAGAGTGGAGATGCTGGGACCTTACATACAGATAGTTCCTGGTTAACCTTTACATAAACATAGTTACATGTTAACCTTGTCAAATGTGTATTCTGATCCACCTATCTTTAGCAGAATTGTTATTTGTTTATATTTTGCATTTCCTTTCTGCAGTATTTGGACAGTTGGCAATCCCAGCCCTTCCATTTTAAATAGAAACCTGTTGTATTTGGTATGAGCAGCTGCAAATAATTTAACAAAGATTTTCAAGATGTCAATTCCTTAAGTATGTGCACATAGTTCATCAAGTCACTGGCAAAAAAAGCTTTCATTAACAAAGAAGAAAGGGAATTCAGGATGGTAACATTCATTGTTTAATATGATAGGAACAAAGAAATGGAATACTTCAATCCTGTTTTTTTTTAGATGAGAGAAAAGGAAGGCAAAGGTTTCATGACATTCTAAAACTGAGTGTGACAGTATCCTCCTTCATCCTGTCCCCGTTAACGTTTTAAAATAAATAGTTGCTGCATGCAAGAAACTTCTGCCTGATTAACATGAAAACATTGGATAAGCTATTATTTAATCAAAGTAATGTTTTAAAAAAAGTCACTTATCACCACCAATGAAACAATACTTTCCCTGTGGGCTTTCATTTATTTGATGAATTCGAACAAAAAGAGAATAAAGATGTTAGCTTTTTTAATAATTTTTGGTTACTATTTGCTTGGTACCTTCACTGGACTTTGCTAGAAAGGATACAGGATGGATTATTAATTTAATAAATGTTTTCTCTTTTGGTTCCATCTCAAAATAGGACATCAAGCCAAAGTAAACACTCTCAGATTATTCAACAGACTCTCCAGGCTAGCTGCACTGGATTCATCCTCAGCTTTAGGTCATCCTTCAATGTTCTTGCTACCACCCCCTAAACTCCATGGGCATTATAAAACTTAAAACAAATTCATCTTGTTGACAAGCAGAACTGATTCAAGAAAGGCAAGATACCTCATTATCTTTGTCATTAAACTTTAGATAATTAAAATGTCACACCAAATTTTCCTTTGGACAAAAGCTCTTCAGTGACTACTGATGAGCTGGTCTTTTCTATATACTTAAAAGCATTTAAAAAACATTAATGACATAAAAAAAGAAGACTAATAGACTATTACTTTACTCTGTACTCCTCCAAAGACCTGTGAACAGAAATGATTCATTTTAATGCATATCCCACGTTTGGAGAAATCTCTGATGGTTTCTATTTTCCCATTATTTAAAACAACAATCATCACAATATTATCTACAGGAAAAATTAGAAAACATGTCAGAAATGAAATAGCAGAAAATTATATTTTTGTGTGCAGAATCCTTCCTGACCTTTGATTATATATTTCAAATGTACTTTAGACAAATTTGTATCTATCTATTGACAGAAATGACTGGAATCCTATCTAATGTTTATTCACATTGCTATTAGCCTGGGAAGGGAGGGACTATTTTCTTAATGGCTCGAAAGAATGAACTTAATTTTTACAATAATGGAGTTTAAACATAGTATAAGATAGAATATAGAATGGTTAACCAAGCTTAGGAAAATTAAGATCTCAGGAAGTTTCTTTATAGCTTCCTCCAAGGTATCTGTTTTAATCTACCCTCTACCAACCCTAACAATTTAAAACCAAATTCACTTCCATGATATCTGATATTGGCCAGAAGGTAATAGCAACTCTTATGTTACACACTCTATTGCTTATGTAGCAGGTTGCAAATGTACAGAGGATTCAGCAGTGGGCTCTCACTTGTTACTTAAATGTCTGCTTAATTTTTTCAGTATACAACATGAAACTCCTTGCAGTGCTGAAGCACTCTTAACATGCTCTTCAGAGAGACACACAAGCTGGTTTCATCAGAACGTCATTCTAGATTTCTTAGTATTTGACCAGAATATAAATGGCATTAAGTCAACCCATCACATACTGTCCCCTCTAATCATGACCAACACCATCTGATAACAAAAAAGTCTTTTAGGACAAAAAGTCACAAAACTTCTGGTCAGATTTGATTAAGGGAGTTTGATGCAGGCAGCTGCATATAATTTTCTGCACAAAATAGGGAAAAAAAAGAAGAAGAAAAATGCATAGTTCCTTTTTTTAAGATGGGGAAAATTTAAATCATTCACGACCCCATAAACCCAGGTTATGTGGCTTTGTCATCACGTACGGCCGTTGTCTCCCATGTAGGGCACCGCCAAGGTCATGGCGTCAGGCTGCGCCCTCAGCTGAAGCACAGCGCGCTCTGAGCACAGTCTCTGTGATCAGGGAGGTGGAACGGGACTTCCCCAGGCTGCGCTTCTATGTGACTCTGGTCATTTCTTCACAAACATGCATCAAATCAATATTGCAGAGTATATCCAAAAAAGTCAAACTACAACGGTCAAGTTTTGATCCTCAGGCACTCCATTTCCCTATTATAGGCAAATTAAAACAGCTTGACTAAAAATTACTGCAATGCTAAGTTCATTGCCATTCAAAATTGTATATGCCACTGCCAGCAAACCTTCCTATTCCGTTTTAAACCTGAATGGACCTCTATTTAAAACTTAAACCTGACTTTAGGAATTCACATCTGCATCTAATATTTTGACAGTAAAACTAACTTTACCTACTTAAATATCCAATACAGATGGGAATATTGTATTTTATTCAAATAAAATAAATAATGCCAATTTAATACAATGCCAAAGAAATAATGTTTTATTGAATAATCACAACTTGTGCCCTATACCCAGAAAACATTTAACAAAAGAGAAATATTGTTTAGCAACTAGAAAAATAACTATAACTATTTTTTTGTTGGAATACTCATGATTGTCTGTTTTGGGATAGCACTACTTTGGAAATGGCTGTTTCTAATTCAAGTATGAAAAAGGACACAACAGTCATTATTTACACCTCAGCAACATTTAATATTCCTCAATTTTTAAAATAATGTACATAACTAAAAAGTCCAAACAATACAAAGTTTGTATTATGTGTGTTTATGTATATGTTTCTATGTATACTTTCATACATGTAATATATATACTTTTATATAAATGTGTTGTATATATGTCTGTTTATGTGTATACTTTACTCCTATATATATATAATAGGAACAATTATATATAATCCTATGCAATTATATATAATTTTATGTTATAGATACATAAGTGTTATAACATATAAAACATAACAATAAATTATATATACAACATAAATAAGTTATGTATGTTATATATACGTTTAAAAATAAAGTAAGCCCACTTCTACACTTGATCCCTAAGCTTTCCAGTTTCCCTTTCCTCCCTGGAGACAATCACTGTTACCATTTTCTTACATGTCCTTCCAGAGCTGGTTATGCATAAATAAGTATTATGTGCACCCACACATACAAATATATTTTTGCATGTTTAATTACAAAAATGGAAGCACATTATCTACCATGTTTTGCCATTTATTTTTTCTGCATATCTTGAGTCTAATTTATTTGCAGTACATGTAGATCAACCACATTCTTTTTAATAAACAGGTAGTATTTTAAATGTGCTTTACTTATTAGAAGTTGATTCTACTTATGATAAAATAGAATTAAGCATAAAGATAATAAAAATAATGACACTCTGAGCAGGAGAGGGAAGAGAGAAATACAAGAATTATAAAGTAAATCAGTTCAAATTCAGGGCAAAGTTATCATATAAGTATTTTCTTGAAAAATAGAAATATACAGCAAAAGATTATCAATTTAGTCTTTGTTACCACCCAAAAACAGTTCTTCCAAGAGTGCCATCACTGATTTTCCGTAAGCCTGAAAAATTACTCACTCTGTCATAAACCTTTGCCCTGGGGGCCAAAAGTCATATCTCAAGGGATCTATATTTCTCTTAGGCAAAACTTAGTAATTTTAAGCCATGAGTTATATGCTAGATTGTTTCTGAGACACATTTGCAATAATAGTTTCCAGGATCTTACAATATAATTTCTAAAGTGGCAATGTGGGAACATAACTAAATCCCCAAAAGAGTTTGTGCATGATAAAAAGATTTTAAGTTTCATGAATTAAAGAAAATCACAGCTAAACTGAAATTTTGTTCTCCTCTCTCTAAAACAATGAAGAGAGATTTCAACCAGTTGTGAACCTTTCTACTCCTCATCCTTTGATGGGATGACTGAAATTATTGTATTGTTAATGACACACCCTTACTCATTAAAAAATACAGTAAAGGTCTACACTTTCCCATAATTGTAATGAAAATAAACTAGAAGAAACACCTGCCAGTTTGTAATGCCAGTCAATCAACACAAAAGATTTGTGAACTTAGACTGGGGTAGAGACCCTTGCATCTCTCCCAGTAGGAAACCGTTACAGAGTTTTCCAAGGTGACTTCTCTGCTAAGCACTGCTCATATAGTTGTATATTTAATGAGATTTTGTAAGATTTTATGTGGATTGGGTTTGGTTTTGGTAGAGTAGCAATTGTTACATGGATAAGCATGCTTATGTGGCAGGATTTTCCTTTTAAATATCTTCCTGAGGTTTAAACATGAGCAAACTTTTGATTTGTGAGCATTTGCTTTCCCTGAAGAAAAGTGGTCAGACTAAAGTGAAAGTGGAGATGCTCCCCTGGTTCTGCAAGTCGAATTCCCACGGTGTGAAAAACCACAGTGAGATAGTGGTAATAAAATATGACTGTGAATTCCCAATACGTCTTCAGCAGAGTTGCTTTCTCACCAATTCTTCTGGTAAATCTCTATTAAAATTGTATATGTAAACAGCTGGAGTCTTAGATACTAACCTTGCCATGGTGACTAGATGCATTATGCTTCCTGAGAACCTGAGGTATTGCTGAACTTTTGGAAATCATAATTAACAACATACTCTTCACAAAATATTTCCTGGAACATATGTATTTTGAGTCAAATTTTTCATCCATGTGCAACCCAATCCCCCCTAAACCCCCTGTATCCCATTTTCATTTTCTTTTCAAGTTTTCCACCTCCCATGAATAGTGAATTTTTCAAGCCATACTCCATAGCTTAAAATACTGCCATGTACTTTACAGTGTGGATGATGAATAACTTTTTGAAATATTATAAGCTATTGTGTTTAATTTGAGAAGCCACTGCCAAAAGTAAAAATCACAGGCCAGATTCCTAACTCCCTTGGAACTCTCCTACAGAAGTGACCCCTTGAAATTCCTAAGTCCATGAAATAAATATGGATTGCATTTTGTCTCAAATGCAAAATGCTTTTATTCCTGGCAAATTGCATAGATAGTATTTGGTACCAAATGTGAATTTTCTTTTTTTCTCATAATCTCTGTCCTTACAAAGATACTAAAAACAAGTAAGCAAACAAGACAACAATAATAAAACTCACCAACCCTGTGCCATAAAAATGAAAACAACTCCATGGCATTGAAAACATATGAGTGTGTGTGTGTTGGGGGGATCATTTGCCATTCCAATTTCATCTACAGAGTACTGATTTATTGTTCCCAGTTTTAAGATATGGTTTTATATCTGAATATTTATTTAAATTTTTTGCAAGAACACTCAAATATTATTAATTCCTTTGAGGAAAAGATTACCCAAAGCAAGCATTTTCCCAAAACCTCATTTTTTCTTGCCCTTGAAAAAATCTAAGAAATGTCATTTATAACTAAAGATAATTAAAAGTCAGACAAAGGGAAGTGTTAGGAACCAAAATGATAATATTTTAATATTCATCATGACAAAGTATTGCTGAATACTGGTAAGAAACAGAATTGATATTTTTATTTTAGTTGCTGAATTAATGAGACTTTTAATATTTTTGAAATTTCTTACTTTGAATCTTTCTATTCCATGTGATCATCATCACAAAAAATAAAACAAAGAAACCCCCCACAATTATCAAAGAATTTCAAAGAAAATTGAAACCAAAATCTTGGTGTATATGACAATGTTTATGGTTTATTAAAGGCCCATTTTACTGTAGGCACTGTAAAAAGATATCCAGCCCTTACAAACACTCTGTGAAGGTCATATTATAATCTCCATTTTGGAGATAAAGGACATGGCACTCAGAGAGATTAAGTAATGTATCCAAGGAAACTCACTCAATAAGTGGCAGAGCTGGAATTTCTATGTAATACTGTTTTGGTCCAACTTCCATGCTTGAATTCCTCCCTAAATTTATCAGAAACATGTAGGTTTGAATTTCTCCTGAATGGTATCTCATTTTTCAGATAATCAAAATAAATGCATTTGTTTTTAAAAAGTTAAAAAAATTTATTCAATGCAAAGCCAGAAAAAATGTTTTAAATATTTGACAATGCTAAATGAAGTCTAAACACTTAGAATTCAACCATTCCTATCCTTTCATTGTCCAAAGTAAGTCTAAAACTTTAGAACCACTCAAGATCTGTAAAGATTATTTTCGGAAAATACCATCTCTTATTGTCAATTTAAACCATTTGAATTTTAAGTGCATAATTCCACAATGTCTGGGGGAAACTTTTTAAAAAATCATTCCTTAATACATAAATATTCAATGTTGTTCAGAAAAAAAAATGTGGACAATTAACTGTATCTTTCCTCTTTTCAACTTAACATTTAGATGTTACTGTATTCCCAAACATTGTAAAATTATTTAATAGTGAAAATTTTATTTTTATTATTTTGTTTCTTATTACATCAATTCAAAACTTGGTGACATTCTTTCCACTAGAAAATATTCCAAGAGAATATTTTTGGAGTTAAAAACTTTAATTGTAAGATTGAGTTAAGTCAAATATAGTTTTTATTCAAATTACTCTAGATTTCCAATGTGTACCCTACACTTCTAAATAAGGCAGGAAATCCTGGGTAGACTTTCTGTATGATAGAATAGCTCTCAAAACTTGGAGGTGCCAACAGCTAACATTCCAAATTTATGGGCAATTGATCAGTATTTTCTCCTGATTTTCAGCCTGTCATTATCACTTCAGAAAGTAGTGTTTATACTCAGTCTTAAATAGCTACATGTTACAAGGACAAATAATAGGAAGAATACTCTGGTATTCTAGTAACAGAAGTAAACAGAAGACCTGGACCTGTGAGCCCTACTTCTTCCTGAAAGAGAAAAAAAGAGAATGGGCTGCAAAGTTCTTAATATATATTTATTGGTAAAAGTAATTAACTGTATACTGCTATTTTCTACTCCATAGCATATATTCCAGGATAAAAGTGGATTTCTAAAAAATTATATTGACATGAAGATAAAAATATTCCAAAATTTATAGAAAATGTTTAATTTTTATAAAACTTACATGCAAATAAATTTTATAACATTATTATGAAAATCCAGTACATATATGTATCAGCATTTGCTATATAACATACTACCAAAAACTTAGTGAATTAAAACAAGAACCATTTCTAGCTCATGAAACTGGGTTGACAGTTTGGGCGGAGCTCAGCTGAGCGGTTGTTTGCTTGGTTATGGCCTGTCGCAGGCATCAGCATGTGCTGGTGTGCTGGCACTTGGCGGCTCACCCACATGTGTGGCATTAACCAGCTGCTTGTCAGAGCCGTGGGTCATGTGCCATTCATTACCCAGTGGGCTAGCCCAGGCTTATTCACATAAGCAGCAAGGGAGAAATTTATAGACCTCTTGAAGCCTAGGCTCAAAAATTCTTAGTGTCTCCAATTACATTCCATTGCTCGAAATAATTTTCAAGGCCAGCCCACATTCAAGATTGGTATAAACAGACTCCTGTACCCCACCTTGATGGGAGGAGTTGCAAAGTATTGTAGGATTTTTACAATATATCATAATGTCATTAAACAAATACTGTATGAGAAATTAGAAAAACAGTGTAATGCCTTGTAGGAATATCATAGATTAACTAAGAATAGATTCTATCAAACTAAATCCTTTCATTTGTGAAGGTAGCCAGGGGAGTAACAAAGACATAGATACTTTGATTTCAGCAAAATTTTTTGATGATCCCATTATGTTTTTGGCAAAAAATTATGCTGAAATTCAGGCTGTACAATAGTAGAGTTGGCTAATTTCACAAACGTTTAGACAGTCACCAATAAAGAATAATGATTAAAAGACCATTGTCTACCTGAATATTTTTAGGGAACGTCCAAAGGGTGTACTAGTCAGCACTTGTAAGTAATAGATGTTTACATTTAAAAAATTTAGATGGCATCCCATTCAGTTTAAAAATGATCAGGAAAAGAGTAGGAATAGCTAGCATGATTAATAAGAAAACAAACTGGAAATTAGCTAGTTGGATTTAAAATCCAAATGTTAATATCTGAACATAAATGCTATGAATATTTTGGTGCCTTTACCTCCAATTATTTCTATAATATAATACACACACACACACAAATTGGGTTACAGTGCTCATACAACTTTATATTGTGCTTTTTTCATTTATCTTCAATGTCAAAAATATAGTCCTAAATTGACAATAATAATAAGCATAAGATCTAGGAGATTTATTCAGATACAAGTTTAGTATGTGCCTGCTTGAAAAAGTCAACTCTGAGCTCCTTGAGGGTTTTATTCATCTTTGTATTTCTGAAACTTATAAAGTCTGGGATGTAACAGGAGTCATATAATACCTGTTGAATAAATAAGTAAATGAAAAAATACATTAGTGAACTAGAACCAATAAATGGAATTTGTAGAGAGGCAATTTTTACCTCTGTATAAGAAAAAAATGTATACTTTGTGAGATACTAACCCCTGGTCATTAGAAGGATTCTGTCAAACAAACTGTAAAAGGATTCCTACATTAAAAGAGAAGTTTCACTGGATTACTTCATGAATTCATAAATTATCTGACACAAAATAAAATTGACATTAATTTTTTAAACATATACGATTATTCTATACAATGAACAATTCTGCACATTTTATTGTATATATATATATTATATATATATATACACATATATATACATTAAAAAAGAGCTATAAAATATATTATATATATTTAATTTTCTACCACAAATGATTTTTTTAACATAGGATAGCTTTATGACCTTTGAATATGCAGTCTTCATTGTATTTATGCAGAAGGGATTGTATTTTTGAAACGTTAAAACAGCATAGTTTCATCCTTATTTATTTCTTAGTTGACCTATGGTTCCTCCATCCATTGAAAAGATGTCATTTATTATTTCAAGAAGACAAATTTTAGCATATAACAAAAAACTCATTGCTGAACTTTATATCAAATATTTTTTAAGTCCACGGTGACAAAATCATCTTGAAAGTTAACATTCCTTGAATGAGAAAGTGTTTTCCAGATTGTAAAAGCTCCCCTTTCCCTATCAAATGAAAAATCTTGAGAACCAAAGCATAGAGTTCTACTATAAAACACAACACAGAGGATGCAGGCAACATATTCAGAGTAGCAAAGTGTGATGAAGAGAATTAGATGTTCAAATAGTAGAAAGGAAGGAGATGCAGAAGGGGTGTGTGTAGGTAAGACACCATTAGAACCCAAGAAAGAATCTAGACCCTCTAATACCCCCTAGGAGCAGGCCCAAGATTGACTGTTAGATAAGAACACTTCCTAGGTAGGTTAAAGATCAGGATAAAAGATGAGTGGACTTGTGTCTCACTTCCCACTTGGCAGCTAAGAGGGCCACAACACAGATTGTCCCTTGCCAATACTGAATAGCCACAGTAGAGGGAAAATGACACCAGGACATGGGTAAATAGGGCTGGAGAAAGCATTCTTAGTATGTATGAATCCAAACGTTTCCATGTGTCCTGGTTGGGGGTATGCAAACACCCAGAGAGGACTAGTGTGCTCAAAGAGAGCAGGCATTAGGACTTGGCACATCCAGAATTTGGGCACTGATTAGCAGCAGTGGGTATCCACAGAACGCCCACAACCCAGGTCTGAGCAGAGCAGTACAGCATGCCTGTGACCAGACATGTGGGGTTGTCTCAGCACAGAACAGCAAGGAGCCAGAGGGTAGAAAGCAAAAAAGAGACTCTCACTCTATCGCCTATTACCCTTAGGAGGTACAAACCTAAAAACACTGCAACCACCCATCCAGAGATGCCATTTAATAAATGAGAAAAGAGGAGGGAAACCTCATGGAAAAGGAAAGCAGCACTGGAAAGAAGTTTGACTTTCAAATTACTAAATATTTAATCCAATGAGGTTTTCTTAAACCAAAAAAAAATAAAGGAGTCTAACTTAGGTTTCTCCCATACTCGCCAATCTCCTTTTATACCCTCAGCAGGAATGGAAGATTATGAGCAAGAAGAGACATGGAGAAATGTTACAGCAAACACTAAGTTATATTTTCTTGTACACGTAAGAAGTAGCATGTCGGGATTGGCTTAAAGATGGTGGCATGAAAGGTGAGACAGAAACCTCCTCCCAAAACAATATGCAACATGAAAATATAGCAAATACAACTAATCCTGAAAGAGCAACAGGAAAGAAGGCTGCAACAGACTGGAAAAAATCAGACCTCACAGAGAAGGGTAAAGTACCAAGGCCACAGTCAGGCAGGACCCAAGCCCTTAACCCAACCCAGCTCACCAGCATGAGGAAGAGAAAAGGAGCAGGAAGGGTGGAGGCCTAGGACTGCAGAACACACAGACCTGGAGATCTGCTCTGAGAACATAAACCTACATTACATGGTGCTCTGGATTTAGTGAGGTTGGAAAGCTAAGACAGGCAGAATACTTGGAGAGACTGGAATTCCAGTCACTTGTGGAGAACATGTACCCACAACCAGCCTCTCTGGGACAAAAGAAAGGCAGGTACTTTGAGAGACTTCCTAACAGCAAGAGGGCTGCTAAAGGGACAAAGATTTCACAGAGCTTGCTACTCAGGAGAAAGGACAGGTGGACAAAATTGTCCTGGCACACTCAGCCCAGCAGGTTGGGAACGTTCAGGACCTTCAGGCACTCTAGGTCCCTGGATGCACAGCAGCCTTGAAGCCCCACACTGTGTACACAGCCTGCTGCTCCTTCCTCCTGGGGGGCACAGGCCCACAAAACTGATGCCCAAGCCATTGGACAGGCCAGCCAAAGGGGGCCCCATCTCAGACAGCTACAAAGGCATAGTACAGAGGCTCCTGCCTCTGCACTCAGCCCACAGTGGAGGCAGGCAATGCAGCAGGGAAGCAAAGAAGAACTCTTTCCTGCTGGCAGGCTCCAGCACCATGTGGCTGGGACCCCCACCATCACTCCAGGGGTTGAGCAGCTCCAGAGAGTAGAGCTGCTGGGCACTACAGGTTGCCACTGACAAATATGAAATGTCAAAGGAACCTGCTTTAAACAAAAATCCCAAAAACTCGAGAAAGAGGGTCAAGTGAAACAGAACTCATAAATCTTCCGAATAAAGATTTCAAAATAAAAATCATAAACATGCTAATGGAGATACAAAAAATTATTCAAGACCACAGGGAGGTCTTCAAGAAAGAGATAGAACCTTTGAGAAATACAGCACCCAAAATGAAACATACAATGGAAGGATTTAAAAGCACATTAGATGTAGTATAAGAGACAGCAAATGGAATAGAAATTAGAGAAGAGGAATACAAAGAGGATGAGGTACAAAGAGAAAAAGAGATCTCTAGGTCCTTTGAAAGAATATTAAGAGAACTGTGTGACCAATCCAAATGGAACAATATTCACATTATAGGGGTACCATAAGAAGAAGAGAAAGAAAAAGGGATACAAAATGTCTTTGAACAAATAATTGCTGAAAACTTCCCCAAGCTGTGGAAGGAAATAGTCTCTCAGAAAATGGGAATGGGAGTCCATAGATCTCCCAACATAAGGGATCCAAGGAGGACAATACCAAGACATATAATAATTAAAATGGCAAAGATCAAAGACAAGGACAGGGTATTAAAAGCAGCCAGAGAGAGAAAAAGGATCACCTACAAAGGAAAACCCATCAGGCTATCATCAGACTTCTCAGCAGAAACCTTACAGGCCAGAAGGGAGTGGCATGATATATTCAATGCAATGAAACAGAAGGGCCTCAAACCAAGAATGCTGTATAAAGCACGATTATCATTTAAATTTGAAGGAGGGATTAAACAATTCCAAGATAAGCAAAAATTGAGAAAATTTACCTTCCACAAACCATCTCTAGCTTGTATTTAAAGGGACTGCTCTAGATGGAAGTGCTCCTAAGGCTAAATAGATGTCACCAGAGAAAATAAAAAACACAGCAAAGAAAGTAGACCAAACAAATACAAACTAAATGCAAAATAATATCAGCTATCCAAAAATCAGTCAAGGGAAACACAAAGAGAACAAAATAAAACAACTAACATATGAAGAGTGGAGGAGGAAGAAAAAGAAGGGAGAGAATAAAGAATCATCATACTGTGTTTAGAATAGCATGATAAGTGAGTTAAGTTAGATGGTTAGAGAGTAAATAAGCTACCCTTGAAACTTTGGTAACCACGAATCCAAAGCCTGGAGTGGCAATAAGTACATATCTATCGATAATCGTCCTAAAAGTAAATGGACTGAATGCACCAATCAAAAGACACAGAGTAATAGAACAGATAAAAAAGCAAGACCCATCTATATGCTGCCTACAAGCCACTCCCTTCAAATCCAAAGACATACACAGACTAAAAGTGAAGGGATGGAAAAAGATATTTCATGCAAACAACGAGAAAAAAGCAGGTGTTGCAGTACTTGTATCAGACAAAATAGACTTCAAAACAAAGAAAGTAACAAGAGACAAGGACATTACTACATAATGATAAGGGGATCAATCTAACAAGAGGATAGAACCATTATAAATATCTATGCACCAAACACAGGAGCACCTACATATGTGAAACAAATACAAATAGAATTGAAGGAGGAAATAGAAAGCAATTAATTCATTTTATGTCTTCAACACACTACTCACTCCAAAGGACAGATCAATCAGAGAGAAAATAAGTAAGGACACAGAAGCACTGAATAACACACTGGAACAGATGGACCTAACAGACATCTAAAGAACTCTACACCCAAAAGCAGCAGGATACACATTCTTCTCAAATGCACATAGAGCATTTTCCAGAATACAACACATGCTAGGCCACAAAAAAGAGCCTCAGTAAATTTAAAAAGACTGAAATTCTCCCAACCAACTACTCACATCACAAAGGTATAAAACTAGAAATAAATTGTACAAAGAAAACAAAAAGGCTCACAAACACATGGAGGCTTAACAACAATAATAAATGGACCAATGACAAAATTAAAACAGAGATCAAGCAATAGATGGAGACAAATGAAAACAACAGCCCAATGCCCCAAGTTCTGTGGGACACAGCGAAGGCATTTTTAAGAGTATATAGCAATACAGGCACATTTAAAAAAGTAGGAACAATCCCAAACGAATAGTCTAAATTCACAATTATTGAAAAAGGAAAAAAGAAGAACAAATGAGGCCAAAAGTCAGCAGAAGGAGGGACATAATAAAGATCAGAGAAGAAATAAATAAAATTGAGAAGAATAAAACACTAGAAAAAATTAATGAAACCAAGAGCTGGTTCTTTCAGAAAATAAATGAAATAGATAAACCCCCAGGCAGACGTATTAAGAGAAAAAGAGAATCTACACAGATAAACAGAATCAGAAATGAGAAAGGAAAAATCACTACAGACACCAAAGAAATACAAAGAATTATTAGGGAATGCTATGAAAATCTATATGCTAACAAAATGGACAACTTTCCTGAAAAATACAACCTTCCAAGATTGACCAACAAAGAAACAGAAAATCTAAACAGACCAATTACCAGTAATGAAATTCATTCGGTAATCAAAAAACTACCCAAGAACAAACCCCCCAGACAGACGGATTCACTGCTGAATTTTATCAGACATTTAGAGAAGATATAATACCCATTCTCCTTAAAGTTTTCCAAAAAATAGAACAGGAGGGAATACTTCCAAACTCATTCTATGAACCCAGCATCACTCTAATACCAAAACCTGGCAAAGACACCACAAAAGAAGAAAACGACAGACCAATATCCCTGATGAAAAAGATGCAAAAATACTCAAAAAATATTAGCAAACCAAATTCAAAAATACATAAAAAATATCATCCATCATGATCAAGTGAGATTTATCCCAGGGATGCACAGATGCTACAACATTCGAAAATCCATCAGCATCATCTACCACAACAACAAAAAGAAGTACAAAAACCACATGATCATCTCCATAGATGCTGGAAAAGCATTCGACAAAATTCAACATCCATTCATGATAAAACTCTCAAAAAATGGGTATAGAGGGCAAGTACCTCAACATAATAAAGGCCATATATAAGAAACACACAGCCAAAATCATACTTAACACTGAGAAGCTGAAAGATTTTCCTCTAAGATCTGGAACAAGACAAGGATGCCCACTCTCCCGGCTTTTACTCAGCATAGTACTGGAGGTCTTAGCCACAGCAATCAGACAACAGAAAGAAATAAAAGGCATGGAGATTGGTAAGGAAGAAGCCAAACTGTCACTGCTTGCAGATGACATGATATTGTACATAGAAAACCCTAAACAACCCACTCCAAAACTGCTAGAACTAACGTGTGAATTCAGCAAAGTTGTAGGATACAAAATTAATACATAGAAATCTCTTGCATTCCTGTATGTTAACGATTAACAAGCAGAAAGAGAATTCAGGAAAACAATTCAATTCACAATTGCATCAAAAAGAAAATACATACAAATAAACCTAAACAAACATAAAAGACCTATACTCTGAAAACTACAAGACACGATTGAGAGAAATAAAAGAGGACACTAACAAATGGAAATTCTTCCCATGCCCTTGAGTAGGAAGAATTAATATTGTCAAAATGGCCATCCTAGATAAAGTAATCTACAGATTCAATGCAATCCCTATCAAAATACTGACAGCATTCTTCAATGAACAGGAACAAATAGTTCTAAAATTCATATGGAATGACAAAAGACCCCAAATAGCCAAAGCAATCCTGAGAAGGAAAAATAAAGCATGGGGGATCTCGTTTCCCAACTTCAAGCTCTAATACAAAGCCATAGTAATCAAGACAGTTGGGTACTGGCACAAGAAGAGACCCATGAACCAGTGGAACAGAATAAAGAACCCAGATATTAATCTAAGTACGTATGGTCAATTAATATACAATAAAGGAGCGATGGATGTACAATGGGGAAATGACAGCCTCTTCAACAGCTGGTGTTGGCAAAACTGGACAGCTACATGTAAGAGAATGAAACTGGATTACTGCCCAACTCCATACCCAAAAGTAAACTCGAAATGGATCAATGACCTGAATGTAAGTCATGAAACCATAAAACTCTTAGAAGAAAACACAGGCAAAACTATCTTGGACATAAACATGGGCAACTTCTTCATGAACATATCTCCCGGGCAAGAGAAACAAAAACAAAAATGAACAAGTGGGACTATATCAAACTAAAAATATTGTATACAGCAAAGGACACCATCAGTAGAACAAAAAGGCACCCTACAGTATGGGAGAATATATTCATAAATGGCATATCCGATAAGGGGTTGACATCCAAGATATACAAAGGGCTCACGTACCTCAACAAACAAAAAGCAAATAATCCAATTAAAAATTAGGCAGAGGATATGAACAGATATCTCTCTACAGAAGAAATTCAGGTGGCCAACAGGCACATGAAAAGATGCTCCACATCGCTAATCATCAGAGAAATGCAAATTAAAACCACAATGAGATATCACCTCACACCAGTGAGGATGGCCAACATCCAAAACATAAACAAATGTTGGCGAGGATGTGGAGTAAGGGGAACCCTCCTACACTGCTGGTGGGAATGTTCAACCATTGTGGAAAGCAGTATGGAGGTTTCTCAAAAAACTCAAAATACAAATACCATTTGACCCAGGAATTCCACTCCTAGGAATTTACCCTAAGAATGCAGGACACCAGTTTGAAAAAGATATATGCACCCCTATGTTTATCACAGCACTATTTATAATAGCGAAGAAATGGAAATAACCTGTGTCCATCAGTACATGAATGGATAAAGAAGAGGTGGTATGTATACACAATGGAATATTATTCAGGCATAAGAAGAAAACAAATCCTACCATTTGCTACAACATGGATGGAGCTAAAGGATATTAACTCAGTGAAATAAGCCAGACGGAGAAAGACAAGTTTCAAAGATTTCACTTGTCTGTGGAGTAAAGAACAAAGAAAAAACTGAAGGAACAAAACAGCAGCAGACTCACAGAACCCAAGAATGGACTAACAGTTACCAAAGGGAAAGGGACTGGGGTGGGTGGGTGGGAGGGGAGGGATAAGGGGGGAAAAAGGGGTATTAAAATTAGCACACATAATGTGTGTGGTGAGGGCATGGGGATGGCAGTATAACAGAGAGAAGACAAGTAGTGACTCTATGGCATCTTACTACCCTGATGGACAGTGACTGTAATGTGGTATGTGGTGGGGACTTGATAATGAGGCTAGTCTCTTAACCATAATGTTGCTTATGTAATTGTATATTAATGATACCAAAAAAAAAAAAGAATAGATCATATACTAGACCACAAAAAAAGCCTCAGTAAATTCAGAAAGATTGAAATTGTGCCAACCAGTTTCTCAGACCACAAAGGTATAAAACTAGAAATAAATTACACAAAGTAAATGAAAAACTCCACAACACATGGAGGCTTAACAGCATGCTTCTAAATAACCAATGGATCAATGACCAAACAAAAACAGAGATCAAGCAATATATGGAGACAAATGACAACAATAATTCAACACTGCAAAATCTGTGGGACACAGAGAAGGCTTTGTTAAGAGGGAAGCATATTGCAATACAGGCTTATCTCAGGAAAGAAGAACAATCCCATAGGAACAGTCTAAACTCACAATTAATGAAACTAATAAAAGTAGAACAAATGAGGCCCAAAGTCAGTAGAAGGAGGGATATAACAAAGATCAGAGTAGAAATAAATAAAATTGAGATGAGTAAAACAATAGAAAGAATCAATGAAAGCAGGAGCTAGCTCTTTAAGAAAATTTACAAAACATATAAATCCCTACCCAGACTTATCAAGAAAAAAATAGAGTCTACACACATAAATATAATCAGAAATGAGAAAGGAAAAATCACTACAGACACAGAGAAGATACAAAGAACTTTAGAGAATACTATGAAAAATTATATGCTAAAAAATTGGATAACCTAGAAGAAATGGACAACTTTCTAGAAAAATAAAACCTTCCAGGGCTGATCCAGGAAGAAACAGAAAATCTGAACGTACAAAATACCAGTAATAAAATTGAACTGGTAATCAAAAACTACCTAAAAACAAAACCTCTGGACCAGATGGCTTCACC